>OZ038371.1:80887513-81264931 GCA_964036015.1 Leptarthrus brevirostris
AAAGTCCTCCGGAGCTATACGCTCTTGAGGCAATTTCAGTTCGTAGGACTGTGGACGAAGTCTTGTGACCCAACCGAGACGAAAAATATTTAAGGAAAATATTAGAAGGAAGTTCATCAATTCAGTCGAGCGTTGATTGGACGTGGAGCTTAGCGACTACGGAAGACCACGAATCTCTACTCATTGGTAGATGGTGACGTTCAACATCAACAATAGAACAGTCATCATTACTAAATTGGTGACCCCGACGTGATCTCCGAAGCTGTAACATATACCTTTGATAGACGTGCCCCCCACCAGTGGTAAGGCCCGTGTTTATCAAACTCCGTATATCATAGTTACAGCACTTAAGTGCAATAGAGGTGCCCCCCATCAGTGGTAAGGCACGCTCTTATAAATAACATTACAAAACTCTTCGTTGACAACGCCAAAAGTTTTACAGAGGTGCCCCCCACCAGTGGTAAGGCACTCTCTAACAAAGCCATACTCTCGCTTAATGTATAGGTACCCCCCACCAGTGGTAAGGTACCTATTAACTTCACTAAATTGGAGACCCCGTAAAACCCAAGATTACAGCTTTTCAACCCAACACACACGGTGAATGAACTGGAAGCTGTCAAGAACACATCAATTCAAATAAAAGAAAGCAGCAGAGAATACGGCACTTCAAAGAAACCAAAATTCAACAGAAACCAGCCTAGAACAGAAGACGTCAGAAATTTGTGAATTACATAAAAAGATAAGTTTATTTAAGATTTACCTTTTCTTTATTAAATTATTATATTTAAAATAAAATTTTATTAAATTTGTTAAAACCTCACATTGTTAAAACCTTTACAACAACTGATTAGCAATGAACGAGTTTAGCGATTTATTGGGCGAAACAACCAATAAGCCATGCGTTTCTGACCCGGGTCAATTGGCTGTTCCACTTTTCTCCTCTGCTTCGTTGTCGGTAAATGCGGTGTCTGTGAAAACCATACCATTTTGGCGGTCAAATCCGCAAGCATGGTTCCTCCAGCTAGAATCACAGTTCGTGCTAGCAAATATTTCATCGGAAGAAACAAAATTTCACCACCTATTAAGTGCATTAGATGAGAGTATTTTTAAAGATATCAGCGATATCATTTCAAATCCGCCAGCATGTAATAAATACACAAGATTTAAGGAAACGTTAATTGCGCGTCTTTCTACCTCCGAGCATGTTAAACTAAAGCAACTCTTAAATGAGTTGACTTTAGGAGATTCTCGTCCTTCATATTTATTACGGGAAATGAAGACGTTGAACTCAGGCAAAATCTCGGAAGAAATATTAAAATCTTTGTGGCTACAAAGGTTACCCGGAAACATCCAAGCTATTCTAGCTTGCAGTTCGAGTACATTAGACGAGTTGTCCATTATGGCCGATAAGATTTTGGAAGCGACTAGTAGAACTGAGGTGTTTTCGGTTTCAACCGAATCAAAGCCAGAAGTTTCAGCTATAACGTCACTACAAAATCAGATCAACGAACTGGCAGAAAATGTCAAAAGAATTTCTCGTCCATCATTTCGACCTACTTATCATAACAATATGGAAAGGTCAAAGTCTCGAACACAATCTCGTAATCGTAGTCGTTCTAAAGGTAAAGAGTGGTGCTGGTACCATTACAAATTTGGTACAAAAGCCAACAAATGTACTCAACCGTGCAAATTCACAACCATTCCCAAACATTCGACAAACTAATTGGTCAGTCCCCATTAGCGACGGGGGAACTGGACATACGCAAAAGTCGCTTACACATTTTTGATAAATCCACCAACAAACACTTTCTGATTGATACCGGTTCAGATGTTTCCGTCATCCCAAAATTCAAAACACAATTCATTAACCCTGATGGTATGAAACTTTTGGCAGCAAACGGATCAATAATAAACACATATGGTAGAAAATTACTAACCATTGATTTAGGCTTACGTCGAAATTTTCAGTGGGAACTTATAATAGCTGATGTTTCCAAGCCCATAATCGGTGCTGATTTTTTTCGAAAGTATGGATTGTTAGTTGACTTGAAGAACAGGGTACTCATTGATCCCCTAACTTCAATTCAGTCAATCGCTAAAACAATTAGAGGAGTTTCAGAATCACTAGCAATTTATTCTGACCCTGCTATCAATCATCAAGTACAGAAACTGCTCAAACATTTTAATTCTATTTCGACAGAAAGCAATTTCACAGCTCAAACTAAACACGATGTACTGCATTACATACCCACTGAAGGACATCCAATAACTTCTAAGGTTCGTCGTTTAACAGGTGAAAAGCTCACCGCAGCCAAGAAGGAATTCCAATTCCTATTGGAGAAAGGAATCTGTCGACCATCCGATAGCCCCTGGTCATCTCCGCTTCACTTGGTGAGGAAAAAGAATGGTGAATGGAGACCATGTGGGGACTATAGAAGGCTTAACGCCAGAACAACTCCCGATAGATATCCTCATATCCAAGACTTCGCAAATCAATTGGAGGGCAGTACGATATTTTCAACAATTGATTTAGTCAAAGCATATCATCAAATTCCTGTCGCAACTTCTGACATACCCAAAACAGCAATTTGTACCCCTTTTGGCCTCTTTGAATTTACCAGAATGACTTTCGGATTGTGTAATGCCGCACAAACTTTCCAAAGATTCATCCATTCTGTTTTACGTAAATTACCATTTTGCTTTGTGTATCTGGATGATGTTCTGGTAGCCTCTAAATCTGAAGTAGATCATTTAGAACACCTTAAGCAAATCTTTTCAAAATTCGATGAATATGGTTTATCCATTAACTTAGAGAAATGTAATTTCATGGAAGAGGAGGTAAAATTTTTAGGACACTCTGTTTCAATTAATGGAATTAAACCACTGCCAGAACGTGTTGAAGCCATAAATTCAATGAAACTCCCAGAATCGGTGAAGGAGTTAAGACGTTTCCTTGGAATGGTAAATTTTTACCGGAAATTCTTAAAGAACGCCGCGTCCATTCAAATGCCGTTAAACAAATTTTTAACAGGCAACAAAAAGGACGGCAAGAAAAAGGTAAACTGGACAGAGGAAGCGGTCAGGGCTTTCGAAGCAACTAAGAAACAATTATGTGAGTCTACCTTACTAGCATTCCAATCTGGTAGCGCTCCATTGGCTTTAGTTGTTGATGCTTCAGATATAGGTATTGGAGCGGTCGTACAACAAAAATGTAACGACATTTGGCAACCATTAGGTTTCTTCTCCTCAAAATTATCTTTCGCACAATCAAAATACAGTACGTATGACCGCGAACTTTTGGCAATGTATTATAGCATTAAACATTTTAGATTCCTGTTAGAAGGAAGAACTTTCACTATATTCACCGATCATAAGCCATTGGTATTTGCTTTCAACCAAAACCCTGACAAAGCTTCACCAAGGCAGACAAGACATCTCGATTTCGTAGGTCAATTCTCCACCGATATAAGACATATCTCAGGCAAAGATAATGTCGTGGCTGACACATTATCAAGACTCAATGAAATAAATATAATGGGAGCCATAAATTTTGAAGATGTAGCTGACGCACAAAATAATGATCCGGAACTTCAATATCTGATTCAACATTCTTCTCTTACAATAATTAAAGTTAAATTAATTAATTCAGATAAAGAAATTTTCTGTGACGTCTCTGGAAACAGAATGCGTCCATATATCCCGAAAAATTTTAGTAAAAACATCTTCGAGGCAATACACAATTTAAGCCACCCCGGAAGTAAAGCATCAGTTAAATTTTTAACAAATAGAGTCATTTGGCCATCAATTAAAAAGGATACCAAGGAATGGAGCAAAAACTGTATAGCTTGCCAAAGAGCCAAAATCTCAAGGCATGTAAACGCTCCCTTGTCCGACTTTCAACATGAGACAGAACGTTTCAACACAATCCATATCGATTTAATCGGCCCTTTACCAAGCTCTGAAGGTTTTAAATATTGTCTCACCATAATTGACCGATACACGCGTTGGCCGGAAGCTATTCCCATCGAAAATATCAGCGCGGAAACAGTAGCATCCGCATTATTGAAAAATTGGATTGCCAGATTCGGGGTGCCATCAACCATAATTACAGATCAAGGCACACAATTCGAATCGTTATTGTTCAAAGAAATTTCAAAATTATTAGGTATAAAACGTTGTCGTACAACGGCGTACCACCCGCAGACAAATGGTTTTATTGAACGTTGGCATAGGTCGCTCAAAGCATCGCTAATGTGCTATGAAAATTCTCAGTGGACAAAATACTTACCACTTGTCCTCCTAGGTTTCAGAGCAATCAGTAGTAACGAGTTCCAACTTTCTCCCGCAAAGCTGGTCTATGGAGAAAATTTGCGTTTACCAGGAGATTTCTTTAACAAATCAAATGGTTTAAATAATCAATCGGAATTCATAAAAAATCTGGAACAACAATTCGAAAACATTCAACCAGCACCAGCATCACGACATAGCTCACAAAAAATTTTCATTTTCAAAGATTTAAAAAATTTTCCTTCTGTTTTTATCCGAGTAGACAGTTCTCGACCATGCTTACAACCTCCATACCAAGGTCCATATCAAGTGTTAGAAAGAAACGAACAATTTTTTAAACTCCTCGTAAAAGGTAAAGAGATTAACGTTTCCATAAACAGATTAAAGCCTGCATTTCATAGCTCATATCTTAATAAAACTCAAATGAACATTCTCCTATTATAACACAAAGATCAAGTTTGCCAGCGCAAAATAATCTTTTATCAGACAATCGAATGAGTATTTGTCCGAAGCCAGTGCAAGGAAACAACCCAAATTCGAAACACAATCACTAGCCGAATCCCACTTTAACACAAGATTCATCACCACCAAACGATAGACCACACCAAACCACAAGGTCGTTAGAGCCAGTGCAAGACGATCAGACACAACCAGTCCGAATCTATAAAAGGGTGTCTTTCCATCCAGTGCTGGAGAACCCGACAACTTCGGCAAACTCAAATAAAAAGGAAACAGATAGAAAAAGAAACAAAACAAAAAAAATTACATTTACAGAAGACGGAAACACATTGTTTCCTTACAGAAAAACAAGAGCTGGGCGAACCATTAACCCTCCTAAACGTTTCGCTTAATCCTAAGGATTCGCTAGCGGGGGAGTACTGTGGGGACACATTGTAGTTCGGATTATGGTTTCAAGAATTTTTTGAAACATTTATAATGTTTGTTTTCATTTTAGGTTTCGTTCGTTCCAAATACGTTGCCTATTCACTTGTTGTAAAGGTTATCTAAGTAGGTTGAAATAATTGTGTATGAATTTTGTTATATTTTATTTAAGTCAAAAAAATATGTTTAAAAAACTAATCAGTTGAATTCAGGTCTTCAACCGCAATAGATGTAATTTAAAATTAAAATAAATATCTCTCGATTAGTAACGGAATTCTTTTTTATTATTGCAATATTTCTTGGCAACCATTTGGTTGCCAATTCAAATAAAAAGTCCTTGCAACAAAGGCGAGTTTTTAAAGTCCTCCGGAGCTATACGCTCTTGAGGCAATTTCAGTTCGTAGGACTGTGGACGAAGTCTTGTGACCCAACCGAGACGAAAAATATTTAAGGAAAATATTAGAAGGAAGTTCATCAATTCAGTCGAGCGTTGATTGGACGTGGAGCTTAGCGACTACGGAAGACCACGAATCTCTACTCATTGGTAGATGGTGACGTTCAACATCAACAATAGAACAGTCATCATTACTAAAATACCAAATAATATTGTCAAATCAAATCGGCAGCAATACAAACTATGAACACAAGAGAAAACAAATCAAGGCAACCGTAATACCGCACAGTTACCAGAGATATTGAAAACACAGCTACTTTACAGTTACGCCATGAAAGAACGGAAAAAACAGTAAAAAGCAAAAAGAATAAAGAATAAACAAAACCAGACCTTACATTAATTCCACATAGCACTATTAAAATGTAACAGTATATAAAATGTAACACAACAGGTAAGGCTACTAGATAACAAACGCTTCACGAATTACACAAGGCCCGGGAGAACAACCGAAAACGAACAAAAGAACAAGAGTAACTCCTTATCGGCAATTACACAGTAGAAATTCGGCAATATTATACCACAAACAAAGTTACTGACTTAATATTTTCAAAAATTAAAAGCACAAACAAAATATTAATGAGCACCAGAGGAGAAAGCAAGACACGTCTGCACTGCATGCAATCTGAGACAAGACATGACATGGCAGACATGACATTTCGGCCATTTTACCACCAAGGATGTCGTCACTGTTTCGTTTTCCAAAACAATCCTCTGACGTTTTCGGTAATTTTGATTAAAGCTCTGACATTTGCTCAGACATTTTCACTTTAGATGAAATGTCAAAATTTGTGTTGATTCAGAAACCGACGGTATTGCACTTCTTTTCGTTTTCTGTTCTAAGTGTTTGTCTTATGGTCAAAGGAGTTTGATTCTTCAGCAAATTAAAATGGAAGTAATTGACCATACTGAAGATTTTTCATTTTGAGTCTGATCACTTGGCACTTCGTGGAAATAAAGATTATACTGCAGTTTTGCATACTATAGTAACACTCCAGGCCCAACGTATTCAAGCGACCAAAGATACCGACAATAAGAAGATCTTGGGTTTCCTAAGTCAATTATAATTGCTGAGGTAGGTTTACCTTGATGTCAGAAATTAATTCCTAATTTTCCTTTTTTTATACAGTTGCCAAAATAAATTTCGACAAGTTTAAGGTTGTCCTTCCGGAGTCCCCTAAAGATAACAATAAAGCTTCAAATGTTATGTACGAGGTAGACTTTTTGATCAATCGGAACATTTAATCAGGTAAGCAGTTATTCAATGATTTTATTTATAATCTTTTTACTATGCTTAAGTGGTGTCAGTTCAGTGGAGTCACAATTGCCCATGTCTCTTAAATCAAGCAAGATTGACTTGGCCAAAACTTGTGAATAATAAAAATCAAGTTTAACTTAATTTTTGTGTAATTTCAGCTATGGACTTGCGAAAAACAACGCAGATTAGAAGAGTTTCTCATAGAATATCCACCGAAAACAATTGAAATGCGTCGTTTTACTAAAATTGACCGAGAATGAGGAAACCGTACAACCAAACAAGTCGCAAGTCTTTTTGATCGAGATCAGATAAGGCAAAAGAGGCTTATGGCCGCCTTTCTAGCGAGGATATAAGTTATGAATGCGACGTGTGTGGGGACGACCCAATTATAGGGACGCGATTTCACTGCAGTACTTGTACAAACGAGTCGCTCAATTTCACTTCCGATTGTTTTATCACACAACTCTTTTCAGATAAACCTCATCCAGTAAATCATAAATTTAACGGATTACGTGTTGGTCACAGTCAACAAACTGGCAGATTACGATTTAATGCAGATACTGATGACGAAGATCAGGAAGAATATAATACCAATTCGGAAACTAATATTTATGATAAAGACTATTTACCCTCAAAATTTTTAAAGGACGAAGAGTATAATTATTTAGATCCCAATTTTTTGCCAGAATAAAAAATGCTACAAAAATTTGTCGCACCTGTATGTAATTTTTCGATGTAAAGTATTAGCGACCATAACACCTAACGATTTTATGGTTTACAAGGTTAATAAAATATTTATATCATTTAGTATTGTGCTATGCTTTACGTATTTATTATTAACGTTCAACGGAATGGTGTTTTTGTGGAGTCAGGAATAGTTGTGACTACGAAATCTTTCCGTTTATATCTGAATGGGACAGGTTTACTGTGATCCTTTTCACTTTTTCTTAATAATTGAATGAAAACCTTCGCCTGCAAATTGGATGCTTAACCAACCTTTTTACTGGCTAAGAGATTTCTCATTTGGGTAATTTGCTCTCAGCGACATTACCATTTAAATGAAAAATGGCATTAAGTGCTGTGAAATGTGTGCAGTATTGTTAGAAGCTGGTCTACTGTTTGTATATATACAGTATAAAGTGTTCCACATTCGCGTTGTTCTGATTAGAAAAGATCCTCGATATACGTGCAAATTTGACCTGGAGAGTATAAAGATGGGAGTGGTTTCAAGCTCTAGCATTGCGCGTTGTGATGTGTTTACAAGGAATTGGTCTAGCAATTTCGTTAGAACAATAGCTGTGGGACTGGCGATAGAAAAGTGAGAGACAACCGACATTTTGTTGTTGCTTCAGCCAGTTAATGTTCTCAGAGATTAAGAGGTCGACAATAATTACTAGCCTTATGTTGGACGTTATCTAACGGGAAATGCGGTGTGTTCGTCCCTGCGCAAATATGTGAGTTATATTCGAGTCTAGGGAATTATAAATCAGCGAAATATTTCTTACTTTTCTGTAGAAAACCCATGCATTTCATCGCATTTTAGGCGACAGAAAATATATGTTTGGTCCAGCTAAGGTTGCTGGATATCTCAATACCCAAGATGTATTAGCTATATTCATTACAGAACCAAAAAAATACGTGAAGTCAAGGGTGTTGTCGTCGGTGAAACTATGAATAGGATTGTAAGCGAGAGATAAAAGATCATTGATAAATATAACAAATAAAGTTGGTCTTTTTAAAATAACCGGAGCAATTACTCCTAAAACTAAAGAGACGCACATATACCGTAAGTAATGTAATGCTCCCAATAGCTTACAATTAAGTTCGGAATGGTTAACATTTTTATTGATTCTATTAATTGATTGAAATGCTTTATTGGGATCTAGTGGTGTAGAGATTTTTGTGATACAAGGCCTGTGGGAGCTTCATGAAAAGTTGTCCATTCCGCTATAACAGCTAGAGAGGATGTTACCATAGTGAGGTCGGTTGCTGTGCTGGTTGTCGAATTGAAGATTGTGTGTGGACCATAATAAAGAATTATTAATTTACATGCATTTTTAATATCCAAACAACTACAACAAATGTATTTAATTGTGTTTTTTTATGATCCCCAGGTTCTCCCAACGGCGGCGACAATTGGTTTTCTGCTGACAATAGATTACGCTAATAGGCCGTTGGCGATTACAGATTAATGTCGGTGATTCGAAAGTTGTAGGTTTTAATGGTTGTTATCGTATTGAGTCAAGCTCTTCTCCCGCCCGTGCTCCACATGGTGGGTGGGGGGGGGGGGGGACTAGAGAGAAACAAAATATGCTTAGTTTAAAATTAAAATATTGAAATTACTTTTGTAAAATCTTAAAAGCATTGGTGAGAGAAAAACTACGTCCCATTGAAGGCCAGTAATAACTAGTGGTTTGGAGTTTCTCTTTTGCTTATCATGATTAATCACATTACACACATGCACAGGAAAACAAAAAAATCATCGCTCAAGCTATTGAAATAAAGAATTTTCATTATTCCTTCTTCTTATATTGAATCAGTTTTTTGATTGTAAACGTAACTACTGTAAAACGTATTATACCGAGGGGTAGTTAAAATCGCGGATTCACCAATCAAAAATATCGCAGGGATTGGGAGAGCGTCGTGCGTTTGCATTTAAGGCTTATTATTCAGGTGTCATTACTCATCGCTAGTTTTGATTTCGTCATAATAATTGATGTATATGTGATGAACTAGAGCTGAACAAAACTTGTAGACGAGAACATTATATTAATTTACATCAAATGAGATAACAAATTGCAAAATCTTTTTTTTTATCAAACCCAATCATTTATCACCATCTTGGGAAAACTTTTTGTAAGCGCAGTTTCGAAATCTAAATCATTTTTAATTAGCCAAACTAATTCCTGTATCCATTTAGTTCCTGATCTTCGATAGACGGCTCTAGCTATTGTCGTAGTTTATTAGACTTACTTCTTAAATTAGGTACAAGGTGAATGAAATAATGAAATTTAGTATATAGACAAATTAACAGCGAATGAATAATCCTAATTGTATTTTATTTTTTAAGAATAAACTTTATTATTATTTTCGGTTTTGACGCGTGTCATCTCGGCTTTTAGCCGGCGCGGCGGTAGTTTTCCCCTACGTCGGGCGTAATGCCAAGACTTCGGGGATTTGTCATTCGTTCGTTATGTCCTTATTTACGAGGAAGAAACTAATGGAGATGCCCTTACGTATATGTATACGCTGATTTTATCTGGCCAGATTTTAATGCGTGTGATGTCAAAATTAAACGTTGTGCTGTCAAATGAACGAAGTTCTGTCACTTTTCTGTTTACTTGACGTGACAAAATTGTTAACCGATTTAAAAGTTCTGATTAAATGAATTTGGTGTAATATATATCATTAAAAAATGTATATTGTTGAAGTGAAAGAAGATTTATATACACTTTAACTGAAATTGTTAATTAAATAACCAAGGTTTTAGTGAAAACTTATTGTGAAGTGCATAGTGGAATTTTGTCCAAATAACACCCTGTGTCGACTATCTGGAATATTCTATCACACCTAAGACAAGCTACTATTAATCAGTTATCTAGAAATAAGGAAAGTTTTAAGATTATTTACGAAATATTCATAATTTATGTAAAAATGAAACTTCGTTTACATTTCATTTAGAGATCACCAGCTGTTCTGCGAATATTCTGCACTGGCGGATGGAGAAAAGTTTATCTGGCAGGGGTTTCCGACAATTTTTATTATATCAATATTTATAGATTTTTTGATCGTTAAATTTTATATTTATGTAACTATGAATTATGCAGTTAATAAAATAAAAATATTGACATTGATTAGTTTTCTTGAACTTTAGATTCCCAAAATATGTAGTTTTACGCCAAAAGTGGCTTAAAGTTCTTGGAAGAAGATTTTCAAGACGAAGACTTATTTCAACGAGCGCTCAATATTTTCAATAATTGCTGTTTTCAGTAGCAAAAGTTCTTGGAATCTAACTTTCAGTAGCAAAAGTTCTTGGAAGTTAGATTTGCATACTAGAAAGGGGAAAGTGACTTGTTTAGAGCATATTTAAATCAAAACCTATTTCAGCTCAACGAATGAGGCTAGGAAGTGATACAAATTAAATTGAGTATTTTCGATAACTGGAAATACTGTTTGCAACTAATCTAATCTTTTCTGAAGAAATCCACACAAATTAAATGTGAGCGAAAACGTTGTAATCATTGAGCCATTGGGCGAATTAAATTCATCAAATTTAATTGAAGTCGTAATATTAGGCAATTTTTATAGCTTGATATTTTATTCCAAAATCGGTATACTAATTATTCTTTTAAATAATGCTGAGATTGAGAAGACGAACTTCCAATTTTATATGGTAAAATTTGTATTTACATTTTGTTTATTTCAACGTGTCTAAGTTGTTTAAAAAACGCGCCAAGAACTGAAGCAAAATAATTTTGCGCCGCCTGCAATGCCGTTTTACTTAGTGTGGGAAAGATTATCGCACACTATTAAACTTGCCACGATTTTTCGAGTTTAGGGCATCTCCATTAGTTTCTTCCTCGTAGGTCCTTATGTATTGTCTGTAGCGTCCTGTCCGTAGTTCAGGAATTTGCGAACCGTTCGGCAAGTGTTAAGAACAACCGCTTTCTGCAGTGTGTTTGTAGTGTTTTTATGTAACTTTAGTGCTTGTATATTTGTGATTAGTGTTTTCGGTACAACGGCTGTGGAAGACAAGATGATTGGCACGATAGTCACTTTGTCCATTTTCCACATCCGCTGTACCTCGTGTGCCAAATCTGTATATTTCGTAATCTTCTCTCTAAAAGTATTTTGCACATTGTTGGTGTTGGGTACTGCAATGTCAATTAGGTATGTTGTTTTGCTGTGTTTATCTATGAGAGTAATATCCGGTCTATTGTGGTGTATTGTCCGATCAATTATTATTGACCGATCATAATACATTTTATGTGTGGAGTTTTCAAGAACACTGTCTGGTGTATATTTGTAATATGGTGTGTATGTGGCGGGTGTAATAAGGTTGTGTTTTAGGGCTGTTGGTGTATGACATTGCAGACCTGGTTGTGCCTATGCAAGTAATCTGTTTGAGTAAGGAGTTTGCATCCAGCCGTTATATGTTCTATTGTTTCAGAAGCCAAATGACAAAGCCTACACGTGTCGTCTTGAACTGCCGCATCCTTAAGGATGTGTTTCCTATAATTCTTCGTGTTAATGACTTTGTCTTGTATAGCAAGCATGAATCCCTCCGTCTCAGGGAATAAATCACCGCGACTGAGCCAAGCGTTCGACGCATCTTTGTCGACATGATTTTGGTTCAAGTCAGCGTAATGTCTTCCGTGGACAGACTTCTGTGACCATGCCTGCTGTTTATCTGTGTGTGTGGCTATGTTTAGTGTATTATCCAGCATTCTATTGTGCAAATCAAGTGGTGTTTATTTGTTGTCGGCTTTGATCACTGCTGCATGCAATGGAGAACTATCTTCTTTTCTATAAAAGTACTCTCTGATAGACTTCACTTGTTTATAATGCAGTGAATTTATGTCTATCAGGCCGCGACCGCCCTCGCACCTCTGTAACGTTAGTCGTTCTATACAGGAGTTAGGATGGTGTGCCCTGTACCTTGTCAACATCGTTAGCGTTCTTCTGTCTAGTGCTTCTAAGTCCGTCTGTGTCCATTTAATTACCCCAAAGGAATAAGTAAGGACTGGTGTTGCATACGTGTTTATAGCCTTATTGAGATTTTTCACATTAAGGCTAGTTTTTAGAAGACTATTCAAGCGGCCTGTATATATGGTCTCTAGCGCTCGCTTTATGTCCGTGTGAGGTGTATCACGTGATTGTTCGAATCCAAGATACTTGTAGAGTTCGCCCTCCCCCATTGGTTCAATAGTGTCCCCGGATGGGAGATCGAATCCCACAAGTTCATGTTTTCCCCTCGTCACATGAAGCGTCCTACATTTGCCAACTC
The DNA here is from genome assembly GCA_964036015.1 of Leptarthrus brevirostris. Classification (NCBI taxonomy): domain Eukaryota; kingdom Metazoa; phylum Arthropoda; class Insecta; order Diptera; family Asilidae; genus Leptarthrus; species Leptarthrus brevirostris. The sequence continues at coordinate 80,900,399 of OZ038371.1, forward strand.
CCTCAATTATGGAAAAACTCGTATATTATTCCCATCTTCAAAAAAGGTTGCAAAAACGATGTGTCCAACTACAGACCCATCGCTAAATTATCATCCATACCTAAACTATTCGAAAAATTGGTCTATGACTCCATGTTCTTCCACTGTAAGTCTATCTTCTCCCTCTCCCAGCATGGCTTTCTCAAAGGAAGATCTACCACCACCAATCTTACTGACTTCGTCTCCAAGACACTATGTGCTCTGGAAAACGGTAAAGATGTTGATGTTATTGCCACCGATTTTAGTAAAGCCTTCAACAAGATCTCCCATAATGTTATCTTGTTCAAACTTGATCGCCTAGGCTTCCCCTCCCAATTCATCTCCTGGATTCAATCTTACCTCAACAACCGTCGCTACAATGTTCTTTTCAGTTCATCCATTTCTAACCCTATTGTCGCTCGTTCCGGCGTCCCCCAGGGCAGCCACCTCGGTACACTGATCTTCATGCTTACAATAAATGATGTTGAATTCGTCATCAATCACTCAGAGCTGGCCATTTATGCTGATGACATGAAAATAATTAAACATATCTCCTCCACAACCGACTCTCTTCTCCTGCAAAAAGATCTCGATTCCTTCACCACGTGGTGCATGAAAAACTTTCTTGAACTCAATGTCTCCAAATGCCAGTCCATCTCTTATTCCCGCAAGCGTCTTACCACCACCCCGAGATTTTACATGCTAACCCATGTACCGGTCCCTATTGTTACCTCTTTGTGTGACCTTGGAATAATCTGTGATAGCGAACTCAACTTCCGTTCTCATAATGACAGCATAATTAACAGAGCTAACTCCGCGCTAGGGTTTGTGATGCGCCGGTCTAGAGAGTTCTCCAATCCATATGTTTCCAAATCTCTCTATATCTCCTTCGTTAGACCTCTCCTTGAATATGCCAGCCAGGTATGGTCACCTACACAAACAACCCATATCAATAGGATTGAATCCGTCCAGCGTAGGTTCGTTCGCTTCGCTCTACGTGATCTCCCGTGGGCAGACAGATTCAAACTTCCAACCTATGAAAACCGTCTGAAACTGATTGACTTACAACCCTTAAGTAAACGTCGTGATGTTTCTGACATTCTCTTCATACATCAGCTATTAAGTGGAGCCATAGACTGTCCTTCAAACCTGCAATCTTTACCCATCTATACCCCCTTTTCCGACTCGACCGCCATCGCACAAACTACGGTCAAAGCGAGCCAATTACCAGGATGCTTCGAAAAGTCAACGACCTTTACTCCTTTGACTTCCATCTGAGTAAATCATCCCTTCAAAAATCTTTATATCTAGACCCCGTCCATCCTGATGGCATTTCTTAATTCGTTTTCCTTCCAGCCAGTTTGTTCCTTAATGAGAGCTCATATTGTAGCTTTTTCAATTTATTTATTATTCCATCATTTATCATCTAGTATAGCTTGTAGTATTAGTATTATTATTATGTTATAGCTTGTATTAAGCTTAATTAAATAAAATAAAATAAAATAATTCCGAACTTCATCCGGATGTCATTGGAAAAATCCAGAGTAGTCTGCAGCAGCTGTTGCAGATGAGGTTTCGAGGAAGCGTATAATTTGATATCGTCCATATACACGAGGTGCGTGATTTTATGAATATTTTCCCTGTCGTGTCGTATATTATACCCATAACCGGTGGCATCCAAGGCACGTGATATTGGATTCAGAGCGAAACAAAACCATAGCGCACTCAAAGAGTCTCCCTGGAATATACCTCGCCTGATTGGTATCGGGGGTGTTGTAATCTGTTGGTTTGGTGTTTTTATGTTTATTTTTGTGTTCCAGTATTTCATTGAGTGTTGCAGAAAGTGGATGAGTGTTGGATGTATTTTGTATACATTCAGTATATCGACCAGCCAAGAATGCGGGACAGAGTCATACGCCTTCTTATAATCGATATATGCTGTATGTATATTCCGGCGAGCAGTTTTTGTTTGTCGCAGGATCACAGAGTCTATGAGCAGTTGTTCTTTACAACCCAATGACGTTTGTCGGCATCCCTTTTGCTGCTCAGACAATATGTTATTTTGTTCTGTGTGTTTGTGGATTAGTTTACTGGTGCAAGAAGTCATAATCTTATAAAATGTCTGTAGGCAAGTGATCGGTCTATATTTGGATGGATCTGTGGTGTTATTATTGCCTTTTGGTAGCATGTACGTGATTCCTTCCGTTAAAAACTTTGGGATTGTTTCCGGGTTATTGAAAAAATTATTAATGTGGTGTAAGAGGTGTATATGTATAGATGTAAACTTCTTGAACCAGTAATTTTGAATATTGTCTGTGCCTGGTGCTTTCCAATTATGGGTATTTTGTATGACATCTCTTAGTATCTCCATCGATATCTGTGGTTCTGGCATGTTGGGTATGTCTTGAACGCGTTGCATTTCTGCTTCAATCCACTCAGCATTGGGGTTATGATGGACTTCTTTTGACCAAATAGATGACCAAAAGTCGACCATATCTCTTTCGGAGGGTAGTTCACTTTTTTTTTTTTTTTTTTTATATATGATGTTGCCAAAGCTCAGGGGATGCCCTTTGATGCTAAAGCACAGCCTTGGCAGGAAAGGAATTAAGGTTGGGGAAAATGGGTTAGGAGGTTGAGTGAAGGAGGTGTCGATGTACGCCTCGTTTGAAAGTTTCAGGCTCATAAGACGAGGGAAAAACAGAAGATGGTAAACTGTTCCACATTCGTGTTGTTCTGCTAAGAAGAGATTCCCGAAATTTGACGGTACGTCCAAATTTGACCCGGAGAGTATAGGGGTGGGAGCGACTTGTAGATCTTGTATCGCGCGTTGTAATGAGTCTACAAGGAAGCAGGCTAGCAATTTCGTTAGAACAATGGCCATGGAAATAGCGATAAAAAGTGAGAGACAACCGGCATTCCGTCGATGCTCTAGAGAGTCAAGGCCCTCAGAGTTTGAGGTATCGCCAATAAGTTTAACAGCCTTACGCTGAACTTTGTCTAACGCGGACAACGCGGTGTGTCCTGCCCCTGCCCAAATATGGGAATTATATTCAAGTCTAGGCCTAATGTGGGACTTGTAGATCAACGCTAAGTCGGGTGGGGTGAAATATTTCTTACATCTCTGTAGAAAACCCAAACATTTCATCGCACTTTTAGCGATTGCAAATATATGATCCGTCCAGCTAAGATTGCTGGATATCTCAATACCCAAGATCTTTAGGGAGGGTGAATTGGGTATATTCACTCCGTCGACTGAAATGGGTTGGGGGTGAACTGGGCGTTTTTTAAGGGACATTAAACAGCATTGAGTTTTGGATGCATTAAACGTAACACGATTTGCTCTGCCCCAAGCGAGGACCATAGAAATGTCTTTGTTTAATGATCTAAACATGCGTTCCCGATTGACTTCTGTAGCATTTCCACGTGAATTCATTACAGAATCAAATGAGTACGCGAAATCAAGGGTGCTGTCGTCGGCAAAACTATGAATAGGATTGAGAGTAAGGGATAAGAGATCATTAATAAAAAGAAGAAATAAGGTTGGTGAAAGAACTGAACCCTGAGGTACACCGGCATTTATTTCGTAGGAATCAGATGTAACTCCGTCAATTACTACACGGATTGAACGGCCTGACAAAAAGCTCTCTATCCATTTAACGAGGGTTGGGTGCAGACCAAATGTTTGAAGTTTGGCTAACAGGGCAGCATGCCAGACTCTATCAAAAGCCTTTGAAATATCAAGAGCGACGATTTCGGACTCACCGAAATTATGGAGACAATGATTCCAACGCTCCGTTAGAGCAGTTAGTAAGTATCCGGTTGAGCGGCCAGCGCGGAAACCGTACTGGCAATCGTTAATAAGATGATTATTTTCTAGATATTTCAACAACTGAGAGTTGATGAGTGATTCAAAAACTTTGGATATGATCGAGGTTAGTGCAATTGGTCTGTAGTTAGAGGGGTCGCATGCCTCTCCTTTTTTAAGTATCGGCTGGACATGAGCAAGTTTCCATACACTTGGAAATATTCCTGTTGAATATGACAGGTGAAAAAGTTTGCGCAGAGGTTTAGATAAAGCAGAGGCGCAGCATTTTAAAACAAGGGGCGAGAAACCATCAGGCCCAGTAGCTTTGGACACGTCGAGTTTCGAAAGTACTCTAAAAACATCCCGAGTGCGAAAGTGTAGCGGCTTTTGCCTACTAGTGCACTGTGATGGAGATGGAAGTGGCTGCGATGAAGGTGGCAAGTACGAGTTAGCAGCAAAATTAGCAGCAAACAGGTTGGCCTTGTCCAATGAGTCAGTAAAGACATTCCCATTATAAATGAGTGGTGGTGTTGACGAACAGGTGAAATTGTTCTTTACGGTTTTTACTAGAGACCAGAAGCCCTTACTACCCTTTTGAGTAGAAAATACCTTCCGTCTGATGCTCTGGTCGAAATTGAACTTAGCCCGGCTAATTGCTGAATTGCAAATATTCCGCGCATCTCTATAGATACGTCTCAATTCCTCTGAAGGGCACAATTTATATGCCTGGAAGGCTGCTTCCTTCTTTTCAATGGCTGCGAAACAGTCATTATTGAACCAATTGGTGTTAGTTGGTTTGATGTTCTTGAAGCTATGAGGAATAAAGCGGTGCATTCCAAACCATAGGATGTTCAAGATATAATCGGTGCTTCTGTTAACGTCCTTCATAGAAAAGCAATCAGACCAATCCAACTCTCTGAGATATTTATTAAGTCCCGCCCAATCAGCATTTTTATAATGCCACACTAATCTTTTGGTGGAGTTTAGGTTAGTGGTTCTCAGAGAGGAGATGGAGAATTGGGCGGAGATTAGACAATGGTCCGAATTACCCAAGGGAGACGTCACCGAAACCGAGTATTTTTCTGGATGCGATGTTAGAAATAGATCTAAAAGATGCGCGTTGTGCCCCAAAGTATCAGGAACACGAGTCGGACACTCAACCAGTTGCTGTAAATTAAAAGACTCACTAAATAACTCGACGTGTCTTCCAGACGGGCTTGTGGTGGAAGAATGCCTGAGCCACTGTGTGTTGTGGACGTTGAAATCTCCAGCAAGAACGATTTCAGAAGAGGGGGATAATTCCAAAATCTTATCGATATCGGAAGACAGTTTATCGAAGGAGCACACAGTGTCAGTGTCAGACATATTCGGGCTGCGGTATAAAAAACAAAAATGAATGATGTGCCGATAGAGTTTAAATCTAATCCAGACATAATTAAATTCTGGATTAGTAGAAGAAAATTGAGGGAGAAGGGAAAATGGCACATCATTTCTAACATAAACCGCGATTCCCCTCTGAGGAGAGAAGAGTGGCACTAAGTGATAACCAGGGATGTGATACTGATTAATATCAGAATCGGAAACAACCTTGGTTTCGCTTAGTGCAAAAACAGCCGGATTTTCCGCGATCAAGTGGCAGTAAACCGAAAAATGGTTACTTTTCAAGCCACGAATGTTGCAAAAATTAAATACAAATTTTTGCATACTCCCGGTCTTAATTTGCCCAAAACAAAACAAAACAAAAACGTACACAAACACAAGGACTGACGAACGGGATCCACAGATGCAAAACAAAGCCGCCTCTGTGAAAACAAAGCCAGCAGCAGTGTTATGCCTGCTGTGCTGAACTTTGATCTCGACAAAGGCAGCCAAATGCTCAGCAGTGGAGACCCGTTAAACGCATTCAATGCAGCACGATTGTACTACATTGAATGTTGGATGGAAATAACATGTATTAAAAAGGAACGGACTCACCAGACTGTGCTTTCAAATAGAGCATAAAAGCCCTTCGCTTCTACAAGATGGCACTAGCACTTTGAATTTTTTTAATTTTATTTGCTTTCGCAACCGTTTCAAAAATTTCTGGGAAGCAAGACACGGCGGCACGTCCGTCCCCGTCAGTAGTTCAACTCAACTCAACTCATTTGCCGGGCTATTGTTTGAATTTTGATTGTGTTTAAGTGATCTATAAAAGCTTTTTTCATTGCGAATAAATTGTGCGTTCTGTGTTTTCTATCCGTACACTTTCTGTATCTTTTTAATCTAGTGGAAAGTGCCGAAAGTTTTTGAACTAGTGTATCTATGTGCATTGTAATGTTTGTATTAATTGTGTCTCTGTTTGTGTGTAATTTTTGTTTTTCTAAAATTTTGTGAACTTTTTTAACTACCCTCTTACTTCTGTTGCCCTGTTTATACTGGATAAGTCGGCCGAGATCACAACGGATCCCATCGATTCGCCTCTCCAGTCGTTTCTCCCAAGCCGGTTTTTTCAGCGTCGCGTTGTTGATATTAGTTGGATTGCGCGTCTTTGAACCATTGCATCTGATAGCCGCAACAGCAGCACAATATATCGCTGTATGCACTTCAATAAACGTTCTGTCGTGTGTTAAATACTCTGGCAGAACGTCCGTATTCAAGATGCCAAGAATGTTTAGATATGCCCTGTTTTGGTACTATGTGCCGTTGTGTTGCGTTTAAGTGTGCAAACTCTGTGAGTGCATCCTCAAACGCTTGTTTGACCTTATTCCTAAGAACGAGATCAGAGCTATTGAGTATGGGTGGGGTGTTTGGGTGTTGGGTTGTGTGATTGTGTGGAAATGGGCTGGATGCAAAATTTCCCCAGTATTATTGTTGTTTGGAGAAGATATGTGTACAGTTTGGTGTGAAGGTGTGACGTGATGTGGCGGTGAGATATCGCGTGGGAGTGTGGTATTGTGTGGTAACGCGGTGTAGTTTTGTGATGTGTTATAATACGGGGTTATGTTGGTGTTTGGTACTATGTGCAATGTGTTGTTATTCTGCAGATCTCTAGACGCTTGGTCCTTAATCTCTTGCAGAATATTTGGTGCAAGTAGGTTGTTCCTAACTATTTCTCGTCTTTGGTCGGCAATTCTCTGCTCTGTGACGTTTGTATTAGGGTATTCCGTCATGAATGCCCTATGTAATTCCTGTCGATATGCAGTCACGTTCGCTTCCAAATTCGTTATCCTGTAGTATGTGCGCATGATGAAGGTATTCACTTCAGGTGTCCATTTCATGCGCACACGAGAGATTCCCGCTCTGGTGGTCGCTGGCAACAATGGATTTGCTGTCTGCGAAACACTTTGCGCAGGGTCCGGGGACGTTCTTGTGGACGGCCTACCAACCCGTGAGCCAGTGCCACTCGCTCCACTGTCTAACACGGAGGACTGAGTTTCGGTGCGTCTAAGTCCTGTCCGACTCCTCAGCGCACCCCTATCCGAGGCAATTCTTTCATTGTTGTCCATAGAAAAATGGGTTGCATTTTATACCTACTACCAGGTTTAGTAAAACGGCCGCCCCTAACATGGAGAACAGACGCCGACCAGGGAGCCGCCCAATATGGGAACAGACTCTCCCTGGATTTAACTGGGGTCCGCGGGGTTGTAAAGCCCGTGACTTCATGGAAGTCCCCCTGCGGGGGATTATTATTATTATTATTGAATAATCGAAAGTGTGCAGACGTGTTTTTTCAAGTGACCAACTAAAGTGACAAAAAGTGCCTTAAAAAAAGAGAATTTTCAGTAAAAAAGTGCGAAAAGTTAATAAGATATATACGGACTATCGATAAATGATAAGAAACATTACAAGTTAGTGAAAATAAGTGGAAAAACTATTGAAAATTAATTTAGAAAAATTACCGAAAAATTAACATTTGGTGGATTTTAAAGTTTTTTTATAGTTGCCATAGTAACGCTACTAATTGCATTCTGAAAAGTAGGCAACGAACTATCACAACTAAATTTATGTTGCTGCTGTCCGCAAAACGAGTGGCAGTAGTAGTAGTAGTAGTGATACGGGGGGGTGAGCAAAAAGCCCCTCAATGCCCGTAAAAAGAAGGAGCGAGGGAAGAAGGTAGACCTCGGCTTCTTCCTAAAATCGTTTGAGCCTACTGAAGAGGCTGTACAAGGGCCCACCGAAAAGGCCACCAAGGGAGAAGGAGGCAAAGTATCGGCAGCCAAGCAGGCAGATAAGAAGACCTCGACTGCAGCGAAAGCTGTCACTAAGCCATTAGCGGCAGCCACCGCTAACAACTTAGTAACATCCGGTGCCTCTACATCGGGGGCATCAGCCGCGAAAAACTCAACAGCAGCAGCTGCTATTGTGCCGGCGGCACCAGCCGCGAAAAAGTCAGCAGTGCCTGCTGATAATGTGCCTGCTGCAAAAATATCTGCAGCATCAGCTGCAAAAGTGTCTGCAGCAACTGTTGCAACGAAACCTGCGCCAAAATTAGCAGATGTGGTTAGAGCAGTATCAAAGGATGCTCCAGCTCCGACCAGCATCATAATGCGGCCAAACTTGTCTGCGACCACCAGCCAGCTCCGGGGTAGTAACAGGGACCAGTTACGCCCAGCAGGTAAGTGGCAGCTCAAATAAAAGTTCCTACATTACTATTGCAGGTAGTTATGTGACTCCTCGTCAGCCCCCGGCTGATTTTAGCAAGCCTCGGCCCAAGTCAGGCGGGGACCTTCAAGGACTTTTTGACGCACAGTGACAGGACGACAGGTACGGGATGTACTTTCAGCACCTTCGCGGAGTTACTCAAAGTACGTATCTGCGAGCTGTGTCACAGGTCGTCCCATTGGAGAGGATATTCTCCTTTGGTCTAGTCGGACGCGGTATGGTGGAAGTGTATACCACCACCATAGAAGCATCCACAAAGCTAATGCTCGAAGGCATCGATGTGGGTGGTAGACACTTGCAACCGTACCCGGTGACAGTGAAGCCGACGAGAGTCTGCTTCTCCCGGGTTCCACTCCGAGCTAAGCCTGAGGACCTTGAAGGCTTCTTAAGAAGATTCGGAAAGGTCCACGGCAAAGTTCGGGCAGATCCCCTCAAACTTGGGGACCAAGGAATTGCCCGAAGAGAGAGAAAAAAGTGGCAGAAGACACCGTGGAGAGTGCTCCTGCACCTGCAGTTGCGCCCGAAATAGTGACTTCGCCTGTTGCTGCGCCTCCTCTCTTGGTGCAACCCATAGCCAAAGTGCCTGAGGAAATTATTCCAGAGACCACTCCGGTCCTGGCTATAAACGGTGCCACCTCAACACGGGTAGAGGCAGTGAGCTCGGATGAGGAGCTCACCATGTCAGGACAGGAAAAGAAAAAGAGGAAGAGGCGTGCAAAGCGCAAACCTGAACAGAAGGTTATGCCTGCACCTCCGCCAAAGAAGGTGCTGAGCAAGAGGGGGGTTTCGGCAGAGGAGACAAAACCTGTCGCTCCGAGTGCGTCGTCGGTGGCATCAGAAGATGTCACTGATGCCCTCTCAGACGTCGAGGTTCTATCCGCTACCGAGACGGCCGGTCCAACTCAGAGCGGCTATGAATCGTGCGGGAGTAACGCGTCGGTTGGCAGCCGCTTTGAAGTGGACCCCGACTTAGTGGAGGTGCCGAGGGCAAAGCTTCGCACGATCCTCGACAGCCTGCATTACAAAAAGAGCGGAGACAGAATCCTGGCTATACTCAAGCGAGAGCTTGATGATCCAGCCAGGATCCTGCCTCAGTTATTGCTTCTGAAGCAGGAAGCAAAGAAGCGGGCTCGTTACAATGAGGTGTCGAGGCTCGAGCGCCTCTACAATAAAGTAGCGGATGCCCACGAAGAGCAGCGCCTGGACAGGGCGCTTCTTCAATAGAGTCGTACACTCATAATCTGAGTTCAGCTTTCCCCTTGAATGTGTAGGATAGTCTCTCTGAATACTGGGGCTTAAGTGCACCTACACGTCTACACGCCATTTTTGAAGACATAAAACATTTGAATACTGACATTGCACTCTTACAGGAGACAAATTTCACACTCAACACATTTACACAACTCGGACGAAACACTATTTTACACAAAGGTTACACAGTTTTTGCCACACCAGCTCCTCGTAGAGGATCTGGTGTGGCAATTGCTGTGTCGAACAGTTTTACACTACCGTCTCCTGTATACACAGACATCTGCTCAGGTTTCGCGTCTTCCTTAGAATTCGTCTTGCGAGACAAAACACTAAGGATAGTAAACGTGTACTTACCGCATGACCAGGATATCGCAAGACAGGTAATGGACCCTGTTCTGTCGCATCTTGCGAACTTTGGTGGTGAAGTTATCCTTGGGGGTGACTTCAACTGTACACTGGATTCTGCACTCGACCGCCACTCCTGAGTTGAATTCAACTCAGTGAACGCGGGACGATTGCGGAACCTAGTCAGACAGCTCAACTTTTTCGATGTCTACCGTTGGCTTAATCCAACGACTAGGTCATACACAAGGGTTTCCCGAAATGTCTGGGGTAGCTTTTCGGGTTCGAGGATAGACAGACTTTACGTCTCGTCTAGCCTTCTTAACTTTTTCGTTAGTGTCACTCATGAAGTGTGCTCATTAAGTGATCACCTTCTTGTTGTGGCGACTAGCACTTTAGTCGAAAAGCGAACTGATTACTGGATTTTCAACAATAACTTGTTGAATTCGGAGCAATACGAGAGATTAAAAGAACGACTGAGAGTACAAAATTACAAACATAGTTTGGATTTTGTTAGGTTCGTGTGGCTGCCTTAAAGGGCGCACTTAGACCTCAAAAGGCCCATTGTGATGCCTCCGGAATCAGTCGCGCTGGTTGCGAGAGGGCGAGTCTCCGACCAAGTACTTCTTCCACACAACACGACGACGTACCGCTTCTTGTGAAGTAGATTCGATTCTTGCCGAATCTGGGCAACTCCTACACGGAGACGAGCTTGCGGATTATATCCGAAACTATTACACACAGCTATATGCTGCACCGACGTTGCCAACGTCTACGTCCACTGATGAATTCTTCCAGTACGTTCCTGCTTTCTCCAACGAAAGTAGAGAATTCCTGGACAGAGCATTAACCCTCGACGATATGCTTACCGCTACGAAGGATCTTCGCCGTTGTATTATTTGAGGGATTAGTAGATTGTATAGGTGATTAAAGAAAAATTCCTTGAATAATTTCCTTATATGCACTATATAACTTCACTTTAATTACAAATTATTTCATGATATACTAATCTATGCCTACACTACATATTTCGCTTGAGTGTTTAAACCGGTGTGTCTTCTGCTAAGTGCTGAGTGCCAGTGAGTTAAGTTGCTTATCAGACACAAACTCGAATCCAACGGTCCATAATATTGATGGTAGCGGGGTTCAATCTTCTCTAAATCTCTAAACAAATCTTCGATATGGGCCGTTTAATAGAATTACTCTTGCATTTCAATGTTACTACTCGTACATAGCCGTCTTGGCCCGGATGTGTCTGTAGTACTCGACCTAATAGCCACTTAGACGGTGGTAAGTTATCCTCCTTGACCAGGACTAAGTCTCCTTCCTTAATATTTTCCTTTGGATTCAGCCATTTAGGGCGTTGCTGCAGCCTGGATAGATATTCATTACGCCATCGATGCCAGAACTGTTTACTCATCTGTTGTATAAGGACCCATCGGGTTCTATGCTGAGTATTCGTACTGAGTCGTCCACTCTCAGGAGGTGAAAGTAATGCATCACCAATAAGAAAATGTCCTGGCGTCAATGCTCCGCAATCATTTACGTCATCTGTAATTGGGCAAAGAGGACGACTGTTTAAACAGGCCTCTATTTGGGCTATAATTGTTGAAAGCTCCTCGTACGTTAGTCGTGTTCCCATTATTACTCTTTTCAGGTGATGCTTCATTGATTTTACCCCGGCTTCCCAGAGCCCACCAAAATGGGGTGAAGCCGGTGGAATGAATTTCCAATTGTCTTCCTGAAGTGATAGTGCGGAGACTATGTCAGGAGTTATTGATCTTAATGCTGCCTTATATTCTTCCGAAAGTCTCCTATTAGCACCGATAAAGTTCGTCCCACAATCGCTGTATAGCTCTTGACATAAACCTCGACGAGCGGAGAATCTTTTAAACGCTGCTAAAAACGCTTCGGTTGTGAGGTCTGACACCAATTCTAAATGAATGGCTCTCGTTGAGAGGCAAATGAAAAGACAAATGTAACCCTTACTTATACGCATTCTGCCTCGTCCTGTATGAGACTTGATTTCAAAGGGTCCTGCAAAGTCAACTCCAGAATGCAAGAATGGCCGAGATGGTTTTACCCGAGCGCTAGGCAAATTTCCCATCAGTTGTGTTCGTGATTTGGCCCTGAATATGAAACAGGTGATGCACTTATGGAGGATTTTCTTTACTAAGTTTCTTGCATTTACGATCCAATATGTTTTCCTTAAAAGATTCATCATTAATTGAACTCCTCCGTGAAGGGTAGCCTTATGTGTCTCTTGAACCAACAACCTCGTAAGATGCACATCTCCAGGTAATATATACGGATGTTTTTCATTAAAGCTCAGATCAGAATTCTGCAGTCGTCCACCTACTCGCATCAAACCATCTGTATCGAGAAATGGATTGAGTTTTCGTAGTTTGCTAACCGATCGTAGAGTCCTTGAATTTGAAAGATCATTTATCTCATCGGAATAACTTTGAAGTTGTACAGTCCTTAAAAGAGTCTTTGTCGCACTTTGAATTTCTTGAATGTTCAAATATCCTGTAATTCGATTTTTCTCATGACATCTCAAATTGTTAATGAAACGTTTTACGTAGGCACAAATTCGAACAAGCTTACCATATGACGAATATTTCTCAATGAAAGAGCAGTCATTACATAATGAAATGGGTACGTGAAAAAGTTGTTTTTTGTTGACCTCTTCTGCTAGAATTGGTGTCGCATCAGTATTATCTTGAAACCTTGGCCACTTAGATCTTTCATCTCGGAGCCATGGAGGTCCTAACCACCATAAGTCATGATTTTTAAGCTTGGCTGGTGAGAGGCCCCTTGAACTGCAATCGGCTGGATTCTGTTTGCTAGGCACGTAGTTCCATGTATTATCCGGGAGAAAATTTTGTATTTCTGCTACTCTGTTACTCACGAATTGCTTCCATTGCCGAGGATGCGTCTTGATCTGGTCTAGAACAATTTTTGAGTCAGTCCATGAATGTATATTGCAGTATGCAACTCCTAGTGCGTCGGCAACACTTTTAACTAGTTTTGTTCCTAGTAAAGCTCCGCATAGTTCAAGCCTTGGTAATGTTACGGGTTTCAAAGGTACAACCCTAGCCCTTGCTGTTACTAAACTAGAAAATGTGTTGTTTTCATGTGTAACTACTCTTGCATATACACACGCTGCATATGCAGCCATTGATGCGTCGCTGAAAACATGCAATTCAAATTGCTTACAATTCCTTGAATAATTTATCCAACGGGGAATGTGAAGATTCTCTATCTCCTTCAGCTGCGAATAAAATTCCTTCCATTTTTCTTCCAGTTTTACGGGAAGTTCTTCATCCCAATCTAGACGTCGTACCCATAATAATTGTAGCAGTATCCTTCCAGTAATAGTAATAGGCGCGAGCCATCCTAGCGGATCAAAGATTTTTGAAATATTTGATAGTAAACTCCTTTTAGTAGTAGGGGACTTGTAGTCTGCAACATTTACCTTGAAATTAAAAATGTCCTTCGCAGGATCGCAATATACTCCTAGAACCTTAAGTGCGTTGTCCTTGTTGATATCGAATGGTAACTCTAACTCTCTTTCTCCTTCAGGTACATTTTGCACAATTTCTTGAGAATTGCTTGCCCACTTCCTGAGCTCAAAACAGCCTCTTTGTAGTAAAGACCTCAATTCCATCTGGATTTGAAGAACTTCCTTCACTGAATCTCCTCCACTAAGGGCGTCATCTACGTAAAAATCCCTTTTTAATATTTTGGCAGCATTTGGAAAAACGTGTTCTTCATCTTGAGCTAGTTTTAGAAGCGTCCTTGTAGCAAGGTAGGGAGCACACGAAGTGCCATAAGTCACGGTCATCAAACGATATTCCAAGATAGGTTCATGCTTCTGAAACCTCCATACTATTCTCTGATACTCTACATTCTCCTTGTTTACTAAAATCTGTCGATACATTTGCCTTACATCTGCGATGAATGCCACCTTGTGCATTCTCCATCGAACGAGTATATTGAACAGATCTTCTTGTATACTTGGACCAACCATTAGATTATCATTAAGTGATTTTTTGTTACTTGTCTTTCTAGAGGCATCAAAAACAACTCTGAGCCTTGTAGTTGTACTGTCTTCCTTTATAACATAGTGGTGTGGCCTTGCTCTAGATAGTCCTTCATGAAATGTATGTACTGCTCTTGAAGTTGGGGCTGGCGTTCTAGTCTTTTTTCAATTTGTAGCAGTTGTTTCACTGCTAAATCCTTCGAATGTCCTAGATCAGGCAGTCCATTTTCATTACGAAATGGTAGCGTTACCACGTATCTACCATCGTTTTGCCTTGTAGTTGTTTTTATATATAATTCCTCGCACTGCAATTCTTCCTTAGTCAAGTGAATACAGCTGCGCACTTCTTCTATCTCCCAGAATTTCTTTACAAGCAAATCTAGCTGGCTCTCACAGTGGAGATGGGACACAGTTGCCTCTTCTGTGAAATAACGCTTCTGTGGTTTCAGATCCTTGATCTATTAATGCTCGCAGATGCACACAATAACCTTGAGAATTTTTTGCGAGTACCAATGCTGTAGTTAATAATACCTTCGTATCATCCTGCTTACAGGACGTGTTTACAGATTTTTCTTGCAATGCAATTGTATCGGACTTATCGTCATTACCCTTCATAGAAATTCCCTCGTTAAGATTCTCACGCTGATGTAATAAGGAATGGTGTCTACCTCCGCAAGAGCGACACGAATGCTTACTACGGCATTTCGTGACAGAATGTCCCGGTAGTAAACAATTGTAGCAAAAAGAATATTTCCGAACCATATCTCTGCGTTCAGTTATGTTGAGTGCCAAAAAATTTGAACAATCCTTGTATGAGTGTTTGAGCTTACATAAATGGCAATTTGCTACCTTGTTCGACAAATTAGTGTCTGCGCGTGAGTTAAAAGATCCCTTACCTTGAATATTGAACGACGATTTGTTACTGCTTGGCTTTGTTTTCGAAAGATTGATTGCCTCTAACGATCGGAACCTGGTTTCAAGAAAGGATAAAAATTTATTCAACTTGGGAATTGCAGTGGGTTCCAACGTTTGCTTACAGTTAATTCCCATTGCGCTAAAGTTTCATTACTAAGTTTATGTGTGACATTATAGATTATAAGACTATCCCAATTGTCGATACTAATTTCCAACCCTTTAATCGCTTCTAAGCATTCCCTTGTTGTATCTAATATAGTCCGAAGCGAATTAGCTGATTCTGTTGTATTGTTAGGAGACGAGAACAATGTTTTCAAATAAGTATTTAGTAAAATACGCTTATTTTCATATCGATTACTCAATAGGTTCCATGCTGCCTCATAATTTGTTCCGGTAATCTGTAAATGTTTAACCAATTGTTCAGCTTCCCCGCTAAGACTGCTCTTTAAATAGTGCAGCTTTTGTACCGAACTTAGAGACGTATTTTCATGGATAAGTGAATTAAAGAAATCACGGAATGATGTCCATGTAGTATAATCACCAACGAATTTAGGTAGGTTAATTCTGGGTAGTTGACCTTGCATCGAAATTACAGTCGGACCTGCATTAACTAAATTATGTGTATCTGATACAACGCTATTATCCCTTATATTGAGTTGGTTAATAAGACCAGAAATCTCACCTAATGTGTCAAAGACCCTGTCTTCAACTGAACTAAATTTATCTTCCTTAAAATACTGTAATTCCCTGTGAATGCTGTCATCAAATAAGGCCTTAGCGTTTTTATGAGTTGCCTTGAAATGTTGCCACTCCTCTTCGATGGCCGTAAGCCTTCTTTGCAGTGACCCTACATTTGACTTTTGCTCCTTATTTGCCTTTTTGAAATTACGAATGCATCGATCGAATTCTTTTTCTATCTCTCTTTGCTCAGATAGAATGCCTTCCATCACTTGCAATTGAATATCCGTTTAAATTTCAATTAATATGTCGTTTGTAAAGATTTGACTCCAGCGCATAACCTTAAGAAATGCTCAATCTTAACCTTTATCCACATTGAGTTAACCCAAGAATTCTACCAATGCTTCATAAACCTTATGAATTATTCCTAATGCCGTTAATCCCTTTGCGACTAGTGGAACACCATTATCCATCTAATTTATTGATATGTAACAATAAGAGGAAACTTGCATAAACCAATGCTAACTGCCCATGTACCGCTTCACGTACGGTACTCAATCACTATAAACTGCTATCTATTATTACCATAAGAATGTAATATTCACTTCAAATTTCTTTTAACAATTTGCAAGTTACTGCATATCAATGCATGCTATGAATCTTTTTAATTCACCTTTGATATAGCACACTACATATAGCACATAATTAAATGATTGGGTACATACCACTTTTTCCAATGGGAAACTTTGTATCCGGTTACGAAGGACCAATGTATTATTTGAGGGATTAGTAGATTGTATAGGCGATTAAAGAAAAATTCCTTGAATAATTTCCTTATATGCACTATATAACTTCACTTTAATTACAAATTATTTCATGATATACTAATCTATGCCTACACTACATATTTCGCTTGAGTGTTTAAACCGGTGTGTCTTCTGCTAAGTGCTGAGTGCCAGTGAGTTAAGTTGCTTATCAGACACAAACTCGAATCCAACGGTCCATAATATTGATGGTAGCGGGGTTCAATCTTCTCTCTTCAGTGATCCAGTTAGAGGTAAGTTTTGTTTGTGCCGATGACATGTGGCGTGTTGCCAGAAGCTTTAAAAGGTACGTTGTTTATTTTGATTGGTTTGTAGTTTTTATTTTGGTTGATTTTCAGGTGTTCATCTTCACAGTCTGGTTCAGGTAAGCTACATAAGTTACGAAATATGTTTTTACTAAATAAGTTTTTCAATTTCAGAATACTTCCCAAACAGCCGTCATACCCCTCCTGGTTATGATAGTCTAACTCCAGAATTTTTTCTACGCTTCAGGAATCTTTTGATTCCAGACCTATTGGAGGTCTTCAGTTCTGCAGTGGTTGGACATACCGAATTTCCCTCAAGTTGGCGGAGATCCGTTATGCGTCTAATACCCAAGAAGGGAGATCTTCAGAGGCTGGGAAACTGGAGGCCAGTTACGTTGTGCAATGTCGACTACAAGATAGTTTGCAAAGCACTCGGAACGATATTAAGCTCAGTGATAGCATCGGTTATACACCCGGAACAGTCCTACTGCATTCCAGGTCGTACTATTTACGACAACATCGCCGTAGCAAAACATCTTTTCGCCTACCACGAAAAGACTGGTTCGCAGATGGCCATGATCTCGTTAGATCAAGAAAAGGCGTTTGGTAGCGTCTCACATGAGTATCTACTGAGAGTGCTCGATAAATTTGGGCTTCCATCCAGATGGATTGAGATCATCAGTGGTCTGTATAGAGATTCAGTGATTCTCATAAAGCATAATGGGCATATATTGTCTCCTATTCCGTTTCGTCGGGGTATCAGGCAGGGATGCCCGTTGTCAGGAATGCTTTATGACTTTTCACTGGAGCCGCTGCTAGTAAATCTTTGTCAATCGTTGAGACAATATTCAGTTCACCTACCATACACTTCTATAAGGCCACTTATTCTAGCGTATGCTGATGCTCTGTCTATTTTCGTGACGAAAGAAGATGCATTTCCAGTCGCTCGTAGGGTTTTCGAACAATATGAGCGATTAGCGGGCGCTAGGGTTAACCTAAGCAAAATCCAAGGCCTGTGGTGTGGGAGGTGGCGGAATCGTTCAGATTCTCCCCTCGGCATACAATGGACCAATACTTGCTTGAAGTATTTAGGTGTGTATATTGGACTCGACGGTAAAACACGCAATCGCCGCATGGCTCTGGAGAAACTTTCCGGAGCAGTAAATTCGTGGCGGACTAGATTGTTACCCCTTTCGCTGAAAGGACGTGCAGTCGTTGTCAATTACTTGATTACCTCGTCCATCGTGCACCTGCTTAAGTCGGAGTGCTTCGAGGAAGGCTTCGTTAAACTTTTGCAGGCAAAAATTATTGACGCAGAGGACTGGTCTCAGGAAATGATCTCTACGATCACGACCTGGGGCAGAATAAGACCGGCATTCCATTTGCAATGGGATGAAATTGGGTACGGGATTTTTCAGCTATTCCGATCAGGTTAAATCCTGAATTAGTTAATTCGGTGTTCAGTAATGCTCGAGGTGTAACAGCCGATACAGGAGAGCTTACAGTTCTTGGAGATGTCATTCATGCCTCTGGGAACATACTAATACACCCACTTACAACAGAATTAAACGAATTGGTTGATACAGCACGAGAGCGTTTCAGCCAACTCAGTAACAGGTCGCCTGGCTCAGAGGTGGTGAAAGCTTTCGTGGTGAATCAACCGCCGCACACGCCATTCAGTACACTAACAACACGTCGGCTGCGCGATCTATTTGCAGACGCGTTACCTGCAGAACACTTAGGTGTTAATAGATGGAGCGCACATCTCGGGGTAGAATTGGGAGTAATCGGAGGGGTGACTAGCAGAGTGGTCTACAGTTATCCGTCCAATTATAGAGACTCTGATATAGCATTCAAACTGTTACATCATAGCCTCGTGCATCCAAATCAGCTGTCGCACATTGACCAGAGCGTTCAAAGAGTCTGCACGGTTTGTGGGGGTGAAGGAACTTTGTTCCACCGATACTTCACATGCCCGGCCTTGTGCGAATTGATGCTACTGGTCCGTCACTTGTGCCAGGTAATCTGCCCGCATTTCGGCATTACTAGAACATCGTTTTTACTGGGGCCAAGGACATGTAGCCAGGTGAATTGTTTAATTAGCTTTGTTCTAACACTATCTAAATCAACAGTTCATTTGTATTGCATGCGAATCGAGCCTGGGCAACAGGCCACTAACACACAGTTACATACACGTGCACTTAAGAGACACTTTGTTGTTAGCCTGAGTAAACGACTCCGTCTCGAGTTTCTGGCAACGAACGCCGACACATTCAACTGTACCTGGCAGCCGCTAGCGTCGGTGCAGAATGGCAGTCTCACTTTTCACTGGTCACAATAGGCTGCAGCCTTGTAGCATCTTGTCCACGGAGCTTCTCTCCGCTTTGGATTTGCTGCAAGTGCTGCGGGGAAAGTGATTCTCCTGTTGGGAGAGAAGAACTGAGAGGATGATGGGATCAGTTTGCAGATGTCTACGACTCTGCAGACTGGTCCCGCGGGACTCTATCGCAGTAGTTATTAGGACGGTTTAGGCAGACATCCGGTAGACATGGGTATCTGTAGAATTGTAGCCTATGACGTAATGGGGGCGGGGCTTCCCTTGGTGTCTGATGTCATAGTAGGGAATTCCGGGAGGGGATTCCCTGTTGGCTTGTAAACATCCGGTTGTATGACGTCATAGGAGGGAATTCCCTGAAGTCATATGTTGACTAGTCACTACTGGCTGGCTGGCTGGCTGTTGTTGGTTAAGTGTGTGTGTGTGTGACACCTGCGACTGTCTGGCTAATGGCTGGAATGATGTCACATGTAGAAATTTAATTTAATTTAAATGCCAGCTGTTAAAAAGCGCAAAATCTGCTTCCGGGTCTCGAACCTCGGTTGTGGTGATTCGAAGGAAAGCTCTCTAGCCCTGAGGCTAGCAAGCTAATTGTGGTTGGTATTCTTAAGTCAGTATATAAACTAAAGTTTTGAGCTAAAAATAGCAAATTGGATTTTTATTTTGCGAATATATGAATACGAGCAGGGTGAGACAAATAGATTTTACTGGCTTATTGAATTTTAAGATGCCATCTCTAGAGGACTTCTGTAATTAGCTGAAAAAGCGGTTTAAAAATAGCATTCGCAATTTCTTAAAAATTCGCTGATTAATAACTGTCTGGCTCGATTTCTTTTAGCATAACAATTCGCTGATAAGGCGTAGTAAAACGTCTGGACTCGATTTGGTCAGCGTAAAAATTTGCCGATAAGAGTTGAATGCCCCAGACTCGTAAATGTTTTGGGTGGCGATAAGAAAAACGATTTGCTGAAACAACAAAAGCCTTGAACTTTAAAAGATTATTATGCAATTTCTTTTCCAAATCTAAATATAGACATGAATTCGGCAGTTATATCATGTTAATTTCGTGTAGTAACCTTGAACTTTAGATAGGAAGAAGAAAGAAATTAACATGATCATTATGTTCCGTTATCAGAATAGAATTTCAGATTTGTGTACAGGCAAGACAATAGCGCCTCTTATCTGAAGATGTGGTCAAAAGCTTTGGCACTGTATTTCGACTGTGAGTAAATTCGTGCTTATCAGAGGAATTTGTATTTGCTAATTATCTAATGAATTTGAAAGACATTTTGTATCTTTCCAATTTCAGGGGACACTTTATATTTATTATACATATGAATACTTAATACCCGCAAAGCAATTACAACCATAGACCCTGGCACAAGAAAACCTAACTCTGTTAAATTATCAGCGCGCTGAGTTGTCACGATATATTCTGTAAAAAGGTAGAAAAATAATTTCTGGCACCAAAGCGCAACTATCACAATAAGGTCAGGGCATTGTAAAGGCAGTAATGGTAAGAAATTGTTCCTTCACCCCTCGGCGTCAGCTGGGTAATTAACCTAATATAATCATCGAATGAAATGACATCTACTACAAAGTTAATACCCGACTTATAACGAATCATCGACGGCCATACTGTCTGATAATGCATCATCATCATACAAGACATCTGCGCAGATAATCGCAGTTCAAAATTTTTTTCCAGAAAATAATTAAAAGTGTTTCTAAAGGATAAGAAAAAATTTATTTCAAAACATTTGAAAGTATTCAGTGTATTATAACTTCGATTTCTAACAGCAATTCCATGTGTTTCTAATAAAAAAGTGCATACGTTTTCACCAATATAATTCACGTGTTAAATTAAAACTTTACTTGCCAGGGCGGGTTGATAATATAATGCCTGTTAATTGTTTAGGGGTTTCTTTTTAATTTGATTTCATTTATTTCTGCAAATTTTTGGTGTTCGACATCATAATGTGCATAGGATTTATAGTCACATTGTTTAATCTGACGAACAAGGCCGCCTGCTTCGAGAATGCAATATATACAACATGCATCACAGTCTGGAGATTCATGAGCATAATTTCTAAGGGAAAGTACTTTTTCCGTATAAGAAATAAATACTTCACTTAACAGCATATTATCTCTTATCTGGCTGAGCGGCATGTTTTCATTAAATTGCCTTAATTTTTGTGCCTCGTTAAAGTTGACAGTATTTTTTAATATTAACTGTTTACGCAAAGCATTTGCGAGAGAGATATTTATGAGACCACGCTGATCCTGGCTGTAACAAATGTGCGATGGGGTAGTCGTATATATGAATTTATCCCAGCCGGTTTGTTTACTGTAATATTTATATATGTCTTCATCCCATTGTGGAGAATTAAACCACGCCTTAAGAGCAAGATATTGTAAGCTGAAAGGTGAATGCAATGTAATTGAATTCTCATCCTTATCATCCAAAGTGTCGGCCTTTTTGCGAAACTCACACCATGAAATAAACCCACCAAATAGTAAATCTAGAAGAGCATCAAAGCTAGAATACTCGGGCCTATCAGAATATCCCGATAAACTTGAAGATGATAATGATGATGGTAATGATGGCGGTGGCGTTTGAGGATCCATTTTATTTCTGTAATAACATTTTTTTATTTACATATACATTAATTATGCTGCAACATACCTGACTTCTTTCCCTGAATATACTGTAAAAATCTAAATATTTGACCCGGCTTTTATAGCAGGGTGTTATCAAGCATTTCCTCCTCACAGGAATATTTATAAAACTTGTGGTTTGTAGAATGGCTTTTGTTCTCTTTGATAAACAGATTAAAGTATGCATACGTATCGTTGGTTCTTAAATCAAACTCAAAGTACGTTGAATGGGTTCTTCGATTAGAAAATATTTAAAGGAAATTGCGGTTACAGAACTATGGGAATTTTTAATGAGGAGAGGTTAGATATAGATTAGCACGATATATACCAGGAGGAAGTGTTTTTCTAGAGAATTTATTTTAAAATTAAAAGTGTGCAGTGAAATTGTCGCAATTAAAATTCGTGCTCGACCTCAGATTAAAATAAGAATTCTGTATATTTTTACTTATATAATTCACATTTAAAATTAAAACTTTTTGTATAAAAGGCTAGCATTCTCAATTTCTGTTTAATCGGTGCCTAGTCATTCACAAGAGATCTTATCTAGTAAATTATCAATTATATAAGTAAAAGATGTCTCGTTTTACAATTGTAAGAGAATCGTTAACAAATATTAAGCGTTTTAATGTTCGCGGTCGAAGGGTTGAATTTAAAATTAATTCTATTCCAAGTGATGTGGAGCCTACGGGCTGGGTTCGCGGAGCTGTTAAAGACATTGTAGAGCACTCTGTAAAAGATCTCAAACCTACTGACAAGATTGGTATAACTTTCTGTGGGAAAAGTTTTGAAGAGCGAGGCCCTGGTTGGATGGATTTTAAAAATGTTAGCGAGCTAAGGATGGAGGACGTTTGGGAGATGATATCAAAAATTTTTCAGAGCAAATCTCAAGGTATATGTTAATGGAAATATAATAACATTCGATAACTGTTAATATTTAATTAATATTACAGGAATAAGTACTGACTCTTTCTGTTTGGGGACTACTTCAGTAAGACTTCCGCAGGGTCGTGGAAATAATCGCGCCAATAAATATAATAATTTCAACGAGGAATGTGCCATGCGTAAAGGAATTGTTACCATAAAGAACAACGATAGATTATGTCTACCT
This sequence comes from Leptarthrus brevirostris, assembly GCA_964036015.1. Lineage (NCBI taxonomy): Eukaryota > Metazoa > Arthropoda > Insecta > Diptera > Asilidae > Leptarthrus > Leptarthrus brevirostris. The sequence goes on from OZ038371.1 coordinate 80,923,264, forward strand.
CGAGCCTTAGTCGTTGCAATAGCAAAGGCTGAGAAAGATCCTGACTACGAAAAAGTCCGGAGAAATAGAGCAAACTTACAAACTCAAAGAGCTACAGAGCTAATAAATAAAGCAGATATTACTATTACGACTGAAGGTTGTGGGGTTCCAGAGCTTCGCCAGTTTCAAGATTATTTAAGGAATTATAAGCTGGTTGTATACCAATACGGGTGCAAAGGTAGAGATGTTGTTTTTCAAGGATTTTTGGGCAGCATTGGTGACGGTAAAAAACGGTTAAATTTATTGTATCACGAGGGCCATTATAATGTTATAACGTCACTGACTGCAGCGTTTTGTTGCGGTTATTTTTGTGAAGAATGTCATGTGGCATATAATACTAAGAACGATCACAGATGCGGTGGAGCGTGTCCGCAATGCCGACAAGCACCGGCGTGCTCTAAAACGTTTAACGAAGTCTTCTGTGAGGATTGTAATCGTGCTTTTAGAGGTCCGCAGTGTTTTGAAAATCATAAAGCTTCTGGGTCATTAAATAAAAAGAGTGTATGTGAGCAAGTAAAAAGATGCAAGGGCTGTTTAAAAACTTATAAGGCAGGTAGGACCCATAACTGCGGAGAATACTTTTGCAAAATTTGTGAAAATCATGTACCTCAGGATCATTTATGTTACATTCAGCCAGATAAAAGGCAGCCAAAGTGTAAAGATGTTTTATATGTATTTTATGATTTGGAAACTCGTCAAGAAAGAATTGTCGGCGAAAAAACTGTAAAAGAAAAACCAATGGGAGAAATTAAACAGCATGAACCAAACCTGTGCGTGTTTCAGCAAAGGTGTGATCAGTGTCTCAATATTGGAGATGAAATAAAAGTATGCGTAAAATGTGGAATAAGACGGCATATACTAAAGAGAAGTCCAGTGAAAATATTTTTAGAATTTGTTCTTAATCAGAGAAAATTATTCAAGAAAGTTGTTGTAATTGCACACAATGGTAAAGCATTTGATCACCAGTTTATACTTAACTATATTCTACAAAACACCGACTTAAAGCCCGAATTAATTATGCAGGGAACAAAAATTATATTAATGCAGCTGAACAATGTTAAATTCATAGACTCGTTAAACTTTTTTCCACTACCTCTCTCTAAGTTACCAAAAACGTTCGATCTGCCATCTATATTCAAAAAGGGATATTTCCCTCACTTTTTCAATACTCTTGAGAATGAAAACTATATTGGCCCTTTACCGCCTATTGAATATTACAGCCCAGATACGATGAAAAACGAAGAAAGAAATACTTTCCTATAATGGTATAATGAAAATAAAAATGGAGAGTTTAATATGCAGCGTTATTTGGTGGAATATTGCATTAATGATGTACAGATTTTGACAGAGGCCTGTTTAAAATTCCGAAAACTGCTGCTGAATGAGTGTAATGTAGATCCTTTTCTTGAAGCTACTACAATTGCTTCAGCATGTAACCTCGTCTTTCGCTGAAAATATCTCAAACCAAATACGGTTGGTATTATTCCTAAAAGAGGCTATCGAAATGTAGACAATCAATCAAAAATAGCAATACAGTGGTTGATAAGCGAGGAAATTAAACGAGAAATAAATATTATACATGCTGCTAAACAGAGAGAGGTTGTATTAAATGGGGTAAAAGTGGATGGATATTCCCCTGATACAAACCAAATTTTTGAATTCCATGGATGTTATTACCACGGACATCCTACGTGCTTGACACATGAGCGTGATGCTCCATTACATGATGCCCCCGATGATACTCTAAATAGGAGATACGAGGCTACTATAGCGAGAACTGAACGCTTACGCTCTTTTGGATATGAGGTTATTGAAATGTGGGAGTGCGAATTTCATAGGCAACTGACGGCCGATAAGAACATGGAATATTTAAAAGATCATCCTCTACTGGCCTATACCCCGTTGAACCCTCGTGATGCATTTTATGGTGGACGTACCGGAAATACTTATAATTACTATGCATGCAAGAATGGTGAAAAAATTAAATATATCGATATATGCTCGCTCTACCCTTGGGTTTGTAAAAACGGTAAATTCCCAATAGGACATCCTCAATTAGTTGTTGGAAATAATGAGTGTTCTAAAGTGGTTTTAGAAAGAACTGAGGGGCTGATCAAATGTAAAATCCTGCCACCTGAGGGTTTATATCACCCTGTTCTTCCCATCAAGCAGAATAATAAATTAATGTTTTCATTATGTAGAACTTGCAGTCAGGATAAAGACCAGTCGAAAGAATGCCGGCATACATCAGAGGAAAGAGCATTAGTAGGAACATGGGTTATTGATGAGGTCAAGGTAGCCTTGTGTAAAGGATACAGGCTACTTGAGATATACGAAATATGGCGTTATGATATTGCTCAGTATGACAAATTAACCCGTTCAGGGGGCTTATTTACTACAATGATGAATAGCTTCATTAAAATAAAACAACAAGCATCAGGTTGGCCTGGCAAATACCAAACAGAGGAAGAAAGGAAGAAATACGTTGAAGATTTTCTCGAGAACGAGGGCATTAAACTAGAATTTTCTGAAATTGAAAATAACGCCGGATTAAGATCACTGGCTAAATTAATATTAAATTCCTTTTGGGGAAAGTTTGGACAGCGAGAAAACCAGCCAAAAACTTGTATAATAAATAAACCTTCAGAACTATATGACCTACTGACTAACCCCTCGGTAGAGGTGCATCATCTCCTCCCTGTGAATGAAGAAACAATTATTGCCAATTGGGCTTACAAGGAGGAAGCCTCTGATTCTCTATCAACTGTAAATGTTTGTATAGCTGCTTATACAACAACACAGGCTCGTCTGAAGCTGTACAGTTACCTGGAACAACTTGGTGATCGAGTTTTATATTATGATACAGATTCGGTTATTTATGTTAGCAGAGAAGGAGAATATGAACCGCCAACGGGTGCATTTATTGGAGATATGACCGATGAACTTGCATTTTATGGCCCAGACAGTTATATCACGGAATTTGTGTGCGGAGGCCCTAAAAATTATGCATATAAAGTTTTCAGCACAAAGGATAACTCTATTGAAACAGAGTGTAAAGTGAAAGGCATCTGTTTAAATCACGAAACATCCAAACTTGTTAACTTTGAGAAAATAAAGGATATGATATTGAACCCCGCTGATAATGAAGATATTCAAATTTTATCTCGAAATATACGTCGTACACAAAATCATGAAATTGTTACTGTTCCCGAAGTTAAAATATATAGACCTAAAGCTGAAAAACGTAGATTTCTTGAAAATTACGGCTCAGAACCCTACGGGTTTAAAAGAAAATGTTAAAATAAAATAAAGCTGCATACATATATTTTAATTAATTTGCGTTTTATTTCTCCTTTCCTGACATAACTCTTTTTACCCATCTTTTAATGAGATTTGAATTGGTCTGTCAGCTGAGTTGTACTTATCTGAACAGGTCTATGGATAGCTTTTACCAGGTCTCCGAACAGCTTTTACCAGGTCTATGAACAGCTCTTACCAGGTCTATGAACAGTTTTTACCAGGTCTGGTGGCGGCGTTGGTGGCGTTGGTGGTGGTGGCGGCGTTGGTGGCGTTGGTGGTGGTGGCGGCGCTGGTGGCGGTGGTGGTGGTGGCGGTGGTGGTGGCCGTGGTGGTGGTGGTGGTGGTGTTGGTGGCATTGGCGGTGGTGGTGGTGGCGGTGGTGGTGGCTGTGGTGGTGGTGGTGGTGTTGGTGGCATTGATGGCCATGAACAGCTTTACCAGGTCTATGAACAGCTTTACCAGGTCTACGACCAGCTTTACCAGGTCTACGACCAGCTTTACCAGGTCTACGACCAGCTTTACCAGGTCTATGAACAGCTTTACCAGGTCTACGACCAGCTCTTACCAGGTCTGTGAACAGCTTTACCAGGTCTATGAACAGCTCTTACCAGGTCTATGAACAGCTTTACCAGGTCTACGACCAGCTTTACCAGGTCTACGACCAGCTTTACCAGGTCTACGACCAGCTTTACCAGGTCTATGAACAGCTTTACCAGGTCTACGACCAGCTCTTACCAGGTCTGTGAACAGCTTTACCAGGTCTATGAACAGCTCTTACCAGGTCTATGAACAGCTTTACCAGGTCTACGACCACCTCTTACCAGGTCTGTGAACAGCTTTACCAGGTCTATGAACAGCTCTTACCAGCTCTGTGAACAGCTTTACCAGGTCTGTGAACAGCTTTACCAGGTCTATGAACAGCTTTACCAGGTCTACGACCAGCTCTTACCAGGTCTGTGAACAGCTTTACCAGGTCTATGAACAGCTTTACCAGGTCTACGACCAGCTTTACCAGGTCTACGACCAGCTTTACCAGGTCTATGAACAGCTTTTACCAGGTCTGGTGGCGGCGTTGGTGGCGTTGGTGGTGGTGGTGGCAATGGTGGCGTTGGTGGCGTTGGTGGTGGTGGTGGCAATGGGGGCGTTGGTGGTGGTGGTGGCGGCGTCGGTGGCATTGGTGGCCATGAACAGCTTTACCTGATCTACGAACAGCTCTTATCAGGTCTGTGAACAGCTTTTACCAGGTCTGTGAATAGCTTTACCAGGTCTACGATCAGCTTTACCAGGTCTTTGATCAGCTTTATCAGGTCTATGAACAGCTTTACCAGGTCTTTGATCAGCTTTAGCAGGTCTATAACTAATAAATACCAGTCATGGGTCGATTTTCTTCGAAGAAACGCTATATAATGCTCAAATATAAAGGATCTAAGTTTATTTTTCCCCATCATTGCAAACCTTACCGTGAGAAAGAAAAGATGTTTTGGTTGGAAAGCATTCAGCATAGACAAAAGTATTGTATTTGTTCAGTTAGATGGCATAGTTTTAAAATAATTAACGTTAATGTGACTGGAGTTATTTTAAGTGTGTTTATTACTCCGGAAAAGGGTAGCAAAACCCTAATATTTAGTATTAGAAAAGGGGAGCCCTATTACGAGAACCTACATACTACTTATAAATTTCATCCTTTCGAACATGCAAAAATTGAAGTTGTATCAGGTGATATAACATTAATCGGAGATGTTGTAGATGCTGTTCTGAGTGCGAGACGAATCGATGGCTACCAGAAAAATTGTCCTTTTGCAGATATTGAAACTGATTCTGAGTGGATTAAAAGAGAAAAGGAACCTTAGATATATCTGATTATAAAACGCATGTTATTGGCACGAATTATTCATTCGTATAGAAGATTTCAATTGAATATAATGTTTTGGGCTGAAAATATAAAACATGGGCAGAAATACTGCATTTGTTCAGCTGGCTGGACCCAATTTAAATTAGTAAATGTTCAAGTTAATGGGCCCCTGTTTAATTTATTAATGACTCCTCAATATGGTGAAAGAATTCTTTTGCTTTATCTTAAAAGTAATGATCTACTTCCAAAAAGATTTATTGATTTCGACTTCATATTTCAACCTCTTGAACATGTTAAAATAGAGGTGTACTTAGGCGATATTACCATAGTTGGAGAAGCTTCAGACGCTATATATAGACAAAATACACATCATGAGAACATCTTTCCACCTAATTGCCCGTTTAGGGAAAAAGATTGGGATGATAAAGCAAGATTGAGAAGTTAAAAAGATGCTGTAATACAATAATTAAATCAGTACTGGAGGCTATAAATCAGTTTAAAGGAGTTTCCGATATTTTATTTGATGTACGCAAAGAAATAATTTTAAAAACTAAAAATTCCTTTGAAATCATAGATGTTAAAATAAAATGAATAAAGGCAGTGTATTATATATGTATTGAAAAGTGTGTTTTTTATTACCCAGAGTCCTATGGTTTTAAAAGAAAAATGTTAATATATATATATATTCAGGTGTCGGAATTAAAATTAGCAAGTGGTCGATTACGCGGTGCAGGTTGGAGATTTCAAATGCAACCAAAAGACGCTGTTGGAAATTTCAAAATGCAGCCAAAAAGACACTAGAGCCTTAAATCCTGAATATTTCGAAAACAAAAAAAAAATAGATACCCTGAAGTCATTAAATTCGGTGTACATCTGTAGGTACACTATCTGTTGAAAAAACTTTCCGATTTACGCACAGTCTCATTCTCGATCATTGGGGTGTTTTTTTTATATCTAAGTCCCTGAAATATAAGTCTTGCATGTTCCTTATCATAGTTTTCTGGTGAGAACCTCCTAAAGAATTTGCACACTAAATTCTTTGTGGTTACCTACTATCATGATTTTTGTTTTGCTGTTACTAAAATAATTTTCGTGAGAAAATACTGAAATTGATTGCTAAATTCTTTGCGGTGTTGAATTTGCACCAACTTCACAAAAACGAACTAAAAAGTATAAAATAATTGCTATCTACTATCATGATTTTGAAGGAAGCTGTTTGCGGTTGCCGAAATAATTTTCGTGAGAAATTACTAAAATCGTGTTTTGCTAAATTCATTGTGGTTACCTACTATAGTGATTTTGTGAGAAACTGAAATTGTTTTGCGGTTACTGAAAATTTTAGCTACGATAAGCTTTAAATACCGAGCTTAGATGTTAGATGAATTTCGGGGGTCAATTTAGTCTACTTAAAAATGTTGCAGAGGATACAACGGATTCTACAAAGTCCTATAAGGGCTCCAGCTGGCGTGGAGTGGCCTACTGTCTTCGAGGAGCTGGAGGCGCTGGTCGAGGATCCGGCATATGGGCCAGTGAGGCTCTTGGTCAACGAGGCGGGGCAGCCGGGGGAGTGGTACGAGGTGTGAACCCCCGGCTCTGAGGACCTACCTGCTGAAAACCTGGTAAGTAATAAACACACTTAAAATAACTCCAGTCACATTAACGTTAATTATTTTCTTTTCTCAGGAATTAGTGGATGTCAATGGACACCAATGCATTGTAATGCGAATTCCCGGGGCAGCCGCCGCCTGGGCAGGCTAAATTTTTAATATATAATATGTATGTGTATTAATTATATTCTTAATTATAATTTATAAAATATTTATTTATCTCTTAATTTTCAGGAGTTTATAGTTGCAAACGGGCATCAGTGTCTGGTACTGCCCCATAAATTTTTGAAATTTTTATATAAACATTGTAATAATAAGTAACCATAAGTTTAAGAATTTAATTGACTATTGTAAGTTGGACTATAAATAAACTCTGTTTAAACATAACAGTTTCATTTCACTTTTACCTACTATGTCATTAACACTAACTTTGACTGGGAATTCATCTGTACTCACAGCTGAGTACTTTCCGCCACTGGATCTTACATCGGAATACGTTTGTGGACTCATTGATTTACAGACATATAATTCAATACCTAATGTGGACAGCAGAAATAACTTATTTCATGTTGGTGATGATGAAATTAAAATTGCAGAAGGTTCCTATGAAATTGATGATATTGCAGGATTTATCAAAAGAGAACTAACTAAAAAACGAAAGCTAAGCCTATAGTACAATTAGTGGCTAATAATAACACATTGAAAAGTGAAGTTAGAAGTTCAAGTCGAGTATTATTGAATAAGAAGAACTCTATTGGAGCATTATTAGGATTTAGTAAACGTGTTCTAGAACCTAATATTTTAAATCAATCTGATTTACCAGTGAATATAATAAAAGTTAATGTAATACGAGTTGAATGCAATATAGTATCAGGTTCCTTCATTAATAATCAGCAAGTTCACACCTTACACGAGTTCTCTCCTAAGGTGGGTCCGGGTATAAAATAATCGAAGTTCCTAAGAATGTCATTTATTTGCCTCTGAACATCAGACGGATAAGTTCTCTAACATTAAAGTTCGTGGATCAGGACGGTGATCTAATAAATTTTAGAGGTGAAACGATTACAGTGAGACTGCATTTGAAGCCGCAACATGCTAATATATAATAATATCATTGATAATAAATACAAGTGCAAAAGTGTTAAGCCTTCTAGTCAGTCTGAAGCCATACAGCAGACAGGAATAGCGCTAACCATTTTAAGCGCAATTCAATATACCTGATGCTGATAGCTAAAAAAAATAAAAATAAAAAACCGATTTTACCGACGATTCATTGCAGCGAAGCATCGGCAAAGCAGAAGTAAATCATATTTCAATCCATATTGCATGAAAGCAATTTTAGTTGCCTAAATAATCTTTAATAATAGTCAATTAATCATATTCAACATATTGATTATTGGTTATCAATATAAAAAACACGCTATTGGCGCATTTTATTCGACGGCTAATACCCGGCAATCATAAACACATGCAGCACAATCAGCTGTGCAAAATGTTTCGTAACCCGGCCATGTTTAAAGCATATAAACCAACAGCATTTTATGTTACTCATAAGTTTTTCGGGGCAAAATTTACTGATAACGCTGTTCACTCTAGCGAGCCATGCTTTGGTCATAGTAAGAATATTATGCCGCAGTCTAATGATAAGCTACATGTGCGATCACATCGTCTTGACCATAACAAAAGCTTTGGGGTTGCGAGAAAATTGCTTTCTTGTACATAAATTCATGATCGCCTGGTAGTCAAAATTTAAATATCCCTGTATTACTAATTATATTTAACATTGGCGCGTACGTGCGTATGTGTGCGCATGCGGGTTTGAAATAAATTTTTACCTTGCAACACAACCTGGCTGTTGTACCAAGGGTACAGAGGGCTTTTTAGGTTTTCTTGTGCCAGTGTCTATGGTTGTAATTGCTTTGCGGGTATTAAGTATTCATATGTATAATAAATCTAAAGGGGCCCCTGAAATTGGAAAGATACAAAATGTCTTTCAAATTCATTAGATAATTAGCAAATACAAATTCCTCTGATAAGCACGAATTTACTCACAGTCGAAATACAGTGCCAAAGCTTTTGACCACATCTTCAGATAAGAGGCGCTATTGTCTTGCCTGTACACAAATCTGAAATTCTATTCTGATAACGGAACATAATGATCATGTTAATTTCTTTCTTCTTCCTATCTAAAGTTCAAGGTTACTACACGAAATTAACATGATATAACTCCCGAATTCATGTCTATATTTAGATTTGGAAAAGAAACTGCATAATAATCTTTTAAAGTTCAAGGCTTTTGTTGTTTCAGCAAATCGTTTTTCTTATCGCCACCCAAAACATTTACGAGTCTGGGGCATTCAACTCTTATCGGCAAATTTTACGCTGACCAAATCGAGTCCAGACGTTACGTTTGAAATAAATTTTTACCTTGCAACACAACCTGGCTGTTGTACCAAGGATACAGAGACTTTTTCCCTTTTTATGCTGTCGTGATGCTACTAGAAACTGAACTAGATTGTGTCAGAAGCCTGTCTTGAGAAAAAAAGCTGAAACTTGTTAAATGGTTCAGATGTCTTGTACGCTGATGCATTATCAGACAGTATGTCCATCGGTGATTCGTTATCCGTCGGTATTAACTTTGTAGGAGATGTCATTTCATTCGATGATTATATTAGGTTAATTACCCAGCTGACGCCGAGGGGTGAAGGAACAATTTCTTACCATTACTGCCTTTACAATGCCCTGACCTTATTGTGATAGTTGCGCTTTGGTGCCAGAAATTATTTTTCTACCTTTTTACAGAATATATCGTGACAACTCAGCGCGCTGATAATTTAACAGAGTTAGGTTTTCTTGTGCCAGGGTCTATGGTTGTAATTGCTTTGCGGGTATTAAGTATTCATATGTATAATAAATATAAAGTGTCCCCTGAACTTGGAAAGATACAAAATGTCTTTCAAATTCATTAGATAATTAGCAGATACAAATTCCTCTGATAAGCACGAATTTACTCACAGTCGAAATACAGTGCCAAAAGCTTTTGACCACATCTTCAGATAAGAGGCGCTATTGTCTTGCCTGTATACAAATCTGAAATTCTATTCTGATAACGGAACATAATGATCATGTTAATTTCTTTCTTCTTCTTCCTATCTAAAGTTCAAGGTTACTACACGAAATTATGATATGATATAACTCCCGAATTCATGTCTATATTTAGATTTGGAAAAGAAATTGCATAATAATCTTTTAAAGTTCAAGGCTTTTGTTGTTTCAGCAAATCGTTTTTCTTATCGCCACCCAAAACATTTACGAGTCTGGGGCATTCAACTCTTATCGGCAAATTTTTACGCTGACCAAATCGAGTCCAGACGTTTTACTACGCCTTATCAGCGAATTGTTATGCTAAAAGAAATCGAGCCAGACAGTTATTAATCAGCGAATTTTTAAGAAATTGCGAATGCTATTTTTAAATCGCTTTTTCAGCTAATTACAGAAGTCCTCTAGAGATGGCATCTTAAAATTCAATAAGCCAGTAAAATCTATTTGTCTCACCCTGCTCGTATTCATATATTCGCAAAATAAAAATCCAATTTGCTATTTTTAGCTCAAAACTTTAGTTTATATACTGACTTAAGAATACCAACCACAATTAGCTTGCTAGCCTCAGGGCTAGAGCGCTTTCCTTCGAATCACCACAACCGAGGTTCGAGACCCGCACACAGATTTTGTGCTTTTTAACAGCTGGCATTTAAATTAAATTTCTACATGTGACATCATTCCAACCATTAGCCAGCAGTCGCAGGTGTCACACACACACACACACACACTTAACCAACAACCAGCCAGCCAGCCAGCCAGTGACTAGTCAACATATGACTTCAGGGAATTCCCTCCTATGACGTCATACAACCGGATGTTGACAAGCCAACAGGGAATCCCCTCCCGGAATTCCCTACTATGACATCAGACACCAAGGGAAGCCCCGCCCCCATTACGTCATAGGCTACAATTCTACAGATACCCATGTCTACCGGATGTCTGCCTAAACCGTCCTAATAACTACTTATCGCGTTCAAAATTTTTCGAACGTTCGTCTAGAACACTTGATGCTGAGTGTTCCGGGGGAGTAGAAAAGTGGCGAACGTCCCTGCGGAGAGTGTTTCTCTTTCCAGGCAAGAAGTAGTTCTTGATGCAGTGACTTCGCCCGGTGCTGCGTCTATCCCCGGGAACACTCAGTGTTCAGTGTTCTTTTTTTCCAAATTTTCGGTTTAATTTTCGGATATTTTTTTTTGTCAATTTAGATATAATTTAAAAATTTTCAAAATTCAAAGGAATTCTTCCTGGAGCTGCCACTTACCTCTAAATTCTTGTTCATTTTTTATTTATTTTTATTCATCTTTAACAGTTCTGATAATACGCCGTTTATTCTTGTCCCTTATTCTTTATCGTTTGTTTCACGTTTATGTTATTACTCTTGTTCTCTATTGTTCTTATTAATTTTATTGTTCTTCTTGTTTATAATTACTTAACCATTTTTTGTTTCTGTCTATATATATTATTATTAATTATTATATAAGTTACAATTTATAGGTTAAGTAGTTTATTTTTTTGTATCTTTTTATAGAATTTTTACATTAAGATTTATAACGTTTGCGCCAATATAGTGACATAACTACATAAAAAAAAATTATTATTAGTTCCTGATCTAGGGAAAGTTGCAATCCAAATACCATCAAAGCGCGCTTGAAAGTAATAGAAATAATCTGCTGCATACTTAAACTTATTCGGAAAGAAATATTCTTTTGGACTGACCTGTACAAATCCAGTCCATCCACCTACAAACCTACTAAAGAGTAATTTCGGTTAAAAAGAAAAACCACACTACTTCACTTCACAAAATCGAAAGTTATTCCAAATTACAAAACAAATCTTCAAGATATTACAGCATCATTGATGAAACATGCCGTGAAAATATTTTAATAGTTCTGAGTTAGTTTGCGGCTGGGGAACTATTTCGAACGCAAAGTTGTTTAAAGTTATATATTAATTAATTATTAAATTACATATACAATTAAATATTGCTCCTTCAGTTGTTTTATGTTAGAAACTGGGGGAAAGTCTAAGACAACTTTTCAATCACAAACAATTTTAAATTTGCTGTTAATCTAGGAAAAACAACTATTTACTTACAAAGTTTACCTGTCTCCGCTGTAAAAAGTATTCTGCAAACAGCTAACACATTTTTCATGCAACCATTGCTTATAACAAGAACGCTCCAACATTTCTGTGTACCATTGCAGTCATCATTTGCCATTTAATCCGCAATAACAATAAATTTGTTCTACGTTGACCCTGTGCCTTGTGATGTGCATCCCAATTCAGCATCGCAGGCTGGAGGAATATAAGCATTCATGAGTTTACTGGAAACTTATTGAACAAATATATAAACAAAATGTATGGCTCACGTCGTATGGCAATTTAGTCATGACATCTGGGGGCGGCTGCTGTTGATCCCGGCCACTGCATACTTTTCTGCTGTTTGCCTTGACCATGGAATTTTTCGGTTCGTTGGGATCTCGACTATTGGCTGACTATCTACGCACATTTTTCACATCCAGTGAGCGTCTCGCTGCGTTTTCTCCTTCGATATCACATACGATTATTTAATTATCAGTCTTGGGATGTTATTTCTTACAAAGTACGCACATGACATACATCTGAGTCAGGCATTTTGAGCTTCCTATATTCTTTGATTTACAATCATGAAGACTGTTGCGACTTTGTCATATTTTATTTCCAATTAATTGACAATTTCTGTCAACAGAAAATCTGTATTTATTAATAAATGCTGTATGAGAAACAAGTACTTTGGAAAACGTAAATTCTCCAAATTTATGATTGTTTATCAATTAGCACAAGTTTACTTACTTGTCACAACCTGATATTGTATTGTAAACAATCGTATGATCGGAGTTATTTCCCAAAGGTGGTGACACACGGAGCACATTATAAACAATTTCGTTGATGACACGGACACAGAGCACATTATAAAAAATTTCCTCGATAACAAGCGTTGTTTTTACACGGATGCAATTGACACGGACACGGTCAATGGTCATTGTCTGAGGACTGTTCTCACTTTGTACCCCTTAACGCCTCTTCGGCCAAAGAAACCTATTTTACTGATCAGCTCTCCGTTTCTGGTCTCTTTCAAGTAAGTGGTGTCAGGAACTTTCTGAACAGACAATTAGACTTAATCTTTTCTTCAGACCCAGTTAACTCGGTTGTCGTGGAAAGCAACCATCTACTCTCCTCTCTTGATCGTCACCCTCCTCCCCTCTTCCTCGTTCCCTTCCTCATACATTTTCAAGCTTCTCTTTCCTTCAATTTTCGCAAGGGCGACTTTAAAAAATTAAATTACTTGCTCCTCAACTCTAACATTGGCACTATCCCTCAACATCTTCCAGTCGACGTTGCTATAGAAGCGTTCTATTCGGAAATAAACGCTTGTCTTGCACAATCTATTCCCCTGTTTCCTCGTAAAAACTACTCCTCATCGCCCGTGTGGTACGACAAAGAATTACGCTCTATCGTTTACGTCTTTCGACGCTGATCCCGAACTAATCGCCGCCAGTATTAACGGGCTTGAGGACGACTTCAACCCAGGTCCTGACGGCATTCCGGCCATCGTTCTAAAAAAGTGTGCCACGCATCTAATTCAACCCCTTACCTTGCTATTCCGCCTCTCGGGGTTTTCCCTCAATTATGGAAAAACTCGTATATTATTCCCATCTTCAAAAAAGGTTGCAAAAGCGATGTGTCCAACTACAGACCCATCGCTAAATTATCATCCATACCTAAACTATTCGAAAAATTGGTCTATGACTCCATGTTCTTCCACTGTAAGTCTATCTTCTCTCTCTCCCAGCATGGCTTTCTCAAAGGAAGATCTTCCACCACCAATCTTACTGACTTCGTCTCCAAGACACTATGCGCTCTGGAAAATGGTAAAGATGTTGATGTTATTGCCACCGATTTTAGTAAAGCCTTCGACAAGATCTCCCATAATGTTATCTTGTTCAAACTTGATCGCCTAGGCTTCCCCTCCCGATTCATCTCCTGGATTCAATCCTACCTCAACAACCGTCGCTACAATGTTCTTTTCAGTTCATCCATTTCTAACCCTATTGTCGCTCGTTCTGGCGTCCCCCAGGGCAGCCACCTCGGTCCACTGATCTTCATGCTTACAATAAATGATGTTGAATGCGTCATCAATCACTCAGAGCTGTCCATTTATGCTGATGACATGAAAATAATTAAACATATCTCCTCCACAACCGACTCTCTTCTCCTGCAAAAAGATCTCGATTCCTTCACCACGTGGTGCATGAAAAACTTTCTTGAACTCAATGTCTCCAAATGCCAGTCCATCTTTTATTCCCGCAAGCGTCTTACCACCACCCCGAGATTTTACATGCTAACCGAAGTACCGGTCCCTATTGTTACCTCTTTGTGTGACCTTGGAATAATCTGTGATAGCGAACTCAACTTCCGTTCTCATATTGACAGCATAATTAACAGAGCTAACTCCGCGCTAGGGTTTGTGATGCGCTGGTCTAGAGAGTTCTCCAATCCATATGTTTCCAAATCTCTCTATATCTCCTTCGTTAGACCTCTCCTTGAATATGACAGCCAGGTATGGTCACCTACAAAAACAACCCATATCAATAGGATTGAATCCTTCCAGCGTAGGTTCGTTCGCTTCGCTCTACGTGATCTCCCGTGGGCAGACAGATTCAACCTTCCACCCTATGAAAACTGTCTAAAACTGATTGACTTACAACCCTTAAGTGAACGTCGTGATGTTTCTGACATTCTCATCATTCATCAGCTGTTAAGTGGAGCCATAGACTGCCCTTCAATCCTGCAATCTTTACCCATCTATACTAATCCCCGCAACCTTAGGTCCACTCCCCTTTTCCGACTCGACCGCCATCGCACAAACTACGGTCAAAGCGAGCCAATTACCACGATGCTTCGAAAAGTCAACGACCTTTCCTCCTTTGACTTCCATCTGAGTAAATCATCTCTTCACAAATCTTTATATCTTGACCCCGTCCATACTGATCGCATTTCTTAATTCGTTTTCCTTCCAGCCAGTTTGTTCCTTAATGAGAGCTCATATTGTAGCTTTTTCAATTTATTTATTATTCCATCATTTATCATCTAGTATAGCTTGTAGTATTGGTATGTTATAGCTTGTATTAAGCTTAATTAAATAAATAAACGAGGCTGTCTTCGGACTCAGTCCAAGGCACCGCTACTACGCAGCAGCTTGATTTGTCTAAACCACCGCCGAACTTTGGGTCAAACCTATCACTGAATACGGCCTGGGCTTTCCCTCCTCCCGGACAGTCTCAGCAGATCGAGGATCTCCGCCAGCTTGAGATTACATCCCCTCCTTCCGTAGGCCCTCGTCACCAAGGTGCCGCGGTAGTCACGGTCGATCAATTGTCGGAATATCTGGCGGGGTTTAAAAAAGAAATGTTAGGCTTGCTAAGGATGAACTTGGCCCAATCCATCCTGGAGAGGTCCGGTTCTGTCAACAACCATGCCGAAGTTGATACCGTTTCCCCTTCCAATGCACCAGCTGTTCACCACCTACATGCTGAACTAAGCCCGCTACGGCAACTCAAATCCTATGAGCGCGAGTCTCCTCAGCCAACACGACATAGGCAGAGACCGGCCCCTAGAGCGGCCTGCTACAATACAGGACGCCCATCCATCCTGGCGTGCTGGGGTATACATTATACGGGTCGTAACCCAGCCTTCTTGGTGGATGACTTCTTGCTTCGGGTTGAGCGACTTGCATTCAGCTCTCGTGTGTCTGATCCGGAATGACTGAGAACTATTCAGAGCTCGCATCAGACAAGAGTTCGGCTCTGCCGAGACGGACTTAGACCTGATGCCGACTCTGATGGAACTTCGTCAGACTTCGGCGAGCTGTGACAGCTATCTCCGTAGAGCCAACGCTATCATCGGACACATGAAGATGCCGCCGCGTGAGGATGACGTCGTTCAAATAGTTCGTGATAATTTACATCCCAAAATAGGACAACAATTCTCTACTGTTACGGTCAGGTCTATGGTCCATTTGCAAAATTTATGCCGTATGGCTGAACGCTGGCTGCAGATCCGCGAAATGTTAAGAAGATCAAATAAACCCGATATTCACGAAATTAATTGTGACCCCGCCCAGGAAACAGAGGAGTTCTTTGGTTTCCTTTTGACGGGAGTGGGGAAGATGAAGCGCACCCCAGACGAGGCAAGTTATGTGATTTGTAGGGACTGTGGCGTTGTGGGACGCTCCTTCCACTCCTGTATTGAAACGAACACCTCTATCTCCCACCCAAGCAGTCAACATGGAGTGGAAGAAGTGAGGCGCACCCCTGAAGCTGCCGGTTGCATGACTTGCTGGAACTGTGGCTTAGTGGGACACTCGTTTCATTCCTGTCCCAGTGAGACCAGGAGACTCTTTTGCTACACCTGTGGTCAACCAGGAGTAATGTCACCTAAGTGCTCCAGGTGTAACCCGGAAAACGCCAGGGCGAGTGGTCGAAGCAGGGGACCCCACTCGCCAAAGATAATGATCAGCAAGGCGACTTCGACGACACCCTGAATTACCCTGCATTGTCACAATATACCCAGACTGATCCCACTCATAATGAGAGTACCACCCAGACAGATCCTTTCTCCCTCATGCAAGGAATGTCCTTACATGAGAAGCAACTGAATTATGACAGAGTAAGAGCTCGGATTTTTACTGGGGAAGTGACTCTTCCTCTCAATCGAAGAAGACAACGATGGAAAGAATTTCGAAAGGGAAAACGTGCAGGGAGAAAGACGCAACAGTCTTTAATATCTATGTTTATTTATTTAAGCTTAATACAAGCTATTGCGTAAAAAAATAAAAAAATTAAATACAAGCTATAACTTAATACTAATCTACAGTCATTACCAGTCATTGCTCGATAGCGGTGCCAGCGTGAGTTGCTTGGGACAAGGAGACCTAGAGTTTGTCCAGCGCTCAGGCTTAAAACTCTCCGCACTGTCAGTCTCAGTTCGTACCGCCGACGGTACTAGCCAGTCCGTCCCCGGCACAATAAGAACTGCAGTTACCTTTCGAGGACAGAATGAAGTCATAACACTGTTCGTAGTCCCTGGCCTAAGCCAGCAATTGTATCTAGGCGTCGACTTCTGGCGAGCGTTTGAACTTGCTCCAAACATCATTTCCTCTCTCGACGTACAGCCTTCGTCTTCGGTTGAGACGAACTTTCACTCCCTGAATAACCCTGACAGAAACAAACTGGACACAGTCATTGGTCAATTCCCTTCATTTACAGCTCTAGGCTTGGGAAAGACCCACCTAGAAGAGCATATCATTGATACCGGCGACGCTTTGCCGATCAAACAAAACCACTCCCATCTCTCCAGCAATCCAAAAGCTGATGTACGAAGATCTCGACCGTATTTTGGAGTTAGGGGTAATTGAAGAGTCCAATAGTCCCTGGAATTCTCCAGTTGTACTTGTACGTAAACCTCGGAAGGTCAGGCTCTGTTTGGACTCTCGCAAGGTGAACCTAGTCACTAAAAAGTACGCCTACCCCTTACCCCACATCGACGGATTGCACGAAAGACTGCAGGATACGCACTTTATTTCGTCCATCGATTTGAAAGGTGCGTTTTGGCAAATCCCTTTAGAGAAGCAGTCAAGGGAGAAGACAGCGTTTACAGTGCCCGGCAGGCCGCTCTACCAATACACCGTTATGCCTTTTGGGTTGTGTAATGCCCCACAACGAATGTGTCGCTTTATCGACAAAATAATTCCCGGTCGTTTACGCGAACATGTCTTTGTCTACTTGGATGATTTATTAGTAGTATCACCTGACTTCATAACACACCTGAAAATCTTACGAGAAGTAGCTGATTGTTTGCGCAGCGCTAAATTGACGATCAACGTTGAGAAAAGCCGCTTTTGCGTCAAGCAAGTCCGCTACCTGGGTTTCATGATTGGAGATGGAACTCTGAGAACTGACCACGAGAAAGTAGCAGCGGTGGCGGATTTTCCTATACCCCGTTCTGCTAAACAAATCCGCAGATTATGCGACCCTAGCAGCCCCCATCACGGACTGCTTAAAGAAGAGCAAGAGTTTCTCATGGACAGACGAAGCGTAGCAATCGTTCGAGAACTTGAAACAAGCTATGTGTAGTGCACCCATCCTAACTACACCTGACTAAGAGGTTTTATATTCAATGTGATGCTAGTACATCTGGCGTTGGCAGCGTACTGTTCCAAATCGATGACTCAGGTGCTGAAAGACCCATAGCGTACATGTCGTAAAAGCTTAATCCAGCACAGGGCAATTACAGTATTACAGAATTAGAATGTTATGCGGCTGTGCTGAGGGTGAAAAAATTTTGAGCTTATGTTATGGCTGATGAGTCACTCGGATCTCTCCGGACGATTGGCTCGATAGAGTTTAAAGCTGCAAGCTTTTGACTTTCAGATCGAGCATCGCAAGGGTTCGCAGAATGTGGTCCCTGACACTTTGTCCCGAGAGCACACTGAAACGGCAGAGGAGTTGAAAATAAGTGCGGTCGACGTAGACTTAAACTCGCCATACTTCTCCATGGAAGAGTATGAGCAGTTGAAATCGGCTGTGCTTGCTAATCCAACACAACTTCCTGATCTCTGTGTCTCGGACGGGTACGTTTACAAGAGGACCCAACCCCGAAGCGGTGATTCGATGCAAGAAGACTTAGCCTGGAAGCTTTGGGTTCCATCGGGTCTGGTGGAAGGTTTGATCCGTGAGGCTCATGAGTCACCTCAGTCAGCTCATGGAGGTTTTCACAAAACTTTAGTTAGACTCCGAGAAGTACTACTGGCCTTACATGGTAACACATGTACGCGCATACGTGTTAAGTTGAAAAGTATGCAAAGAAACCAAATCGCCTAATACCATCTTGTGACCGCCTATGGGCAAACCTCTGGAAGCCCAACGTCCCTTCCAATTTCTCTATATTGACTTCTTCGGACCATATCCTCGCACTAAACGTGGAAATACGGTCATTTTCGTCGTGTTAGACGGTTTTACAAAGTTTGTTTTGATTAAGCCTATGCGTGCTAAGCGAACATACCTAGTCAATGCCTTCTTGGAGAAAGAGGTCCTGTCTGTCTTCGGAGTCCCCGAGACGATCTTCTCGGACAATGGCAGGCAGTTCGTCTCAAATAAATTCTAGAAGCTGCTTACTGAATATGGTATTAAACATGCAAAAACCGCCAAATATTCGCCGCACCCTAACGCATCGGAACGAGTGAATAGGTCCATCCTGTCAGTCATCCGCGCCTACATGAACGATGACCATAGCGCATGGGACTTACACCTTCCCGCGATAAGAAGTGCATTACGCACTTCAGTTCACCAGTCGATTGGTATGGACCCGTACTATGCTCTCTTCGGTCATCATATGGCTCAGCATGGGTCGGCATATCCAGTACTTCGTCAACTTGACCAACTGAAATCTGGCGATGTATTAGTTTTACCCGCTGCAGACCGCCTCCAGGTAATTCGCTCCCGTATATCGTTCCCGAATCGGACTGTTGCGACCTTACGTACACTTCTGGTCAGGAAGTGTACTGTAGGGTCTTTATACAGAGCGACATGCAGAAAGGCATTAGTGCCAAGTTCGCTAACAAATTCAACAAAGACAGAATTGTCAAACGCGTGGGACAGAGTTTATATCAGCTGGAGGACATGCAAGGCAAGTCCTTGGGAACATTCCATGCCACAGACATCCGGCAGTAAAAGTCTTCAACATTTTATACAGTCCAAATTTTAATCGTCCGTCCTCCGATTTTTTTTAGTCCGTCCGTCTGCGTCCTAGACAGGAATGCCCGGCTCAGTCAGTAGAGCACGAGACTTCCTCTCAGGGTCGTTGTCGTGCCACACGTTGTTTTAATCAAGCAATGAGGAAGATCTAAACTCCCCAGCTTCTCATTAGAGCTTGGAGGGGAAAGATCTGACTCTCTGTTTGAGGTGGGAGTGACCGGCTATCCTTCTTCTTCTCATTAGGGAATGAAGTGGCACCGGAAACCGACACGACATCGTGCTAGCGCTAGACCCTGGTGTGATCTTGTGCTGCTGAGGTGTCCGAGTAGATCCTGTCTCACTCTTTTCAGCTCCTCTCTCATCGGATCACTAGAGCTACAGGCCTTGAGAGAGAGACCTGCTTTGTAATGTGAGACTGGAAATCTAGTCGAGTCATCTTTCAACTGATCAGGCAGAGCATTAAAGTTACTCCCTGTGAACGCCCCTTATGCCTCAAGATTTACCATTTCTGCTTTCCTGCCATGAGCGTGCGTGTGCCATTAAAATTTTCATGTGTTGGAAAGAAAAAGGCATCATTTTCGTTCGTGTCATTTTAGCGGGATTGTGTGCAGGCATAAGAGGAAAGTTTTGATCCTTTCAATTAAATTCTATATTTATCTGAGCCATCCGTGCTTAGATAACTTGTTACTATTCTACTCCAGATCCAGAGAAACCAAAATGACCGAAGTGACGACTTTATAGACTAGGGATTATCCTCTAATTATCATTTTTAACTCGAAGCAACATTTCCCTTGGATGATAACCTCATCACAGGGTTTGACCAAATAGAAAAGTAACTATTAACATTTAATGTAATTGTAAAGGATAAACCCAAAAGAAATCATTTATAACTTTAAGCTTCCCGTGAGATATACCGGGGACATCATTTCACCGTACACCCCTTGTATAAGGAAATAATCCGCTTTCGTGGAATAATACCACTCGGCAAAATTAAGGCTGTTAAGCCTCAAATAAGGAAGGGTAACAGCAACAAAAAAGCAGCGGCAAGGTTCAAGGCAACGGACTGAAATGGTCAAGGCGTTAACCTCATAAGACCGCAATAAGCGCTATACATCTGGAATAACAGCTGGGACTGTTCCTTCTTCTCCCCTGGCCCCATTTAGAATAAATACAAGGCCGAAACAGAACCGAAGTCTCATCGGGGGCACACATATTTGTGGTTGAGGGGAGGATGATCCTCACAAGTAAAGTATCTCCAAACGCACACCTACAAAAACACCTTAATTAGGTCTAAAGAAAACACTTCAGGTGAGAGACACAAATTTTATCCAAAAGAAGCTTACGAAGGCTAAGCATCATATCTTTGTTTTTGAAAACATTTGTAGATATAGTAGAGTTAATCCTAACCTGAAGTGTCGAGTGAATTTATAGTAATTTGATGAAAAGAAAAGTATTTGCACCCTTATGGTCAGTTTATGGCAGCAGTAAATTCAGGAAATTATCATTAGTGCTAATGTCGAAGTCAGATGTAACTGAGAACGACGAAGTTGAAAAATAATATAATATAGATATTACTGGACGTGTCTTATAAAAATGTACAATATTAAAATGTTTCTAGATAATGGCAATTAAATTAACGAATTTTTATTATTATATTATACAAAATTGAATCACTGCTTTTATATTTAATTCGATTACATTTTAGAGTACTTTTTGAAGGGTTTTGCTTTAGATAAAATATTTCGCAGGCTTTTCTATACTCGTAGTCATTGTTAACGCAGATGTGAGATGTGCAATTGAAAAGCCTGATTTATATAAAATAGTTTCATGAATCGTATCTCGTCCACATGAATGGTATTGTGTAGGCAGGGCTCTAGCTAGACAACTGCATTACGAATCGGCGGAATTATTTAATCAATAGTCAACTCTTCGCCGTCTTTCTTTTTTTGTTTGTTTGAATCAAGCCACCGAAATGAAGATACCCAAAAATTACTAGGATAGAAGTCAGGGACTTAAGTTATAGCGAATAATTTTGTGAAGTGTTATTCTTTGAAATCAAACCTTTTTCAGGTAGGATTAGACGGATAAGCAGTATCGAGAGAGTTTAATTTAATTTACTCTAATTAGTTAATGCAACTTTTAGATATACTATATTTGAATGAACCTAATTGATATTACCTTTATTATCTTGAACCTGTTAGTATAAAAGTGAGGCGAATTAATTTATATTGATGTTTAATTTAACCATTGAATTTATATATATATATATATATATATATATATATATATTTATCATTTGATTATATGAGTTAATTTCTAGTTTCAATTTCAGGAAACCCCCCATGAAGCTTCTCCCTCCTCCTGTCCCTAGTATCCCTTCTCCCTCTCTCCTGATGTTTCGAATTTGATTTTTTTATATTTTGTTGTTTGTTTCAGCTTCCTTTATAGGTTGGGCCTGTACCCTAGCCAGGTACAGGGATGGCGTGGGTTAGAGACTGAACCATCGCATATGGGGTAGTTTTTCTTATTTCTTTGCGATTTTTCAAGATGGTTCAGTTTGGCTAGGAACAGCAGGTGACACCAGACCTGTTGTTCTTCCTTTATATCTGTTCTTGTTCGTTTTTTTCTTCTTGTGGCAGACCTGAAGAAAGGATCCCACAACCTTTCTTCGCCACAGGCACGCGAAATTCTGATTGTAGATGTGTGAATCGGATGTTCAAGGACCTACACCCCATACCGACGAGCTAGGACGTGCTGCCAGCTAGCGCGTGCCACTTGAACATCCTGCGGCAACTTAACGTTGATCATACGCACACGCATACATTACAATGTGTATAATGCGATTAATCATGATAACCAAAAGAAAGACTTCAAACCACTAGTTATTGCTGGCCTTCAATGGGATGTAGTTTTTCTCCCACCAATGCTTTTAAGATTTTACAAAAGTAATTTCAATATTTTTACTTTAAATCAAGCATATTCTGTTTCTCTCTAGTCCCCCCCCCCCTCCCCATGTGGAGCATGGGCGGGAGAAGAGCTTCACTCATCACGATAACAATCAGTAAAACCTACAATTTGGAATTAATTGCGAATCACCGACATTAATCTGTAATCCCAACGGCCTATTAGCGTAATCTATTGTCAGCAGAAAACCAATTGGCGCCGCCGGTGGGAGAACCTGGAGATCATAAGAAAACACGATTATGTAATGTATGTGTGTGCGGAAGAACAACGTGAAGTTGCCGGAGGATGTTCAAGTGGCACGCGCTAGCTGGCAGCACGTCCTAGCTCGCCGGTATGGGGTGTGAGTTCTTGAACCTCATCGCACATCTACAATCAGAATTCCGCGTGCCTGTGGATAAAGAAGGTTGCGGAATCCTTCCTTCAGGTCTGCCACGAAAGGATAAAACAAACGAGAAACAGAAAAACAGAAGGAAGAACAACAGGTCTGGTGTCACCTGATACCCTTAGCCGCACTGAACCATCTTGAAATTCGCAGAAACAAGAAACTAACTACCATATGCAATGGTTCAGTCACTAACCCACGCCATCCCTGTACCTAGCAAGGGCACAGGCCCAACCTGTAAAAAATGCTGAAAGACAAAAACACCAAAAAAAATTAAATCAAATACATTGGAATAAAGGGAGAAGGGATAAGGAAAGCAAGAAGGGGAAGAAGCCTTAGGGAATTCCTGAAACTAAAAGAAATTATTTATAACATATTTAATTCACTAGGATATAAGAAAAAAAACATTAATATAAACCCTACTTAATCAGGTTAACTTAGCAGTTCATTACTTATATACACACTTAACTCTTACGCTACTTTAATTCTTAATTAAATATTATTTGTAAACGAAATATTAAATATTATTTATGTTGCGAAACTTAAATATATTTGGATTAATAAAAAAAATTAAGGTTCGATTTATTATTAAGATATTAAGATCTTGTTCTTTAATATTTCCTGGATATTTATACGGCTGTCATATTATATACGAATAGTATTCAGTCTTAAATAAAATGATAAAATTATTCTCAAAAGATTCTAGATATTGCAGTATTACATCTCATTATTATATGAAGTCACTTACTGCATTCACGACACCCGATTTAAAATTTTAATTATTGACTTTTTATCCCATTGTAATTAAATTACATCTTTTAGATGTCGGGCTGCAATTCTCTACTAATTTTTGTGCACAAACATAATAACACTCACTAATATAAAGGCTCTAAAATCAATTATATTCTATCTAGATATACTTTACAGTGTTAATGTTTAAGTCTCACAATAATACGGTCATGAATGGAAAATTAATTTGCAACAACATCCATATATAGTGGATTGCCAATAAATCAAAGAATCAAATAACTTCAAATTTTCACTCTAACAAAAAAACTGGCCTGCACGGGTTGAATATTGTAACAATTATGACTTGTTTCTTCGAAAATAACGTAATTTAAACAATTGAAATAAACTTAACTTAGTAGCGAAAGATGTTTTGAACGAAAATCCGGGAACTGCATATTTTAAAAAAATACGCTAAAATCTTAATCGAATTCGAAGTTTTGGCTAATAATTAAAGATATGCTTGAATTATTTCGGCATAGACTTGGAGCCAATTGACTGTCTTTATCGTATCTGATTTGCAGTAATCCTTATCTCAGCGTATCTGAGATTCTGTACAATCATTTATCTCCTAAATAAAACACAATTTGAAATAATGGAACGAAATAAAATCTGTACAAAGATTTACACCGTGCTTGTGACATTGCTTACATTGCAATTTTTATAATAGGCTGACTGACTTACAGGAATTGCACATTTTCAGATCACCTTTTTGCTTGCAATAAAAACTGTCCACTAAAACTCAGTTAGGCACAAGTAGATCACATGAACCCGAATAGTGTATCCATATCCGCTTGGAGGTTAGTAGAACTATTGATCACCTAAGATAAGCTTTATAAAGCTCTGTACTTCTGCGTGTTTTCGTTACTACTCCTATACACTCTACTTGGTCTAGTTACTTTATTTCTTAACTATACCATGCTTACTTGACTCAAATGCATAAATATAAATATATTAATATGTAAATAAACAAAAACCTTATACTCCAGGGATAGGTGTATGAGCGTGTGCGGTATTTTGTTGTAAAAATAATAGACGCAATAGGTAAATCATTTTTCAGGAAAGTTAAATAATATAATAAGCAATTATACAGCATTTTCTTTGAAATATGTGCAAAAGCTGTATTGTAATGTATGTGCGTAATTTATTCAACGTGAACGTGCCGCAGGAAGTCCAAGTGGCACGCGCTAGCTGGCAACACGTCCTAGCTCGCCGGTATGGGGTGTGAGTCCTTGAACATCATCACACATTTACAAACAGAATTCCGCGTGCCTGTTGCGAAAGAAGGTTGTGGAATCCTTCCTCCAGGTCTGCCACGAAAAGAAAAAAAAAGTAGGAGAACAGATGAAAGGAAGAACAACAGGTCTGGTGTCACCTGCTGTTCCTAGCCGCACTGAACCATCTTGACAAGAAAACGCAAGAAAAATTAACCCCCATTACGTGATGGTTCAGGCACTAACCCACCACTATACCCACACCTGGCTAAGGTGTAGTCCCAACCTGTAAAGGAATACTGAAACAAATATAAAAGAAACACAAATGGAATTAAAACATAACGGTAGGGAGAGGGAATGAGGAGGCAAAAAGGGATATGAAGCTTCTTGAGGGCACCTGAAATAAAAGCAATAAATTATCTCATATAATTCATTTTAATATTTAATTGCTAAGGCTACTAGTAAAAGAATAACATTTCCTCAGCTTAAGGATAATTACTACAAAAAGAAAAACCTATATTTTGGGTTACTGTCACATATATTTTACTTAACTATAACTAGATTCTGAATAACATATTTAATCAGGTAAAAAAAAACTATAGGCTATCCAAAACTGACACTTGTCATACTCCTACATACATTCCGACGTGTTGAGTAATAAAATTACTTATTTTAGGTAGTTTCATCAGTAATAAAAAAAAAGCGATCAAATAATATGGAATGAATATCGAATCGTGAGATTTAGTGTTCTGTCGTCGCATTCTTGCGTTACGTAATGCATCTAGCTTTATCCATTCGGTTTTTAATTCTTTCGCGGTGAACAACTATAATGTAAATATTAGTACCGGGTGCATAAAAACACACATTTGTATTGTATCTCGGATTAGGTCTGCAAGAAAAACTAAAAAAAATTCCCTGCCGAGACAACCGTGACCTGATGGCTATCATTACTTTTTCCAAGTCTAGTAAGTATTCCACGATCGAAAAAAAAAGAATATCACTCAAAACAGACCGAAACAAAACGCCATAAAATTCAGGCGTGAATTCGAACGCGACGTGTTAATAAAAAAGAATCTTAGGAGTAAACAAAATTAGCAATTGATACCGAAAGTATCACAATTTAAATGCATTTTTTTTCTTTTAAAACAAATTGTTTCACCCTAGTAACATTCTAACACATTGACAGTAATGATTCCTATGATTACAATGTATAGCAACTAGAATTGACGAGTTTAAGATTATTCATATATTTCTACTATGAAAATAAAGAGGAAAAGACTATGTGGAACTGAATGTCCTAACTGATAAAATTTAGGTAAATAAAAGATAACCAAAATGAATATATCTACTCTACTTTCGAAAAATTTTTGTCTTTAAATTTTTTTTGTTTCTTTACAATTGAAATTGGAAATTCGTTCATGAACTATCACTAAATTGTGTACTATCAGCCCTTCCTACATTTTCGACTACTAAGCACCATTATTATTCTATTATTCTATTTCGCGAATTTGCAGACAGAAAAAATTTTAATTAGGAGGCAGTACTTAATACTAACATGATTTTTTTGTTCTTATTTAATGGTATCGAATGTACTCACTCCTTAGGGGCTTACTTGCCCTGTCAGTCTATATGTGAAAGCCGTATTTTTCCATTACCCTGGCGGAAAGCACTGGGCGACCTTTGATGCGTGTTCGTACCGGACGATTAATTCTCCCAGGAGTTTTGATAATTGTCTAACAATCCTAGGGGAGGGAATCCTTTGCTTTATCACATAATATACACGTATGTAAAATGTCTTTACCTTTTTCTTTTCCTTATGTTTATAACAGGAAGGGTTGATAGGCTGGCTATAATGGCCGGTGACGCCAGCTAAACCTATAAATGGGGACACCGCCGAGAGTGTGGCTGTCGCAATTGTGGGGTCCTATCACCGATATACACGTACTAGGGAAACTTTGTGGAACAACTGCACTTCAATCTGGTTAGCCTGCGGGAGATTACTAGTAATATTTGCAGTTTTATCGCTGCAAGGCCATAGACATCGGATTTCAGTATCTGCCCGTAAACTGTGGCGATAAATTTTCCTTTCTTGCTGCGAAATTACGTGCTCAGCAATCGTTTTGGTCAAGTTCTAAAATTTATACAGAATGAAAAACTTATCCAAGACTAGATGACTCGGATAAAAATGGAATTATATGGAATAATAACACTTACCTCCTGCTGCTGAAACAATTCACACCAAAATGACACGGAACAGAATGTGCCTTCTTCTTCTTAACGCGGAAGTTAGCTAAGGCACATCCGTTCAGTGGCTAAAAGCATGAATGCCAAGCACAGAAGTATAAGGGTGCGTTCCACTGGCCAAACTGACATAAATAGTTGCCTAAATCAACCAATAGATGGAGCAGGACTTTATTTCTGTTTAGTTTTCAGGGCTCACATTACAGTATAAATTACCAAATAATATAAACATTTCTATTGATGGTGCTAGTTTGTTTACATTTGAGATTCATAGGAGTTTTGGGTCGCCTTGGTGGTTTCAGCGCCAGCTGACGGAAGTTTTTGCCTGGGGGTTCTAACAAAATTTTAAAAATATTAAAATATTTTTCTACTTTTACGTATTTTAGGTTTCCAAAAGATAAGGACTTCAGAGAACTGTGGGTAAAACCCATCGGCAGAACTGATTATATACCATCCAATGGTGAAAACCTTTCAAACACATAAGGAAAATTCGGAAACTTTTTGAGCATGCTTTCAAACACATAAGGAAAATTCGGAAACTTTTTGAGCATGCTGCACTTCCTCTCGTTTTTTATTCTAAGGGTTCAACCATCTTGATAACTACAGGCCGTAAGGTAGAAATAATGACGTAAATTTATGTGGGAAGACAACTAACGCCATCTATACGACCAAACGAAAAGTTGTTATCAGCAATTCAAGTGACAGCTTAGAAAAAATCTGATCCAACTTCTCATCGCATAATTTGTTAATAGATGTATCCCCATTTATCAACAAATTGTAAGAATTGCAAATCACTATTTTCACATATTCTCATAAATAAATTTTTAAATCAGATCACTTCATATTTATCGTACAATTTTTTGTATAATGCCAGCAATTAAAGAAAAATCTAAACCAACTCTTCAAATGTAAAAGTTGTCAATAGATTTGTCCCCATTTACCAACAAAACTCGAATCACTAGTACCACATATTCTCACAACATCACAAAACTATTATATTATTACTTATAATAAAGTTAAACGTAATTTCATTCTTTTTTAAAAGCAATTGAGAGTTGTTTACATCTGCTAGGTTGAAGGGCGGACGTCATTACTTCCCTTCCATTTGAAATTTCTTTTGGGTATTGCTAATATATTTTGAACGACGATTACTCACGCATAATCAATTAAATCTAAGTGAAACTTTATCACGGCATTATCTTACAAGTTAATTTTATCACACACTAGTTATTTGACTTAAATAATGTCTGAAACATACACAATATTATTTTAAAGTCCGAGGCGAATTAGCCGAAATTTTCACTTTAACTATAACATATATCGACTTCGCCACTTGAATGTCACAAAACTTTTGCCGCAAATTACTCTTTATACGATTCACTATTAGTTTTTGGTTAGAACGATTTTAAAACTTAATCGCACTTCTTATAATTAAACAAAACTTCGGGTGACAGCATTTCAACTTTTTCTTGTTTTCCCTCATAGTGTGACGTCATGTTGCAAAACTGGCTCTACCTTACGGCCTGTAGTTGGTGGAACCCTTAGAATAAAGAACTAGAGGAAGAGCTGTAACTCGATTTTAGTCTACGAGTAAGTAATTAAATGGAGTGGCCCAACAGCAGAGATTTCCGTAGCCTGTGCCTAGGTTTATGTGGCTGCCTTAAAGGGCACACTTAGACCTCAAAAGGCCCGTGTGATGCCACGGAATCCAAAGAATTCCCTCCACCTCCTCATTGGAACCATCCGGAGCTGTCAACGAAGCGCCAAAGATCTGCAACGTCAATCGCCGCCAGATCACAGAGACTATCAAAGAAATAGTTACCCAAGAAGGACTTTCGCCTGCGTGCCAGTGCAGGGCACCGACAGAGGTAGTGGAAGTAGCCTGTGCCCAAAATGTGTGAGTTTACACGCACACAAGAAAAACGGCACAGGACAGGACAGGTGAGTTTACACGCACACAAGAAAAACAGCACAGGATATGGCTGCTTTGGTACCATTTTTAAACTTGTGGAGAAATCTGTTTAAAACTGCAATTTAAAAGCGGCTTAGTGCCTCTTCAGACGAGTCGACGAATTGAACTTTCATCACTAAATTCTAAGGCGCCGGGCAAGTTCGGGCAGGGAAGAAAGTAGTATGGATATGGCGGTTCTGGCTATTGAGAAAATCGAGCTCAAAATGTGCTATGGCGGTTCTGGCTATTGAGAAAATCGAGCTCAAAATGTGCTATGGCGGTTCTGGCTCATGAGAAAATCGAGTCAAAAATGTGCTTTGCCGATTCTGACGCAATCTTGGATTTAGGGTATTCGGTCTTGTAGGCTACAATTGAGAGATAAGGAAAAGAGATAAGGCTTGTCGGCCAGCTTGGATTTTCGGTATTCGGTCTTGAAGGCTACAATTGGTCTTCTTCTTCTAAAAAATGTGCTATGGCGGTTCTGGCTCATGAGAAAATGCTATGGCGGTTCTGGCTCATGAGAAAAAAAATCGAATCTTGGATTTTGAGTATTCGATCTTGGAGACTACAATTGGTCTTCTTCTTCTTTGGTTTGATGATGGAAAGATAAGGATTGTCGGTCATCTTGGATTTTCGGTACGAAAAAAAGTATGAAAAAGTAAGAAGAAGAAGCGAAATGACCGCATTTGTGGTTCGAGCTTTTTGTGTCGGCTGGGGTGATAAGGCTTTGTAGATTAACCTTGGTTCGTGCTGAAGATAAGAGTTTGTTGTTTTGAGTTTTTAATTACGAAGTACAGCTTTATCAGCTAAATGAAATAACATGATGCGAATTTAATTTTAAAAACAGAATATTGCGTAATAAAGATTTCACCACATTGAGTAAATAGATGAAGATTATTTTTACTTTCGTTTGCAAATTCTTATTTCTATGATATCATTTGTTTTCAAGCAAGTTTTAATATGTTTTTCTGCTTGAG
Organism: Leptarthrus brevirostris; assembly: GCA_964036015.1. Taxonomy (NCBI): domain Eukaryota; kingdom Metazoa; phylum Arthropoda; class Insecta; order Diptera; family Asilidae; genus Leptarthrus; species Leptarthrus brevirostris. Next base: position 80,953,470 of record OZ038371.1, read on the forward strand.
CTGTGATTGATAAGCGAGCTGGTGACTGCTTTGAAATTAATAATTTGGCGACAATGTTAAGGTCGTTGGGTGATAAGGTTTTGTAGATGAACCTGATCTCGTGCTGAAAATAAGAGTTTGTTGTTTTGAGTTTTTAATTACGCAGTACAGCTTTATCAGCTAAATGAAATAACATGATGCGAATTTAATTGGTAAACAGAATATTGAGTTCTTGTATAAATATCAAGTGTTCTTAGGTAGTCTTTTAGTATTCATAGTGAAGTCAACCAGTGAAATTCTTATACTTAAAATTCGGGTTCTAAGGCAGATTGAAATAATAAAAAAAATTTAAAATGTATCAGCAGCCGATCAACGAAGCAGTCATCGAAGACTTCGGAGTATTGGAGGAGTTAAATTCATTCATGATCATACAATTGAGAAAATGAACGATGGAGGCTTCTTTGTTGAAAGAAAAGCAGCAGGTGGCAGCTATTTTAATTTAATGTTTTCTAAGATAGCACCTAGCACTGGCTATTATTTAAATTTATAAATAAATAAATAAAAGTACTTTTATTAAATATATGTTTTTGTTTCATTTTACCTCCTCCAATTCTCTAGCTAAAATTAAAAAAGTCCAACAATTTTGCTTGATTGAGATTTGAATCTGAAAAAAAAAATACTTTAACAAGTCGCCAGCGGTCTAATAATTTCCTAATCTAGCTGCTGAACCGCGGGGTCAGTGGAGTACTTTTAAAAGTCACAATTCTTAAGAGATTTTGAATGGATGCTATAAATACCTGCATCTTCATAAAAAACGTCAGTCTAGAAAAGATGTTTTGGTCTGAAACAGTAAAGGCAGACAGTAAATTTTGTTTTTGCGAAGGAGGGCGGAACAATTTTAGAATTGTTAATGTAATTGTGGATCCTAATGATGTTTTAGAAGTATACATGACTCCAGAAGATGGAAACAGGAGTCTAATATTACGCTTGAGATCTGGCGAGCCAATTACTTCCACATTTCATTTTGATTTTAATTTTACGCCCTGGCAGCATGTAAAGTTAGAAGTCTACGGTAATTGAATTGGTATAGAATCAAGCAAATATCTCTCCTTATATTGATTTTAGGAGGTGACATTGTATTGGTTGGTGAATCACAAGATCGCACAGTTAGATATAAAGCTACAAATCATTTCCCCAGGAACTGTCCCTTTGGTGATGAGGATGATTGGAATTGGAATCATCCTATGAAAATTAAAATGGAAAATAAAAAAATTGAGGGAGATGCTATAAATATATCAACATCATAAAATTCATTTAGTTCTTGAGTTCAAGTCAACATATTAACATTAAAAATGGCTAGACGTTCAACAAGTCTTTTGCTTTTATCACTATGCATCTTACACATCAATAGCTTACAGATCCCGTTAAGTGTAAACCTAATGGATCAAAGTAGTAGCAATTTCGATTTTGCACTAACTCTACCCAATAACGATACTATACAAATTGGCTTATCTTTTAAATTGATGACTTACAGTAACGCTAGCAATCCCAAAGAAGATGTAGTTTCTACTTCAAAAGAAAGTAATGACGAGCAAATTCCTACTACCACATCAAGGATCACTACGAATGATAATCCTAAAAAGAAATTTGTGTCTATTGACGAGGCCATCGAAGGTTTCAGGCAAGAACTATTAAAGAAAGAATTGGATATTGCAGGAATTATTGAGAGCAAAGATATCTTTTATAGGCACCTTAAACTTGAATTCGATGACGAAACTATGCTAACCATTCGTTGTACATATGACAGTAATTACGTAACTCGCTCATTGAAGATATCATGCTATGAATATCGCGAGTTTGAAACTGAAAGAATTCTAAGTAGTGGTGAAGTAGAGATGGTGAAACAAGTTGATGCTAATTATAAAAGCGATGTGGAATTAGTGAATTTGAGAGGAATGAAACAAACATATCAAATGAATATTTCTAAATAAGCAGCTATAAAAGAAAGTCTAATCCGTTTTTAAGTCATTTTAAAATTATTATGGAGTATCTTCATACAAAAATAATTTTGGATAATATTTGCAATTTAATTGAACTAACAGATTATAATAAACTTATTGCTGAATATAAAAAGCGAGATTTATTGACTCCTGCTATCAAAGAGGTTATAAATGTAAAGCCAACATCATTTTTCATTTATTTATATATATTATAATTATTTTTTTGATAGAACGAACTTTTGTTTAACGATTATCAAAAGCATGGGAGGTTCTTTCTTAAGATTTCTAAATCTGATTCAGCAGCATATAAATAATTCAAGGATATTTGTAGGAGTTTGGACCTTCAAGATGTTTTGCTTTTGCTACAAAAAGAAGAAGAGAAGGCCAAAGTGGTTGGAGAAAAAGTAGTTCAATTCAATATCATCCCAAAGATACATTTCGTTCCAATATACGATCGCAAGGGCCCCTGGCAAACATTTGCGTTGGACAGATTTCGATTTCAAGAGCGAATTCGAAATATGAAGAATATTTTGGATCCCATTTTATTCATCTCGCATAGAAATAAAATTTATAGGTTAAGATTTAAAAATTTTAAATAAAGTAATAAAATAAGAACTCAAGTACTTTTAATATAAAATATATATTTGTATAACAATATTATAATACATTATCTTTCTTAATCCAAGAGTTGTGTTTTGATGAAAATCCGAGCCATTTAACATAAACTTTATCTGCGGTTCTCTTCAATATTTTTTCTACGAGGTAAACATCAGGATTCTTCGTCTTTTGGAGCTCCATTTCATAAAAACTACCCTTTATTGCGGTTCCTTCATGATCTTCCAAGAGATATGTTACAGGATTCGTTATCTGAATTTTTGCGATCTTGAAGATCTCTGTAGTCCAGTTTGGTGTATACCCCTTTTCAAATACATGTTTATATTTACTAATGCGAACAAAGTCTCCCATCTTAAATTTTGGCAAATGAAACGTCTTTAAATGATTGTAAACTGTTGATAGCAATTTCTTCTCATTCTGCTTTGTTACATCACGTGGTCTCATTTTTATTGTTCGATGATTACTTGAGTTATATTTTACGAGTAATTTCTTAACCATATCTATCCATCGGTATGAGCCCTGCATACTAAACTCTTTCCACATCATGCTTTTTAATGTTCGATTAAATCGTTCAACTATAGATGCTTTTAAAGGGCTGTATGTAGAAAAATGATTAATGCAGGAGTTTTTCATTAAGTTTTGAAATGAGCTATTCTCCGCCTTCTCTATTTCTGACCTCCCCCCTTATGCACCTGCTGTCTCCGATCAAGCACCTCTCCCCAGCAGCTTGTCAGTCTATTACCAGAACGTCAGAGGACTTCGCACAAAAACATCCAACGTTTTCCTAAACTCCCACAAATTCCCGCACGATATCTTTGCCTTAACTGAAACCAATCTAATACCAGGAATTCTCGACAGCGAACTATTCCCTCCTAACTATACCATTTTCCGTGTTGACGGTTGTGTAGGCAACAATGACCCACCAGGCCGTGGGGTTCTCATAGCTGCTCACAACCGTTATGATGCCACCCTGTTTAAGACCTCCGACTCTTCAATATCTGAATTTGTATGTATCAAATTAACACTGAATAAGTGTATTCTGTATATTCTTTGTTGTTATATTCGTCCCTCTCAACCTATAGAAGCCTACAAGCCCGTAATTGAAACGTTAGACACCATGCTTGAGAACGCTAACGCCTCCGATGAATTCATTGTACTGGGTGACTTTAACCTCCCCCGTATACAATGGTCATTGTCTGAGGACTGTTCACACTTTGTCCCCCTAAACGCCTCTTCCGCCAAAGAAGCCTTTTTTACCGATCAGCTCTCTGTTTCTGGTCTCTTTCAAGTTAGTGGAATCAGAAACTTTCTGAACAGACAATTAGACTTAATCTTTTCCTCAGACCCAGTTAACTCGGCTGTCGCGGAAAGCGAACATCTCCTCTCCTCCCTCGATCGTCACCATCCTCCCCTGTTCCTCGTTTTCTCCTACGAACACCCTCACGCCCTTTCAGGCTCCGAGTCTTCTCTTTCCTTCAATTTTCGTAAAGGCGACTTCGAAAAATTAAATCACTTGCTCCTCAACTCCAACATTGGCAATATCCCTCAACATCTTCCAATAGACATTGCTGTAGAGGCGTTTTATTCGGAAATACACGCTTGCCTTACACAATCTATCCCTCTTCTTCCTCGTAAAAACTGCTCCTCATCCCCCGTTTGGTACGACAAAGAATTACGCTCTCTCCGCAACAGGAGAAATAAACGTTGGCAAACTTTTCTTCTCACCCAAAATGAGTCCGACTATTCTTCCTACTTGTCTGCTTACACCTCTTTTTCTGAACGTTGTGATACCCTCTACCATGAGTACCTCCTACGGATGGAAACTAGCCTCATATCCAACCCCAAGTGCTTTTATAGCTTTATTAATTCTAAGAAGAAATCCAATGGTTACCCTTCCACCCTAAAGCTCGAAAATACCTCTTCATCAGATCCTCAGGTTATCTCCAACCTCTTTGCACACTTCTTCAGTAAATCTTTCAGCGACAATTCGCTCCAACCTGACCTTAGCTACTTTTCATTCTTGGACAAATGCACTCAAACGTCGTTTACATCTTTTGACCCTGACCCCGAACAAATCGCTGCCAGTATTAACGGGCTTGCGGATGACTTTCACCCCGGTCCTGACGGCATTCCAGCCATAGTTCTGAAAAAGTGTGCCGTGCATCTAGTTCAACCCCTTACTTTGCTTTTCCGCCTCTCGGTCACTCAAGGGGTTTTCCCTCAATTATGGAAAAACTCTTATATTATTCCCATATTCAAAAAAGGCTGCAAGAACGATGTATCCAACTACAGACCCATTGCTAAATTATCATCCATACCTAAACTATTCGAAAAATTGGTCTATGATTCCATGTTCTTCCACTGTAAGTCTATTTTCTCCCTCTCCCAGCATGGCTTCCTCAGAGGTAGATCTACAACCACCAACCTTACCGAATTCGTCTCCAAAACACTATGTGCCCTGGAAAACGGTAAAGATGTTGATGTTATCGCCACCGATTTTAGTAAAGCCTTTGACAAGATCTCCCATAGCGTTATCCTGTTTAAACTTGATCGCCTAGGCTTCCCCCCCAGATTCATCTCCTGGATTCAATCCTACCTCAACAACCGTCAATACAATGTTCTTTTCAGCTCATCCATTTCTAACCCCATTGTCGCTCGTTCCGGCGTCCCTCAGGGCAGCCACCTCGGTCCATTAATTTTCATCCTTACAATTAATGATGTTGAATGTATCATAAAATACTCAGAGCTGTCCATTTATGCTGATGACATGAAAATAATTAAACATATCTCCTCCACAACCGACTCTCTTCTTCTCCAAAAGGACCTCGATTCGTTCACCACATGGTGCATGAAAAACTTTCTTGAGCTCTATGTCTCTAAATGTCAGTCCATCTTTTATTCCCGCAAGCGTCTTACCAACACCCCGAGAACATACATGTTAACCAACGTACCAGTCCCTATCGTTACCTCTTTGTGTGACCTAGGAATAATCTGTGATAGTGAACTCAATTTCCGTTCCCATATTGATAGCATAATTAACAGAGCTAACTCCGCGCTAGGGTTTGTGAAGCGCTGGTCTAGAGAGTTCTCCAATCCTTATGTTTCCAAATCTCTCTATATTTCCTTCGTGAGACCTCTCCTTGAATATGCCAGCCAGGTTTGGTCACCCACGCAAACAACCCACATTAACAGAATTGAATCTGTCCAGCGTAGGTTCATTCGCTTTGCTCTACGTGATCTTCCATGGGTAGATAGATTCAACCTTCCACCTTATGAAAACCGTCTAAAACTGATCGACTTACAACCCCTAAGTAAACGTCGTGATGTTTCCGACGTTCTCTTCATTCATCAGCTACTAGCTGGCGCCATAGACTGCCCTTCAATCCTGCAGTCTTTACCCATCTATACCAATCCTCGCAACCTTAGGTCCACTCCCCTTTTCCGACTCGACCGCCATCGCACGAACTACGGTCAACGCGAACCAATTACCAGGATGCTTCGAAAAGTCAACGACCTTCCCTCCTTTGACTTCCATCTGAGTAAATCATCCCTTCACAAAGCCTTATATCTTTATCCCGCCCATCTTGATCGCCTTTCCTAATTCTCCTTCCTCCCAGTCTAAAGTTATCATTATCATAGCTTATATTGTAGCTTACATTATCTGTTATGAATTATTGTTTATATTAGTTTGTAGTATTTATTTTGTTATTTTGTATTTTTTTTATGTAATAGCTTGCATTAAGCTTAAATAAATAAATAAATAAATAAAACTCTTTTCCATCATCAGTTTGTAAATTTGTGGGACTCCGACCTTCTTTTAGTATGGATTTCATAGCTTGAGTAACTTCGACACCAGTCTTTCTTTTAATAGGAATTGCCCATGCATATTTAGAAAACCCATCTATTACAGTTAATAAAAAATTATGTCCATTATTGCTTGTAGTATAAGCACCCATTTCAACTAAGTCGGCTTGCCATAGATCATCTATTCCCTTAATTATAACACGTCTTCTTATGAAATTTTTTCTGGCTGGTTTATGAAGCTCATTAACTACTTGTGTTTTATTCATTTTGAAATTGTCAGAGATTCTACATTAATTAACGCCTTTAAAGTGTCTTTCATTTCTTGTATATTTAGATCTATATATTTCATCAACTTCTCATTAACGTCAACAATTGCTTCATTTGCATATAATTCGGCTGCTCTCTTCAATCGCTCTTGCAGATTCGTAATTGTTTCATTCGTATACAATTGACTAGTGTTTTTATCTTTTTCACTTGTTATATTGATTATGTTGTATAACTCCTTTAATTCTCCTTGTAGTACAGCACTTTCCTTATGTATTTGCTCAGTTAGATTGTTGCTGACTAACTGGATTTTTTCATTAACGTAGGAATTACTTAAATGTATGATCTTGTCAGCTACATCGTCAACATATGTTTTATTGGTTGCATCATCCCTATCAAGAGGGCTCTTAAGGTATTTCAAATTTTTAAAACTTAGATTGAAATCTCCACTTTCAGTGAGCTTAAAGCCCACGCCACTTAGACCTTGTATTCCTTGTTCTCCTTGAGGACCAGGTTCGCCTGGTAAGCCTCTAGGACCACGCTTTCCAGTAGATCCTAACTTTACCTTTTTAGAATATCTCCCAAACTTGTCGACACTCATTATTACATTAAAACTGAATATGATTAAAGATGTTATTTATACTATAATGCCGCCTTCTTTTAACTCTTCAATAATTGATATAATTTCATTGTTGTGGTTAGTATGCCCAGCACTTTGTGATGCTATTAAAAGACGAAGTCTATCCACAAGTTCATTAGGATCATTCCAATAAACATAATCAATATTATTCTTGGGTATATGCATCAAACCCTTGCCTTCATGAGAAACCAGTTTACTTATAATTTCTAAGTACTTGAAAGCTCTACTTCCTTTTATTTGACCAGCCGCTTTATGATCTCTTTTATAGGCGTTAGTTTCTTTTAAGATAGCTTGATAATTTTCCAAGTCATCCTTACTATACAAAGTTTTTGCAGGTTGTTTCATAAAAAGCAATTCACATAGACCTAGCGTTATTTTATACGATTTTCCGTTAATAAGGAAAAAATCTTTCTCAATTACAATCTTTGAATTTCCAATTTTCCATTCGTTATCATCATCTAAATAAACTCCATAAGTGTTGTCAATTATCAACACCAATAATCAATAATTCGAGGTGGTCTTACATCCTTCTTCTTTCGCTTAAATACACTTTTAGTAGCAGCAAGTGCAAGACCTATAGCTTCTTTTAAGGAATCAGGCTTTTTTAACTTTAAAATATTTCTTGCTTCATGAACTCCTTTTTGTAGAGTTAATTTTCTTTTTGGCTTCCTAGAGTGAATTTTAGGTTTTTTTCTTAACCCCCTTCCAAATTTTACTTTCGCCTTCATAGCGTTTGTTACAAGCCAGGCGTTGCTACGTTCACCAAGGGATGCGTTTGAAGATGTCACTCGTTCCCAAGCTTTACCGGATAATATACGATCAGCAATATGACGATCTTCGATATTTTTATGTTGAGAATATGCGATATCGTGATCTCTACAAGCTGCGTCAAGAGGATTAATTCCAGGGTCACCCCTTGCTAATCTTTTTTGTAGTTTAGTACCAGGACCGCAATATTGATATCCAGGCAAATTAAATTCAAATGGTAAATTGCTAATTGCTGTATTTAACAAACCGCCTCCTCTTAGACATTTACGTTGGCGAGAACGATTTTGATTCTTTGAATGATCAATCATTCAACTGATAAGATAAACCTTTTAGACGTCCTCACAACAGCACATTGAGTTGATGACTGATATAAAAGTTCAGTGTTGTGTAATAAATATTTCAGTTCTAATAATGAAGTTCGTGAAGCAGAAGGACTCTTTATCAATAAAAAATCTTGATATTAAATCTACAAATGAATTCAAAAGACATAGCTCGCTTATACCTAATAATATAAGAGGTATTCTTGTGGGACCTTCAAACTGCGGTAAAACCAATCTTATGATTGGTCTTATAGAACATCCAAATGGACTCAAGTTCGAGAATATTTACATCTACTCAAAATCACTACATCAACCCAAATATCAGTATCTAGAACAGTTGATAAGTCCTATTGTTGGTCTGGGCTACTACACGTTTTCTGATAATTGCGAAGTTATATCTCCTGAGGAAGCTAAACAGAATTCAATTTTTATTTTCGATGATGTAGCATGTGGGAAACAAAATAACATACGTGATTATTTTTGCATGGGTCGACATAATAATATTGATAGTTTCTATCTCTGTCAGACTTACACCCATATACCGAAGCACTTAATACGTGACAACGCTAACTTTCTTATTTTATTTAAACAAGATGATATGAATCTTAGGCATATATATAATGATCATGTTAACACAGACATGACCTTCGAAAAATTTCGTAGTATTTGCGGTGTTTGTTGGAGAGACAATTATGGCTTTTTAGTAATCGATTAAGATAGTTTGTTGAACAAAGGACGTTATCGAAAAGGAATCGATACATACATTTCGCTATAATTTTAGAAGATCTAGTAAAGAAAATCAGTTAAAGCTGTTCATAGACCTGCTAAAGCTGGTAATAGATCTGTTAAAGATGGTAGAAGACCTGATATAGCTGTTCCTACACCTGGTAAAGCTGTTCATACACCTGGTAAAGCTGTTCATAGACCTGATAAGAGCTGTTCTTAGACCTGGTAAAGCTGTTCATAGACCCGTTTGAGCTGGTACGGAGCTGTCAAAAGCTGTTCACAGACCTGATAAGAGCCATCCATAGACCCATTTAGATCAGTATAACCCAGTTCACAGACCAGTTCAAATCTTATTACAAAGATGGTTAAAAAGAGAGACGAACTATTAAAAAATCTTATCAAAACTAGAAATGCTATTAAGAAGAAATTTCGCGCTGTGAAAACTGGACGAGTTGAAACTGAAACTCGTCTTGAGGAGACATTTAAGCCTATAACAAAACCACTTCATGAGTTCATAACAAAAGCAAAGCATGAGACTAAAATTAAAGAAGAATATGGAGATGATGATGATGATGATTATGGTAATATAAAGCTTACTCCTAAAATGAAACTTCCGAAAATGGAGCCGACCAGTACACCTATAAAACGTTCAGATTATTCCTTAATGTCGGAAGATGATAACTTTGCAACACCTACACATTCTAGAACTTTGATGGAAAAGAGAGATTCTCCTCTTAATTTATCAAGCGGTATAGTTGATAAATATTTAGACCTATACCTTAAAAAAAGCTTGATAATTGACAACACTTATGGAGTTTATTTAGATGATGATAACGAATGGAAAATTGGAAATTCAAAGATTGTAATTGAGAAAGATTTTTTCCTTATTAACGGAAAATCGTATAAAATAACGCTAGGTCTGTGTGAATTGCTTTTTATGAAACAACCTGCAAAAACTTTGTATAGTAAGGATGACTTGGAAAATTATCAAGCTATCTTAAAAGAAACTAACGCCTATAAAAGAGATCATAAAGCGGCTGGTCAAATAAAAGGAAGTAGAGCTTTCAAGTACTTAGAAATTATAAGTAAACTGGTTTCTCATGAAGGCAAGGGTTTGATGCATATACCCAAGAATAATATTGATTATGTTTATTGGAATGATCCTAATGAACTTGTGGATAGACTTCGTCTTTTAATAGCATCACAAAGTGCTGGGCATACTAACCACAACAATGAAATTATATCAATTATTGAAGAGTTAAAAGAAGGCGGCATTATAGTATAAATAACATCTTTAATCATATTCAGTTTTAATGTAATAATGAGTGTCGACAAGTTTGGGAGATATTCTAAAAAGGTAAAGTTAGGATCTACTGGCAAGCGTGGTCCTAGAGGCTTACCAGGCGAACCTGGTCCTCAAGGAGAACAAGGAATACAAGGTCTAAGTGGCGTGGGCTTTAAGCTCACTGAAAGTGGAGATTTCAATCTAAGTTTTAAAAATTTGAAATACCTTAAGAGCCCTCTAGATAGGGATGATGCAACCAATAAAACATATGTTGACGATGTAGCTGACAAGATCATACATTTAAGTAATTCCTACGTTAATGAGAAAATCCAGTTAGTCAGCAACAATCTAACTGAGCAAATACATAAGGAAAGTGTTGTACTACAAGGAGAATTAAAGGAGTTATACAACATAATCAATATAACAAGTGAAAAAGATAAAAACACTAGTCAATTGTATACGAATGAAACAATTACGAATCTGCAAGAGCGATTGAAGAGAGCAGCCGAATTATATGCAAATGAAGCAATTGTTGACGTTAATGAGAAGTTGATGAAATATATAGATCTAAATATACAAGAAATGAAAGACACTTTAAAGGCGTTAATTAATGTAGAATCTCTGACAATTTCAAAATGAATAAAACACAAGTAGTTAATGAGCTTCATAAACCAGCCAGAAAAAATTTCATAAGAAGACGTGTTATAATTAAGGGAATAGATGATCTATGGCAAGCCGACTTAGTTGAAATGGGTGCTTATACTACAAGCAATAATGGACATAATTTTTTATTAACTGTAATAGATGGGTTTTCTAAATATGCATGGGCAATTAGTATTAAAAGAAAGACTGGTGTCGAAGTTACTCAAGCTATGAAATCCATACTAAAAGAAGGTCGGACTCCCACAAATTTGCACACTGATGATGGAAAAGAGTTTTTCAATAGCTCATTTCAAAACTTAATGAAAAACTCCTGCATTAATCATTTTTCTACATACAGCCCTTTAAAAGCATCTATAGTTGAACGATTTAATCGAACATTAAAAAGCATGATGTGGAAAGAGTTTAGTATGCAGGGCTCATATCGATGGATAGATATGGTTAAGAAATTACTCGTAAAATATAACTCAAGCAATCATCGAACAATAAAAATGAGACCACGTGATGTAACAAAGCAGAATGAGAAGAAATTGCTATCAACAGTTTACAATCATTTAAAGAGATAACGAATCCTGTAACATATCTCTTGGAAGATCATGAAGGAACCGCAATAAAGGGTAGTTTTTATGAAATGGAGCTCCAAAAGACGAAGAATCCTGATGTTTACCTCGTAGAAAAAATATTGAAGAGAACCGCAGATAAAGTTTATGTTAAATGGCTCGGATTTTCATCAAAATACAACTCTTGGATTAAGAAAGATAATTATAATATTGTTATACAAATATATATTTTATATTAAAAGTACTTGAGTTCTTATTTTATTACTTTATTTAAAATTTTTAAATCTTAACCTATAAATTTTATTTCTATGCGAGATGAATAAAATGGGATCCAAAATATCCTTCATATTTCGAATTCGCTCTTGAAATCGAAATCTGTCCAACGCAAATGTTTGCCAGGGACCCTTGCGATCGTATATTGGAACGAAATGTATCTTTGGGATGATATTGAATTGAACTACTTTTTCTCCAACCACTTTGGCCTTCTCTTCTTCTTTTTGTAGCAAAAGCAAAACATCTTGAAGGTCCAAACTCCTACAAATATCCTTGAATTCTTTATATGCTGCTGAATCAGATTTAGAAATCTTAAGAAAGAACCTCCCATGCTTTTGATAATCGTTAAACAAAAGTTCGTTCTATCAAAAAAATAATTATAATATATATAAATAAATGAAAAATGATGTTGGCTTTACATTTATAACCTCTTTGATAGCAGGAGTCAATAAATCTCGCTTTTTATATTCAGCAATAAGTTTATTATAATCTGTTAGTTCAATTAAATTGCAAATATTATCCAAAGTTATTTTTGTATGAAGATACTCCATAATAATTTTAAAATGACTTAAAAACGGATTAGACTTTCTTTTATAGCTGCTTATTTAGAAATATTCATTTGATATGTTTGTTTCATTCCTCTCAAATTCACTAATTCCACATCGCTTTTATAATTAGCATCAACTTGTTTCACCATCTGTACTTCACCACTACTTAGAATTCTTTCAGTTTCAAACTCGCGATATTCATAGCATGATATCTTCAATGAGCGAGTTACGTAATTACTGTCATATGTACAACGAATGGTTAGCATAGTTTCGTCATCGAATTCAAGTTTAAAGTGCCTATAAAAGATATCTTTGCTCTCAATAATTCCTGCAATATCTAATTCTTTCTTTAATAGTTCTTGCCTGAAACCTTCGATGGCCTCGTCAATAGACACAAATTTCTTTTTAGGATTATCATTCGTAGTGATCCTTGATGTGGTAGTAGGAATTTGCTCGTCATTACTTTCTTTTGAAGTAGAAACTACATCTTCTTTGGGATTGCTAGCGTTACTGTAAGTCATCAATTTAAAAGATAAGCCAATTTGTATAGTATCGTTATTGGGTAGAGTTAGTGCAAAATCGAAATTGCTACTACTTTGATCCATTAGGTTTACACTTAACGGGATCTGTAAGCTATTGATGTGTAAGATGCATAGTGATAAAAGCAAAAGACTTGTTGAACGTCTAGCCATTTTTAATGTTAATATGTTGACTTGAACTCAAGAACTAAATGAATTTTATGATGTTGATATATTTATAGCATCTCCCTCAATTTTTTTATTTTCCATTTTAATTTTCATAGGATGATTCCAATTCCAATCATCCTCATCACCAAAGGGACAGTTCCTGGGGAAATGATTTGTAGCTTTATATCTAACTGTGCGATCTTGTGATTCACCAACCAATACAATGTCACCTCCTAAAATCAATATAAGGAGAGATATTTGCTTGATTCTATACCAATTCAATTACCGTAGACTTCTAACTTTACATGCTGCCAGGGCGTAAAATTAAAATCAAAATGAAATGTGGAAGTAATTGGCTCGCCAGATCTCAAGCGTAATATTAGACTCCTGTTTCCATCTTCTGGAGTCATGTATACTTCTAAAACATCATTAGGATCCACACTTACATTAACAATTCTAAAATTGTTCCACCCTCCTTCGCAAAAACAAAATTTACTGTCTGCCTTTACTGTTTCAGACCAAAACATCTTTTCTAGACTGACGTTTTTTATGAAGATGCAGGTATTTATAGCATCCATTCAAAATCTCTTAAGAATTGTGACTTTTAAAAGTACTCCACTGACCCCGCGGTTCAGCAGCTAGATTAGGAAATTATTAGACCGCTGGCGACTTGTTAAAGTATTTTTTTTTTGCAGATTCAAATCTCAATCAAGCAAAATTGTTGGACTTTTTTAATTTTAGCTAGAGAATTGGAGGAGGTAAAATGAAACAAAAACATATATTTAATAAAAGTACTTTTATTTATTTATTTATAAATTTAAATAATAGCCAGTGCTAGGTGCTATCTTAGAAAACATTAAATTAAAATAGCTGCCACCTGCTGCTTTTCTTTCAACAAAGAAGCCTCCATCGTTTATTTTCTCAATTGTATGATCAGAAATTTTAGCGTCGAACCTAGGCGGCAAAAAAACATGGTACTTCTCCAGTTCTAAAAGGATCCTGGGTCCATATTTTGTTGTTGTTCTTCTGCAGCTTATGATTTTGAAATTCTGAGACTCTTCCATATCTTTAACAGCGAGTGCAGGCTTAAAATTTGCAGAATTTAACTCCTCCAATACTCCGAAGTCTTCGATGACTGCTTCGTTGATCGGCTGCTGATACATTTTAAATTTTTTTTATTATTTCAATCTGCCTTAGAACCCGAATTTTAAGTATAAGAATTTCACTGGTTGACTTCACTATGAATACTAAAAGACTACCTAAGAACACTTGATATTTATACAAGAACTCAATATTCTGTTTACCAATTAAATTCGCATCATGTTATTTCATTTAGCTGATAAAGCTGTACTGCGTAATTAAAAACTCAAAACAACAAACTCTTATTTTCAGCACGAGATCAGGTTCATCTACAAAACCTTATCACCCAACGACCTTAACATTGTCGCCAAATTATTAATTTCAAAGCAGTCACCAGCTCGCTTATCAATCACAGCTCAAGCAGAAAAACATATTAAAACTTGCTTGAAAACAAATGATATCATAGAAATAAGAATTTGCAAACGAAAGTAAAAATAATCTTCATCTATTTACTCAATGTGGTGAAATCTTTATTACGCAATATTCTGTTTTTAAAATTAAATTCGCATCATGTTATTTCATTTAGCTGATAAAGCTGTACTTCGTAATTAAAAACTCAAAACAACAAACTCTTATCTTCAGCACGAACCAAGGTTAATCTACAAAGCCTTATCACCCCAGCCGACACAAAAAGCTCGAACCACAAATGCGGTCATTTCGCTTCTTCTTCTTACTTTTTCATACTTTTTTTCGTACCGAAAATCCAAGATGACCGACAATCCTTATCTTTCCATCATCAAACCAAAGAAGAAGAAGACCAATTGTAGTCTCCAAGACCGAATACTCAAAATCCAAGATTCGATTTTTTTTCTCATGAGCCAGAACCGCCATAGCATTTTCTCATGAGCCAGAACCGCCATAGCACATTTTTTAGAAGAAGAAGACCAATTGTAGCCTTCAAGACCGAATACCGAAAATCCAAGATGGCCGACAAGCCTTATCTCTTTTCCTTATCTCTCAATTGTAGCCTACAAGACCGAATACCCTAAATCCAAGATTGCGTCAGAATCGGCAAAGCACATTTTTGACTCGATTCTCTCATGAGCCAGAACCGCCATAGCACATTTTGAGCTCGATTTTCTCAATAGCCAGAACCGCCATAGCACATTTTGAGCTCGATTTTCTCAATAGCCAGAACCGCCATATCCATACTACTGAAGAAGTTCATCTCGATCTGCACTGGACTCACATTCAACTTTTTTGGTCACGTGACTGTTTCTATTGGCGTTCTGGTGCATTTGATTGGAATGTTGGGTAAGTGTTGGTATTATCCATTTCGTTTATATCGATTGCCATGGAAAAGTCTCGACTCAAATCGACCCGTGTGAACAGATTTTCATTTTGAGGAGCGACAAAAGGTGAAGACAGATTGAACCACCTAAACAGGCACTTATTCACTAAAATTTGTAATTTTTATTACGGTTTTTCATCACATTAGTATATTGTTAAAACAAGAAATTTAACTAATTAATTTGCAAATCAGTAAACACTTTAATAATAAAGTTTTCATCTACTAACTCCTTGCAAAATTTAATTACACCACCGCCTTTGCAAGTGGTAACTCAAGAATATATGGTTGCTGAGCCAAAGGTAAACAAAGTCTACCTAAACGCAAAAAGTGGGTATTTTACAAGTTGATAGTGTGTTTAACACCGCCTAAAGTATTCTTATCACAAAAGAAAGTTATTTTCTCTACTTTATCTTTGAAATGAAATCCCGGGGTGTTTTAAATAACTTGCAAAATTGCACAACATTTGCAAATTTATTGTCACTAATCGTTTAAAACTTGAACTTTTCTCAAATAGTTTTGACACAACACGCAATAGTTTTATATTTTTGACCTTCGCAACCAATTTAATTCTTACTTCAACATTACAGGACGATAAAGATAGCACTTTTTCACCTACAACACTCGGTTCGGTTAAAGAAAATGTCAAACAAGTGACACGAGAAGAAAAATGAGAGCAAAAAAAAATTGTAGAAATCGGCACACTCATGTACACGGATTTTACACGCTAGGGCCACCCCATTTAGTTTCTTACTCGTAGATTTTAGTGAAGCAAATTTCTTTTGTAGTAGAATTTCGAGCGATGTAGCAACAATACAGTGGCAAGATATTATAACATCACTTCGAAAGTGATCATCGAAGTGAATATATCGCTTGGGCGGTATGTTGCAACCTTGGAACAGAAAACGAAAGGAAGTGCAATTTCGTGTATAAACCGTGTACGTGTTTTCCGATTTTTTAAGGTGTGGGAAGTGTAATGTGAGACTTTTTATACTTCAACATAAACGTACCCATTCTACTCTGACAGCATGCAGAGTGGACGCAAGAAACAGAGGTAAGCTTGATTTTTAGTTAAAATAAATTCCATGCTTATCCGAGCCACCTTTACTCGGATAAACCATTTCTAATCGAATTCATTCCACAGTCTAATTACAATAGTGGAAGAGAATTATCGTGAAAATCAAAAGTCCGAGCAAGTTTGGGAAAACAGCAACAGGTGTGCCTACCTGTTTGATCGTCTTATTTCTTTTAAAACAATATTGAAATTGTTACAAAAAGCAATTCGGATATATTTTGGAGACCAAGCAATCGACGAGGTGCCTTACATTTGGTTAAAGAGACACTTTTTTTCTCACTTTAGTGAAAGTGAAGTTCACCTATTTCCGTGAACAAACCAAGACGACCCCGTAAAAGAAATTCCTTCAGGAGGTGCCTCCATTCGACTCCTCGCCCGAAACCACTGTGTGGCGTCACACCTAAGCGCAGTCTTCAGTTTATAGACTCCATCACCGCCACCTAACCTTCTTAATTCGCTTATCAAGAAGCACGGTGGACCTGAAAACAACAGGGTAAATTTCTTTTTTCGAGATTATATCGAAATGTTTAGTGAAAATTCTCTAAAACTCTTCCTTCTAATCCTGTAGCAGGGGCGTGCATGCCGTCAAAACTCTGAAAGGAGAACGCTCCCACCAGGCAGCCTCATATCAGCCCCTCATTCACATCAGGACTTCTAGTACGCACGAGAGAGTTCAACGAACTTGCAGATCCCAATTAGTTCACCCGGCAGTGTAATCCCAACAAAAAAATAAGGAACCATCTAAGGTGTAGCATCTCCCAGAAGTCCGTAAGTAAATTAATCTTCTGTGACAACGACGGAATTATCCACAGGAACTCATATCCCAGGTAGACCTAACAAAAGAAGAGAGATTTGAAAGAAAATTACTTATCATATGTCGTTTAAACATATGCAACACTTAAATGTCTCTCCCTTCTTGATTAGGAATGTGGAGCAATTGTTTTTTTAGTGATTCAATTTGCAATTTTGTTCTTAAATTTATTATTATTCCTTTAAAAAGATGAATTTGTGTAACATTTTATGGCCGTCAAGTAATCATGATATCATTATTAGGACTAGTTTTCGCCATTTCGTGAATAGTATATAAATTATGCTCATTTTAAGTACGAGTTTATAATTTGAAATCGTTTAGTTTAAGCAAGAAATGGAAATTCAATTTTTAATCGATTTGGAAAATTTTGCAACAATTCGGCAATTAAAACCCTTAATATAGCGAAAGTGTATAATAGCAATAGAACGATCAATTTTAGATTAGGAATATAAATATAAATCTGAAGATGCCATAAAAAAATTTCAATTTACGCTTACACTGAGATAGAAGTTGTTACATTTAAGATTTAACGAGTAAATTTTAATTTATTTGATTGATATAATCGGCAATGCATAGATCGCAAATTAACTAGGTGTTGTACTACTCATACAAGTTACGGTGATGGTACCAATTCAATCAATAATAACAATAATCCGGTCATGAACAGTGTTAAAACCAAGGTACATTTTTCTGTGCGCCGTATTCGCTTTTAGGTATTTTTTATTTTGGTGCAGTGAGGATAGTGTTTCGGAAAGAAAAAGAAAGAATCATTTAAAGATATATTTTTTGGTTAAACAGGCGACTTTCGGCTATGGTTAGGTTGTGCACAACAGACTCATAGGAAACCGTCATTAAAAGTCAATTATGTTGCGTTATGGAACACACGGCTGTCTTATCATAATACATATGATAATAACTATTACTATGCAGTTGATTGTTTGGCTTGAATAACGATTATCACACCATTCCTTGTTTACTTCTTGATTGATTTCCTAGAGTTTTTACCATAAGATTTCGGATTCGGTTTTCCACATTTGTTTTGATATAAAGATTATTTTTTAATTGGCAAAGTTAGCATTATTCCAAGTTAATATTAGAACCGTCCACGTTGAGATATAAGGAATTGTTAGGTATAGGAAAGAGATTTGGCATACATACCGCATTAAAATATAAGGAATTATATTCATTGCTTTTAGTTACTTGCTTTAGTTGCTCTTCCTTCTGTTTTTCTGTTTCTAGTTTTTTTTTCTTTCGTGGCAGACCTAAGAGAAGGACTCCACAACCTTCTTTCGCCACAGGCACGTGGAATTCTGTTTGTGGATGTGTGATGATGTTCAAGAACTCACACCCCATACCGGCGAGCTAGGACGTGCTGCCAGCTAGCGTGTGCCACTTGAACATCCTGCGGCAACTTCACGTTGCTCTTCGGCACACACATACATTACAAATATGGCAGACACTCCCGCGTCTTCTGGAGGCTTTGCGCCTCTGAAGAGATGGCTTGTCAGCTTGGGCTGATCTGCTAGTCCTTCTCGGACTTAGGCGATGTTTGGCCTAAACGGCAGTCATCTCGACTTTAATTTTTTTTTGTAAAGCACCTGCGAGGTCTAGTGCCTCTGTCCTGACATGTCTAATAGTGTCCATAGGCATGTCATGCCCTGTCCTCGGCATGGGATGACTGATGCTCGGGGTTAGTGCCTGTGTCTTTAGCGATGTTCGATGTTGCTTCTGACATGCCTAATCTCCGAGATCATTATTGTCTCATGTCGCAGGGAGCTGGTGAGTCTGACGAACACCTGACTTAGGCAGTCTACGTCTACGTCTACGTCTACGCTTGAACAGCCCTGATTCCGTCTTGGTAGGACCGTGAAAGTGCTCGTTGAGTTCGTCTGAGCTCAGGGTTGACTCCAACTCCATAGGCAGGACAGATGTTGTGGGTTCTGGGAACCTCATCAAGGTTCTCACATTCCAAACATTCTTGATTTTTCTTCTCTTCCCTCTTTCAAAAATTTTTCTTGTGGTGAATACCTTTAGCTTTCTTTATCAAAAACCCCATTTCTTCCCTTTTATATATTTTGTTGTTGTTGTTTTAGAGTTTTGTTGTGTGTTTGATTCCTTCAAACTAGAGTTTGAGCTGCGACTTCTTTGTGGTTACCTGAGACCTTCTGTCTCATAAGTTTATTATCAATTACACATATGAGGCTACATTGCCTATCGTAATTTTATTGTTCACTATTGCCTAAAGCAAGAGAAAATTTTTTTTATAATGTTTCGTTCACCCGTGGTAAAGCCCGCTGAATCGGACTGTAATGGTGCAAGGCCGAACAGGCAACAGCTCCCTCATCTCCTCCGGTTACCAGAAGCAAGAGGCAGAAGCCTCTTAACCAAATTTTCGCACAGGAGAGACTGTCGACCGACTCTGCCACTGGTGTTGTACAGGCGTCAAAGCCCGATTTATCAAAACCCCCACCTGAGTACAACGTTAGTAGGCCTCCAAGCGAGTCAGGTAGAACATTACCTAGCCTGAAGTACCATCCGACAGCTCGAAGACTTACATCAGCTTCAGCTTTCCCCTCGCCAAGCTCGAGCTTCAAGCAATTCGGAGACAGCTGTGATCACGGCCGATCAGCTGGCCATTAAGATGGAAAATTTTAAAAAGGAAATGTTGGGTCTGCTAAGGACGAACCTGGCCCAATCTATTTTAGAGAGAACAGGTACTGTCAGTAGTCCGGGCAGTGCTGTTAACGCGTACCCAGCCCCTTCCAGGAGTACAGTACAGCCCCCGGCTTTCGAGTACGACCCTCCTCAACCAGACCAAGCTAGACAGAGGCCCGGTCCTAGAGCTGTTTCTTATCAGCCTAGACGCCCCTCCATCATGGCGTCTTGAGGGATTCAGTTCTCTGATCGGATCCCGGCTTTTGCTGTTGAAGACTTTTTGTTTCGCATTGAGCGACTAGCTTTCAGTTCTCGCGTGTCCGAAGACGAGCTTTGTTGTAATATACATTTTCTATTAAAGGATGAGGCCGAACAATGGTTTTGGAACCATTTCTGCCGTGCTCTGCGAACTTTGACTGGGAACTATTCAGAGCTCGCATCAGGCAAGAGTTTGGTTCTGCCGAAACAGACTTGGGCCTGATGCGGACTCGGATGGAACTCCGCCAGAGTTCGGAGAGCTGTGACAGCTATCTCCGCAAAGCCCGGTCGATTGTGGGACACATGAGGACGCCACCACCGGAAGTCGATCTAGACCAGATTGTCAGGGATAATCTGCATCCCCGTATCGGTCAGCAGTTCTCGACGGCTACCGTAAGATCCATGGATCAACTGCAGCACCTATGCCGTATGGCTGAACGCTGGCTGCAACGCCGCGAATTATATAGACGCCAAACAAAATCGGACGTACACGAACTTAATTTTGCCATAGCCCAAGAGGCTGAGAATCCCTCTGGTTTCCCTGTGGCTGGTGTGGAGGAAGTGACGCGCTCCCCAGATGCTGCAAGGCGTATGACTTGTTGGAACTGTGGTGTAGCGGGTCACTCCTTCCATTCCTGCCCCAGTGAGATCAGGAGACTTTTCTGCTACACCTGTGGACAGCCTGAAGTAGTGTCACCTAAGTGCTCCAGATGTAACCCGGAAAACGCCAGGGCGAGTGGTCGATACAGGAGACCCCACGTGCCGAAGATGATAAGCAAGGCGACATCGACGACCCCCTGATTACCTCTATTTTGTCTAATAAATCCCAGACTGATCTAACGCATAGAGAATGCGGTACCCAGACAGATCCCTTTTGCCTCATGCGAGGAATGTCCTTGCATGCGAGGCAACTTAATTATGACCTCGTAAGAGCTCGAATATTTGCTGAGGAAGTGAGGCTTCCTCTAAACCAGAAAAGACGTAGATGGAAAAAATTTAGAGAGAGAAAACGCGCATTGAAGAAGACTCGACAGACTTTAGTCTCAACGGTCATCACCAGTCAAGATGATGGTCGTCCATATGTAAAGATTGACATAGGCAATGAATCCATCTTAGGTTTGCTCGATAGCGGTGCAAGCGTGAGTTGCTTGGGACAAGGAGCCCTAGAGTTTGTCCAGCGCTCAGGCTTAAAACTCTCCGCAGTGTTAGCCTCAGTTCGTACCGCCGACGGTACTAGCCAGTCCATCCCCGGCACAGTTAGAACTGCAGTCACCTTTCGAGGACAGACTGAAATCCTCACTGAGGGTATGTTAGGATGAATGGGGCTCCTTGGTTAATAAATATAAGAGGACGTAGTCCCTCTAGTTGTACAGTCCCAAATCCTAGTACCTCTTTTTATCTATAAATTGATTAGATACATTTTATTCTTATTAAAGCAAAAGACTATTTTATTTTATTAGTTTAAAATTTTTTATTTTTTATTTATTTTAATGTTTTCAGATCGGCAGATCTGGTTAGACTAAAATTCTATGTACATTTTTTTGTATCCTACTTTACATTTAATACATAGATAGTTTTTTCAATATTTTCTCTGTATTGAGTACAGTATTTTATTGCCAATGAATAAATGATTATTATATATTTTAAAGTGTTTGTGTTTCACACTATTCAAAATTTATCGAAGTGTACAGATTGACTAAAATATATTTGGCAGTTATTTATCTGTACAGTCTGATTGGATATTATTAAAGTGGATTTTAATAAAAATATTTTATTAATAATATAATCAAATTTATGAAATTTTAATTAAAAATTAAATTTGTAGCTACTGCTACATTACTCCCCCCTCAGTGAAAACGTCCATTTTAAGTGAATTGTAAAATTAAGAATATTATGAATAATAATATTGTTATTAATAAAAAGTTATAATTGAAATTTTACTTTCTTTTTTGGTTTGTTTTTGGTTGGTGTAATTATTTGTTCTGTGTGTTCGATAAATGCTGGTTTTAGTCTGTCAACTGAAATGTTCGTTGCTTTACCACGGTAGTCGATTTGCTAATATTTATCAAATTTGTTTAATACTTTGAAAGGACCTAGGACCTTCATATGGGTTTTGTAAAGAAGATTTGCTTCTGTTGATTCTAACAAAAACAAATTCTGTATCTTTTAAATCTTTAGGTACGTAGATTTTAGAATTTTGTTTCCGAGAATGTGATTTTACTTCAGAAATTTAATGGATCTTGAATTGTTGAATTGTTGTTAATGATAAATTCTCTTGGAACGCGAAGAGGTTGTCCATAGACAAGTTCTGCTGGAGAACATTGCAAGTCTTCTTTAATCGTGGTTCGGAAACCTAAGAGGACTGCAGGTAATTGTGTGACCCAATTATTTTGGCCGTCACGAGCGCGTATGGCTGCTTTGAATTGTCTGTGAAATCGTTCTATCATTCCATTTGATTGTGGATGATAAGGAGTAGTGCGGATTCGATGTGATCCTAAAATTTTTGTAAATTCTTCGAATAATTTGGATTCGAATTGAGTACCCTGATCTGTGGTAATTTCCAGTGGAATACCAAAACGTGGAAAATATTGTTCGTATAACGTGTTGATAACTGTGCTTGCCTGTATATCTTTGATTGGATAAGCTTCTGTCCAACGAGTAAATCTATCTATTATTGTTAGAATGTAAGAATATCCATTTGAAGACGGTAAAGGACCTACCAAATCTAAATGGATATGTTCGAATCTTGCTTTGGGTAGTTCGAATTTACCAATTTCTGATTTGGTGTGCTTGGTTATTTTGGCTTTTTGGCAATTGATACAATTTCTAGTCCAATTATTAATATCTGTATTCATTCTAGGCCAAAAGTACTAAGAAACAATAGATTTTCTTGTTGTTCTAATTCCTGGATTAGATAAATTATGAATGGTATTAAAAATAATTTTTCGAAGTTCTTTGGGTATTTACGACCGTGATTTTTAGTAGAAACTTCGCACCAAATGTCAGACTCAGAAGTATTTAATTTAATTTTCACAAGCTTATATTTTAAATTATCTGGTCTGTTATGTTGAGTTACCAAAAGATGTGTAAGTTCTTCGTCACTATTTTGATACTCAGCAAAAGTTTTTAAATCAAATTTGGTATTGTTATGTTTGGAATGTTCGAAATTTTCGATAGAAATTCTAGATAAAGTATCTGCTACTGTATTTGATTTGCCTTTGATGTGTCTGATATCTGAGGTAAATTGGGTTATGTAGTCCAGATGTCTAGTTTGTCTTGGACTTCTTTCTGTTTTAGACCATATTGCTGTAATGAGTGGTTTTTGGTCTGTAAAAGCTATAAATTCTCGACCTTCTAGAAAATGACTAAAATGCTTGATGGCTAGATATAATGCCAAAAGTTCTCGGTCGAATGCTGAATATTTTATTTCTGCTTCTTTTAACTTTTTGAATTTTGCATTTTCAATTTATTTATTTAAGCTTAATACAAGCTAATGCGTAAAAAAATAAAAAAATAAAAAAATAAAATACAAGCTATAACTTAATACTAATTCAACAGACTATAATAGATGAATAATTAAGAATAAATAAATAAAAGGTATAAGCTACAATATGAGCTATATATATTGATTACTGGCAGAGGGCGTAAGGAAGAAGAATTAAAGTAGGTGATCAGGATCAAGATGGGCGGGGTCAAGATATAGGGCTTTGTGGAGTGATGATTTACTCAGATGGAAGTCAAAAGAGGAAAGGTCGTTGACTTTTCGTAACATCCTGGTAATTGGCTCGCTTTGACCGTAGTTTGTGCGATGGCGGTCGAGTCGGAAAAGGGGAGTGGACCTAAGGTTACGGGGATTGGTATAGATGGGTAAAGATTGCAGGATTGAGGGGCAGTCTATGGCACCAGTTAATAATTGGTAAATGAAGAGAATGTCGGAAACATCGCGACGTTTGCTTAGAGGTTGTAAGTCGATCAGTTTCAGACGGTTTTCATAGGGAGGAAGGTTAAATCTGTCAACCCACGGAAGATCACGTAGAGCGAAGCGAATAAACCTACGCTGGACAGATTCAATTCTATTAATGTGAGTTGTTTGTGTAGGGGACCATACCTGGCTGGCATATTCAAGGTAGACCTCTCTTTGAATATGCCAGCCAGGAGCGAAGGAGACGTAGAGAGATTTGGAAACATAAGGATTGGAGAACTAGAGAGTTCTCCAGCGCTTCTAGAGTATATAGCGGATGGTCTAGAGAGACCAGCGCTTCACAAACCCTAGCGGGAGTTAGCTCTGTTAATTATGCTGTCAATGTGGGAACGGAAATTGAGTTCAATATCACAGATTATTCCTAAGTCACACAAAGAGGTAACGATAGGGACTGGTACGTCGGTTAACATATAGACTCTCGGGGTGGTGGTAAGACGCTTGCGGGAATAAGAGATGGTCTGGCATTTGGAGACATTGAGCTCTAGAAAGTTTTTCATGCACCATGTGATGAATGAATCAAGTATCTTTTTATTGTGCAAATTCTCGACTGATTTCTATTACAATTTTTTTAAATGTTTTTCCTCGGGTGCATACAGTCATATATAAAATACTGGAATCTTTGATTGCTGATCTTTATTTATAATCCAACGTTTCGATAAATCTTTTCATCGTCCTCAGGAAATCATGTATAAAATCTGTCTATTCAAGCAACAATACAACCAATTACACTAGAATAAAATTTTGTTTTTGTTTATCTCACCTTACATTGTAATCTTTTCCCGTTTAGTTTAAAATCCCATCTCATCTAACAATCATTGATTTGACAACTATCTCAACTACCATTTTATCTCATCAGTACAATTATTGCAACAAATCAAATCCTAATCATTCGTATAATCACTTATATTAAACAAGAATTAAAATTAAACCGGCACATTAAACACTATTTTCTTTGCCTTCTGGACAAAACGTCATGCCTTAGCTGTTGTCTCCTCGTCTGTGGTGTCTATTTTGCCTATAACTATTCTCTATTACCGCACGGTAAGCGGTACTCAAATTTTCTGTGTCTGTGCGTCTATTCATGCTGTTAGCGGATGTTTGTATGTTCAGTGTTTCCATCGTGATTCTTTTGCTGAAGTTAGTTTCCACACATAGAATTCTTGTATTTCTGAAATCAGGTTCGTGGTTCAATTTTAGGCAATGTGAAGATAGCGCAGTTTTTTCCTTATTCCTATTCCTAATGTCCGACATATGATTGGAAATTCGGTTTTTCAGCATTTGACCTGTGGTGCCTATGTATGATAATTTGCAGTCCTTGTTTCCACAGGGAATTTCATAAACCACATCCGACTTCTTTTCTTTTGGTATTTTATCCTTGATTCCTGTGAAGCATTGTCCTATGGTTTTTTGTGTTTTCATTGCTAATTTAATCATGTTGTTTTGTGTTTTAACTAGCCTCTGTAAACCTTCTGTAAAACCCTTGACGTAGGTTACCGATTTATAAAATGTAGTCCGTTCTTGCTCATTGTTGTCTCTATTTGGCCTCCCGGGTTGATTGATTTTTGATTTTTCTTTTAGCAAAAGATATTTGATTACACCTCTTGGAAAGCCATTCAGGGTCAAAATATTACTGATTATCCTTAAATTTTTTTGATGAAATTTAGCGTGGCTAAGACTGAGTACTCTGTTGATGAAGTTCGTGGCCGTATTTCTTTTTTGATGAGTAGGGTGTGACGATCTATAGTGTAGGATTCTATCTGATGAGGTGGGTTTCCTGTACCAATCAGTGACAATGGTATCTCTTTCTTTAATTACCATCACATCTAGGTATGGTAAACAATTGTTCTCCTCAATTTCAACTGTGAATTTTATTTTCATATGGTAACCATTTAATGTGTTTAAGACCCCTTGTATGTGCTCTTTCTTTAGGATTGTAAATAAATCGTCCACATATTTTACTATTATCTTCGGTGTCGTGGATATTCGACTTACTGTGTCATCTAGTAAGTCCTCTAGCACTAAGTCCGCCAATATAGGAGATAGGGGACTTCCCACTGGCATCCCGAAAAGTTGTTTAAACATTTTCCCATCGTACGCAAAGTAATTGGCTTCCTGTATACAGAACTTGAGGATTTCCATTAACTTCCCTTTTTCAATTTTTGTATGTTGTTTTATGTCTTCCCACCTTTTATCAATCACTTTTAAGCATAACTGTACGGGTATATTCGTGAAAAGCGATACTACGTCATATGATACCAATGTTTCTGTTGGTTCTATCTTTAGATTCTCAATTTTTTCTTTGAATTCATATGAACTACTTACGTTGTATCTAGAATTTTGATTAGTTCTCTTTAAAATATTCGCAATAAATTTTGATAACCCATATGTTGGTGAGTTTATGCATGATACTATAGGCCTCATCGGGCATTCCCTTTTGTGAACTTTTGGTATCCCATACAACCTTGGTATTGTAGCTTTATAAGTGGTCATTCTACTTTTTTCTCTGTCATTGATCACTTCTCTTTGTTTTAATTGCTTTACAAACTCATTATTCTTTGTTTGTAGTTTCAGTGTTGGGTCATCTCTAATTAATCTATACGTACTCTTGTCAGCCAATAACTTGTCCATTTTGTCTACATAATCCTGTTTCCACATAACTACCGTAACATTTCCTTTATCCGCTGAAACAATTACCATATCCTTCCTCATTTTTATAAATTTCAAAGTGTTATCGTACATTTTTAGTATACATTTCTCGAATTGATGCAATTTAGTTCTGTCCTTATATTTATGTAACGATTTGCATATTTTGGCTCTCATTATCTCTTTCTCTTTGTCACCCTCTATATTTTGTAAGATGAACTCTCCGTCCGCGATCACCTTGAATAATGGAAAGTCCCCCCTTTTATATGGTAAACTGAATTTTTTACCTAACGACAATAATATTCTAACATCCATTGGAATTTCTATATTTGTTAAATTTTTAAATCCTTTCTCATTAATTTTAATGTTTAACTCACTTAATAACTTCCCTTTTAATTTGTCAAGTTTTTTACTGTGTATAATATTACTTTTTCCTCTTATTCTTTGAAATACTTCATCTTGTGCGTGTATGAAAGCGTCCGCCATCTCTTTGTGTATGCTTGTATATATATCCTCTTTTACCTTCTCCTGCGTCTTTCTCATTTCTTGTATGAATTTACACTTTTCTTCTATTTTCACATTAAGCAATTTTTGGTGGAAGCCCTTATAAATGTTGTGAATTTTTTGTGACCTGCCAAACGATTTTTCAAATATGTTCGATGACTTAATAGTGCTATCACTGATAAATCTCGGTATTAGTCCGTATTCTCTGCATTTGAGTAAAAATATTCTTGATTGTGTCAGATGTGCCAGTTTTTTTGAAAGTTTGCTGTACGACTTCAGTGCACTGACCACTTTACTGTTGTAGTGTGTTCTAATGTATTCATATGATACTTGAACAGACATCATGATCGGTTTTTTAACCCACCGCCAAACTGTATCTTTTTATTGTGCAAATTCTCGACTGATTTCTATTACAATTTTTTTAAATGTTTTTCCTCGGGTGCATACAGTCATATATAAAAAAGATCAGCAATCAAAGATTCCAGTATTTTATATATGACTGTATGCACCCGAGGAAAAACATTTAAAAAAAAAAATGAATGAATCAAGGTCTTCTTGCAGGAGAAGAGAGTCGGTAGTGGAGGAGATATGTTTGATTATTTTCATGTCATCGGCATAAATGGACAGCTCTGAGTGTTTGATGACACATTCAACATCATTTATTGTGAGGATAAAAATCAATGGACCAAGGTGGCCGCCCTGAGGGACGCCGGAACGAGCGACACTAGGGTTAGAAATGGATGAACTGAAAAGAATATTGTACTGACGGTTGTTGAGGTAGGATCGAATCCAGGAGATGAATCTGGGGGGAAGCCTAGGCGATCAAGTTTGAACAAGATAACGTTATGGGAGATCTTGTCGAAGGCTTTACTAAAATTGGTTGCTATAACATCAACATCTTTACCGTTTTCCAGGGCACATAGGGTTTTAGAGACGAAGTCAGTAAGGTTGGTGGTTGTAGATCTACCTTTGCGGAAGCCATGCTGGGAGAGTGAGAAGATAGACTGACAGTGGAAGAACATGGAATCATAGACCAATTTTTCGAATAGTTTAGGTATGGATGATAATTTAGCAATGGGTCTGTAGTTGGACACATCGTTCTTGCAACCTTTTTTGAAGATGGGGATAATATACGAATTTTTCCATAATTGAGGGAAAACCCCTTGAGTGACCGAGAGACGAAAAAGCAAAGTAAGGGGTTGGACTAGATGCATGGCACACTTTTTCAGAACGATGGCCGGAATGCCATGAGGACCTGGGTGAAAGTCGTCCTCAAGCCTATTAATACTGGCGGCGATTAGTTCAGGATCAGGGTCAAAAGATGAAAACGACGTTTGAGTGCATTTGTCCATGAATGCAAAATAGTGAAGGTCGGGTTGTAGAGAATCGTCGCTGAAAGATTTACTGAAGAAGTGTGCAAAGAGGTTGGCGATAACCTGAGGATCAGATGAAGAGGTATTCTCAAACTTTAGGGTAGAGGGGTAACCATTGGATTTCTTCTTGGAATTAATAAAGTGATAAAAACGCTTGGGGTCGGATATGAGGATATCCGTTGGAGGTACTCATGGTAGAGGGTATCACAACGTTCAGAAAAAGAGGTATAAGCAGATAGATAGGAAGAATAGTCAGACTCAGTCTGGGTTAGAAGAAAAGTTTGCCAACGTTTATTTCTCCTGTTGCGAAGAGAGCGCAATTCTTTGTCGTATCATACGGGGGATGAGGAGTAGTTTTTACCAGGAAGAAGAGGGATAGATTGTGTAAGACAAGCGTGTATTTCCGAATAGAACGCCTCTAAAGCAACGTCAACTGGGAGATGTTGAGGGATATCCCCAATATTAGAGTTGAGGAGCAAGTGATTTAATTTGTCAAAGTCGCCTTTACGAAAATTGAAGGATAAAGAAGACTCGGAGCCTGAAACGGCATGAGAGTGCTCGCAAGAGAAAACGAGGAACAAAGGAGGATGGTGACGGTCGAGGGAGGAGAGAAGATGGTTGCTTTCTGCGACAGCCGAGTTAACTGGGTCTGAAGAAAAGATTAAGTCTAATTGTCTGTCTAGGAAGTTTCTGACTCCGCTTACTTGAAAGAGACCTGAAACGGAGAGCTGATCGGTAAAGAAGGCTTCTTTGGCCGAAGATGCGTTAAGGGGGACAAAGTGAGAACAGTCCTCGGACAATGACCATTGGATACGGGGGAGGTTAAAGTCACCCAATAAAATAAAGTCATCGGACGCGTTAGCGTTCTCAAGCAGGGTATCGATCGCGTCGATTATGGGCTCGTAGGCGTCAAGTGGTTGAGAGGGACGAATGTAACAACAGAGGATGTACAGAAGGCACTTATTTAGTGCTATTTTTATGCATACAAATTCTGATATTGTAGAGTTGGAGGTCTTAAGCAGGGTGGCATCATAACGGTTGTGAGCAGCTATGAGAACCCCGCGACCTGGTGGCTCATTGGTGCCTATACAACCGTCAACACGGAAGATGGTATAGTTTGGACGGAATAGTTCGTTGTCGAGAATTCCGGGTGTTAGATTGGTTTCAGTTAATGCAAAGATATCGTGCGGGAATTTGTGAGAGTTAAGGAAAATATTTGTTGCTTTTGTACGAAGTCCTCTTACGTTCTGGCAATAGACCGACAAGCTGTTGGGGAGAGGATCTTGACCGGAAACCGCGGGTGCAATAGAGCGGAGGTCAGAAATAGGGAAATCAAGGGGGTTAGGAACGAAAGTAGTTTAAGGAGTCGTTACGACTTTTTTGAAGATCGGAAATACGGCGAGAACTGACGTACGCAGCATAGGTAGATAGATCTTCTGAAACCTTATGGGAAGGTTTATTGAATTATTCATGGTATTTAGTGAAAAGTTGGAGTAAGACTGATGGGTCTGTGGGCAGGCCTTCTTGTTGTATACTTAACATGACGTTGGTGCTGGTTTTACCTTCAACACAGACGGAGTTCGGTTTGTCGTGGAGATAGGCTGGAAATAGACGTACGTTGTCATAAATGCGACGGTCCCGTAAACGGGACAAGAGGTATCGTCCATCGCTAGAATCAGCAGAACGCAAAGTCAATTTAACTGTAGGTGGGAGAAGGGGGTCGATAAATGAATGATGTTCGGATAAAGGAGTTTTGGCTAGCGAAATGGGCGGGTTAACGGAGGTAGAAGTTGATTGAGACGGGGCGACAGTGTAGGAGGATGACGGCATGGAATTAGGTGGGCATGCGGAGGAAGTAGCGGGTGCAAGGTTTGGCGTATATAGAGGAGAGGTGGGACAGACGGAAATCGGAGCAGAGGTGGTGGAGTGGTCGGAAGAGGTTGGCTTGAGGTTAGGAGGGCACGCGGAAGAAGTTGGGAAAACAGTATTGGTTGGGTTGACGGTTGGAATGGACGTGTTCGAGGGCTTCAGTGTAACTGGAACAGGGGGGTTAAGGGTGTGAGAATATATAAAGTTGGGATACTTGACTGGAGTACTTAGATTACAATTTGGAAATACTCCCATTTTGAGCTGCCAATTGGAGTTAGGATCACTAGCTTTAGGATTAATGGTGAGATGTGCGGAAGAGTGAGGAGTGATTATGTTGTTACTAGTTCTAAGATTCTTATGGTTAGGGTGAATGCTAGATTTAGGTATGGGAGAAGGTCGTTTGGGGTAGTTAGTGAGGTTAGGTTTTTTAGTGTTTAATTTAGGGTTAGGTGTAGAGGGCTTAGGGTTAAACTTAACGGACTTCCACTTAGAAATTGTGATGTTCCTGAGAGTGAAGAATTTGCTGGAGGGGTTACTGATGAGCCAGACATATTTCAATAGGATGAATTAATAAAGTCGCTTTTGGAAATGATTGTTTAATTTTATTAAGTTGTTCTTCACATTCTACTGGCCAAGAAAAATTTTTAGCGTTATTTGGTTTCTTTTTGAGAAGTAAAGCCAAATGAGTGTGAATTGGGTTTAGTAATTTTGCGAGATTTGGAATAAATCTATGGTAATAATTTACCATGCCTATAAATTGTTGAATTTGTTTAATAGAATTTGGAGAAGGAAAATTGTTAATAATTTGGACTCTGCCTTCTGAAGGTAAGATCCCTTCTTTTGTTATTTTGTGACTGAGGAAGTCCAAAGTTCCAACTCCGAAAATGCATTTGGATGGATTGATATTGATTCCGAAATCTGATAGTTGTTTAAAAATTTGGTTTAAATGATTTTGATGTTCGGATTCAGATTTGCTGGCAACTAAAATATCGTCAATACAGACAAAAGCAAAATCTAAATTTTTAATGATTTGGTCCATGAATCGTTGAAATGTTTGTGCAGCATTTCTTAGACCAAAAGAATACTTGTGAATTCAAATAATCCGAATGGAGTTGTAATGGCTGTTTTGTGTATGTCTTCTTTAGCCATTGGAATTTGGTGGTAAGCTCTTACCAAATCAATTTCTGAGAAAATGGTGCAACCGTTTAAATTCATTGAGAAATTTTGTATGTGTGGTAATGGGTATCTATCTGGAACTGTGATTGCGTTGAGTCTGCGGTAATCTTCACATGGTCGCCAATCTGTAGAATTTTTCTTTGCTACTAGATGTAGTGGAGAAGATACTGAAGAAGATGATAATTGGCACAGACCTAATTTAACCATGTGATCAAATTCTAATTTTGCAATTTTGTATTTATGTCCATCTAAACGTCCTGCACGAGAAAAAGGTAGTAGTCCTTTAGTTTCTATTCGATGTACTACGTTATGTTTAACTGGAATATCATAACGAGGTGTTTGCGTTAATGTGGGAAATCTTTGCAAAATTTTACCGTACTCATTACTGATTGCGTAGTAACGAGGAGTTGGAGTATTTGCGTTTACCCTGATTCCACTAACACTTAATGTTGTTGTACCGTCGAGTAATCTTTTGTTTTTTAAATCGACCAGTAAATTAAATTTTGTTAACAAATCTGCTCCGATGATGGGCTTGTTGATATTAGCGATTATAAATGGGAAAATGAATTCTCTCCTAAGACCGAAATCTACTTTAAGTAATTTTGTACCATAAGTGTTAATGGTAGAACCGTTTGCTGCGGATAAATATAAGTTAGGGTCTTTTTTAAGTTTGCTAAAGAATTCGCTAGGTACTACTGAAATATCAGCACCTGTATCTATTAGAAATTTAAATTGGTTTTCTTTGTCAAAAATGAATAAAAGTTTAGAAATATTATTGTTAAATATATTGTTCACTGAGGGTTTAATTAGTTTTTTTGATTATTAATAATTTTGTAAGAACACGGCGAAATGCATTTATTTGCTTTGGTACCATATTTATTGTGGTACTAACAATAAGAATTGTTATCTCTAGATTTTGAAATTTGTCTGCTATGCGAATTGTTTCTAGAGAATGCATGATCTCTCGATCTGTTTTAGAACGCGAATAAGAAGGTTGGTTTTAACATGACAATCCTTTTATCAAATTTTCGAGATTTTCTAATTTGTTTTCTGAATTATTTATTTTTGTTAAAAGGAAATTGTTATCGTTAAAATTGTAATTTGGTTTTGGCAGA
Organism: Leptarthrus brevirostris; assembly: GCA_964036015.1. Taxonomy (NCBI): domain Eukaryota; kingdom Metazoa; phylum Arthropoda; class Insecta; order Diptera; family Asilidae; genus Leptarthrus; species Leptarthrus brevirostris. Next base: position 80,986,487 of record OZ038371.1, read on the forward strand.
TCTTTGTTTATTTCGGATATAAATTGGATTTTGGAAATATCATATATATTACCTGCCAAATCTAAAAGTTCTTTAATATCTTCTTTTCCAGAAGATATTAAGGCTATGTTTATATTTGCCGGTAATTTTCTCATCCATAATTTCTTAATTAACAATTTGTTAAGTGTGGATGCATTGCCTGCAAGAATTTCCATAGAGCGATAAAATTCTGAAGGTCTTCTACCTCCGATTTTGGAAGTAGATAGAAGTTGCTCTAACTTTTTTTCTTCTGATTCTGTAAACCTTTTTATTAGAGGATTTTTCCAACTCTCATATTGTTGAGAATTGGTCAATTGACAACTGACTTGTTCTAACCCAACAATAACCCTGAAATGTAATTTTCGCTTAATTAAGTTGGCAGGCGATAAGCACTATTAGACAATTTCATGTGACAGCGACAAAGCGAAATTGAATGGCGACAGGCAAACGTGCTCCAAATTGTAATCAACAATTTGTAAAGTATTGAGCAACAATCCGTCGATTGTTAAGCAGGAGTTTAGTTTATCACAATCAGTATTGTGAAACTATTCAAAAGGTATGTTTATTTTGTATAAATTCAAGCTGTATTTTCGCACTCAAAAATTGTCGCCACATGTTAACTTTTGTTCTTTATTTTCTGCACAGCTTTTGTAAGAAACTCAAATATTGTAAACAAATGAAACTCTTTATTATTGTAAACAATTTTCTTTACAAATTTTGTCACGAATAGAAACTCATTCTTTTGTGCATTGACAGGTAAATTTTGAAACTCAGTTCAATAAATTGAACATTTTATCAACTTTGGACTCGACTTTTTCTCAACTGAAAAACCCAAACCCACTGAAGTTTAACAACAGGTTATGGACCCAGTTCAGCTGTAAAAGGGTTTCTTCAAAAGTCAGGAAAGAAAATCTTCAGGCAAGTCGAGAAAGCAGTCCAAAACGTCAGAACCGGCAAGGACAACATTGCAGCAGCCATCGCATAGCAAGACAACGTTGAGCAACGAACACGCAAGTCGTTTTAAGTCAGAAAATCGCCACGAAAGATTGTTAATTCATTTTGTTTATTTAAAAATTTTCAGAAGTCAGTCGAATTGTTAAATTTAAAGCAAAATGAACACTGTAAAGTCTCAATTGGAAATGTTAAGTGAAGATAGTCAAGGAAATGTCAATTTCGTTTCATGGCGATTTAAATTAAACCTAGCACTTAAGAACAAAGACCTGTATGATATGATAACGGGTACAAAGCCTGATACAGTCGCAGCTTGGTTAAAGAAAGATGTTGGGGCTCAAACATTGATAGGTTTAAAAGTAAACAGTAAGATTGCAAACAAAATTGCAAATTGTAAAACTGCAAAAGATATGATAGACAAGTTAGTCAGTTTATATGGTACAAAGACTGATGTAACTTTAGAAACGTCCCAAATCAAATTCTTTACCTATGAGTATGATGGAAGCAAGTCAGCTATAGAGAACTGTATGGATATTTTGGATCTCGCTGATGAAGTGTCAACTGAAAATGATCCTGTGAAGAAAAGTTGGATCATGACGAGAATCACGAGTGTGCTACCGCCAAGACTGGCACATTTCAGGACATCCTGGGACAACGTGACCGGAGCAACAAAGAATGTGGAAACTCTCATGGAACGCCTGAGACTCGAGGACGAACGACTTAGAGAAACGACGACAAATGCAGAGGGCAGCACCAGCAACACTCTCATGGCCAGACGCAAGAAACAGGGACAGTCGTCAAACAGCAAGCAGGAAAAGTCACAGTTCGCATGCTACAAATGTGGGAAGAAGGATCACCTGCTCAAGGAGTGCAGAGGTACACCGTGTGATGAATATATTGCTTACTGCAAGAAGAAGTATTCATGTAACATCTGCAAGAAGAAAGGACACTTCGCAAAAGACTGTGAATCCCGAGAAGAAGCGAATAAGTCAACAAACGGGAAACCACCAAGGAAGGCATTTTTGACCACGGCACTCTCGACGGTGGATAACGATATTTCGAAGGACAAGGCAACTTCATGGTATCAAGACTGTGGAGCCAGCCAACACATGACGTCTCACCGAGAGTGGTTTGTTCAGCTTGTTGAGTTGGACGAGCCGGTCAACAGTGGTATCCAGTGGTATTGGAAGATGTCATTTACGCGCCAAATCTCAACTGTAATCTTTTCTCAGTAAGTCAGTTGCTAGACAAGGGACATGTACAGAAGGCAAACGGAAACGAGTCAACATTTTACAGTCCGGATGGCAGGGAAATTGTGGCAATGGCAAAGCGCAAAGGAAATCTCTACAAAATTATGCTCAGGAGAGAAGAAGAGGCAAGTTTGATCAAAGTATGGCACGAGCGACTTGCCCATCAAAATGTAAAGTATGTGAGGGACATACTGAAAAGAAAAGGAATTAAATACATTAATGACTGGAATGATTATGTATGCACAGGGTGCTCGTATGGCAAACTACATCGATCCTCACACCCAAACAACCCCAAGACAGCTCAGCAGCCGTTAGATCTTGTGCATGTCGACACCGGCGAGATGAACATCCCGTCATTGGGGGGAGCGAAGTACTGGCTCATGTTCAAGGATGGCTTCACTCACTACCGAACCTGTTACTTTATGAAGGCGAAAAGTGAAGCCCCAGAGAAGCTTGAATGTTACCTGAGACTTGTTGAAAACCAGCTAGGGAGGAGAGTGAAGAGTCTGAGATCTGACAACGGCACTGAACTGAAGAACACAAAGACCAAAGAAATGTGTGACAAGTTGGGAATCTTTCATACATTTACGAATGTACACACGCCAGAGCAGAACGGAAGGATTGAGAGAGAAATGAGAACGATTGTCGAGGCAGCCAGAACAGCTATACACACGGAAGAGTTGGACGAAAGAGTGTGGGTAGAAGCAATGAACCATGCGATCTTCACGATCAATCAGACTGGCACCAGCAACGTACCAGGGAAAAGCCCAGCGGAACTTTGGTTCGGAAAGAAAGAAAGGAAAAAAGAAGATTGAGAAGTTGTGACCCTTTTGATGCGAATGTTATGTGCTGACACAAAAACAGAAAAGAGGCAAGATGGATGGAAAATCAGAAAAGGAAATTCTGGTTGGCTATGACATTGATTCACCTGCTACAGGGTTTATCTGAAAGATAAGAGAGAAATTCTCAGCTCAGACAATGTAATCTTCGACGAGGAAAAGATGAGACTGAGGCAAGGCACTGAACTTGAGACACAGGCACCAGAGGGCACACCTGAGAAGCAAGAAGAAAGCAGCAGCGAGACAGACGAAGAAGATGAGAACTGGGCAACTGGAGAAAGTGTTGAGGAGCCAAGCGATAATGAGAATGAGATACCAGCGCCAGAAAAGGAATCAGGAAGGAAAGTTCTGCGAGATCGTCGGACTTTGCAACCACCACCGACACTGAGAGATTGCGTACTTGACTCCCGTCGTGGAGGAAAGAGCGCCAAAGTAGCCATGATTGGTGAAACGGAGGACATTCCGGTGAGTGAGGCACTCAGAGATGAGAAGTGGAGACGAGCAATGCAGGAGGAGTACGACTCGTTAATAGAGATGAAAACTTGGAAGCTGGTGGACTGTCCAGAAGGAGCGAAGCCAATCACTTGTCGTTGGGTACTTCGAGAGAGGGCGGACGGGAGACTTAAGGCCAGACTAGTGGCAAGGGGATTTGAACAAAAGGAGGGAGTGGACTACGCGGAAACTTTCAGCACAGTAGCCCGCCATGCATCCATTCGCCTACTCCTAAAATGACGTTGGTATCGTTCGACGTGAAAACGGCATTCTTATATGGGAACCTGGAGCAGGACATCTATATGAACCAGCCTGAAGGGTTCGACGATGGATCAAGGAAAGTCTGCAAGTTGAACAAGAGTCTCTACGGACTGAAACAAGCTCCAAGGATGTGGAACGAGAAGAAGATAGGCCTGACTAATACAGACGACGACCCGTGTATATACTATAACAAGGACAAGAGCATTATGCTCTCACTCTTCGTAGATGATAGATTAGTAGCTGGCAAAGATGAAGATGAAATATACAAACTCTAAGGCGAGATAAGCAAGGAATTCAAGATCACATTCAGCAAGAAAGTACAAAGCAAGTTAAAGTATTTGGGCATGGAAATCAAGATCGACAAAGACGGTATCTTCGAGAGTCAGCCTCGCTACACGGAGAAGATCTTGAGAAAGATGAAACTTGAGCAGTGCAATCCAGCATCTACACCCATTGAGCCAGGAATGATCAACAAGAAGACAGAATTCAAGAACGACGAGGCACTCCCGGCGAACAACAACTATCGCGAGGCGATAGAAAGTTTGTTGTACTTAGCTACAATAATAAGGCCAGACATCAGCTTCGCCGTGAACTACCTCAGTCGATTCTGCAACAAGCCCATGAAGAGCCATCAGGCGATGGTGAAACGTGTTTTCCAGTACTTGAGAGGGACCACGACAGCCGGAATTCATTTCGGAGGAGACAAGACACTCGTGTCCTACACCGATTCAGACTTTGGAGGAGACTCTGAGATAGGACAGTCGACGAGTGGAGTGTTAGTGGTGAGAGGAGGGCCAGTGATCTGGTACTCCCAGTAGCAGCGTCTGGTAGCGACTTCGACTGCAGTAGCCGTGTACCGAGCCGCAGTGTCAGTGATTGACGACGTGTGTTGGATCAAAAGAATCGCACTGGAACTTGGTATCCTGGAAGCCGAGCAGCCGATCACCTTGTACGTCGACAACATGTCAGCCATACATATGCTACAGAATGCACACGAAGGAAAGACGACCAGAGGAAAGAAGCACATTGAAATACCACGAAAGTACATCCAGCAACACGTCGGCAACACTGTGACATTGCAACACGTTGAGAGCAGCAAGTAGATCGCAGACATTCTCACCAAGCCACTCAACAGAAGAGTCTTTGAGACGTTCCGCTGTAAATTGATCAAGGAGGAGTGTTGAGAATTGATCAATTTGACAGCTGACTTGATCTAACCCAACCCTAACCCTGAAATGTAATTTTCACTTAATTAAGTTGGCAGGCGATAAACACTATTAGACAATTTCATGTGACAGCGACAAAGCGAAATTGAATGGCGACAGGCAAACGTGCTCCAAATTGTAATCAACAAATTGTCCGTCGATTGTTAAGCAGGAGTCTTGTTTATCAAAATCAGTATTGTGAAACTATTCAAAAGGTATGTTTATTTTGTATAAATTCAAGCTGTATTTTCGCACTCAAAAATTGTCGCCACATGTTAACTTTTGTTCTTTATTTTCTGCACAGCTTTTGTAAGAAACTCAAATATTGTAAACAAATGAAACTCTTTATTATTGTAAACAATTTTCTTTATAAATTTTGTCACGAATAGAAACTCATTCTTTTGTACATTGACAGGTACCTTTTGAAACTCAGTTCAATAAATTGAACATTTTGTCAACTTTGGACTCGACTTTTTCTCAATTGAAAAACCCAAACCCACTGAAATTTAACAACACATATTTATTTAAAAGTGGAGGATTTTGTTAAAAATCTAGAGCATTTGTTATGACTTCCACTGGTTAAGATTGAACAACGTGACTGTATTTTGTCTCGTCTACCGTTATTCGTTTAGAAGCAAATTGGGCTGCGGCTTGAATAAACGAAGCTTCTGGAGTCCAAAAGCTTGGTAGTTTGATTGAAGTTGTGGCTACATAATTGTTTTCATTGTAATTTGTAGCATTTGTATGTAAAGTTTGTTGTGAAAAGTTTGACTCATCTTCACTAGTCACTAGTGATTGTAGTTATTCACTGTTTGAAAGTAAAACTTCACTTGTTTATTTGTACACTGATTTTAACAAGACTTAACTTCGCGAATCACAAAATGAAAGTACAACTCCTTATTATGTATACATTTTCAGATGATTAAACCATGATAAAATATATTTTAATTTGAGTTAAAGATATATTATTTATTGAAAAATACAAATTTTGAAAGGTGTGAAAAAAATATGTTGTATTGTAGAATTGTGTATGTTTCTGTTAATTTTAATTAAAAAAAAAGAACATACCAATTTTAAATTTAACTGTTGATTTGCCTTTTCTTCTTTTTCTTGCTTCTTTATTATGTTGATTTTCTTTCTTCGTAAAGATAAGTATTCTTGAAATGTTGAGTTGAAATTGTTGCTTGATGAATATTTTAATAAAAAGGATGCCTTACCCTAGGTGGGGGGCACCTCTTATTAAATATTTTGTTGTTGTTGATTGTTGAGTTAATGTTGATAGTTTTTTTAAATAACGAGGATGCCTTACCACGGGTGGGGGCACCTCTTATTAAAAATGTTGCTGCTTGATTTTTAAAACCAGAGAATACCTTACCTTGTGTTCTTATTTTAAAACCAGAAAGTACCTTACCTTGGGTAGGGGGTATTTCTGTTTTAAATTTTACGTTGCTGTCTTCTGCTTTCTATTTTAAAAACCAGAAAGTACCTTACCTTGGGTAGGGGGTACTTCTGTTTTTAAAATTGCGAGGTCACTAATGCTGCGACCGGAGCGTCGGGGTCACCAATGAGGGTATGTTAGGATGAATGGGGCTCCTTGGCTATTAAATATTAGAGGACGTACTCCCTCTAGTTGTACAGTCCCAAACCCTAGTACCTCTTTTTATCTATAATTGATTAGATACATTTTATTCTTATTAAAGCAAAAGACTATTTTATTTTATTAGTTTTAAAATTTTTATTTTTAATTTATTTTAATGTTTTCATATCAGCAGATCTGTTTAGACTAAAATTCTATTTACATTTTTTTGTATCCTACTTTACATTTAATACATAGATAGTTTGTTCAATATTTTCTCTGTATTGAGTACAGTATTTTATTGTCAATGAATAAATGATTACTATATATTTCAAAGTGTTTGTGTTTCACACTATTCAAAATTTATCGAAGTGTACAGGTTGACTAAAATATATTTGACAGTTATTTATCTGTAAAGTCTGATTGGATATTATTAAAGTGGATTTTAATAAAAATATTTTATTAATAATATAATCAAACTTATGAAATTTTAATTAAAAATTAAATTTGTAGCTACTGCTACACTCACCTTGTTTATAGTTCCTGGCCTAAGCCAACAATTATATTTAGGCGTAGACTTCTTGCGAGCCTTTCAACTTGCGCCAAACATCATTGCCTCTCTCGATGTACCGCCTTCGTCTTCGGTTGAGACGAACTTTCACTTCCTGAATAACTTAGACAGAATAAAACTAGACACAGTTATTGCTCAATTCCCTTCGTTTACAGCTCTAGGTTTGGGAAAGACCCACCTAGAAGAGCATGTCATTGATACCGGCGATGCTTTGACAATAAAACAGATGCACTATCCCATTTCCCCAGCAATCCAAAAGCTAATGTACGAAGAGCTAGACCGTATGTTGGAGTTAAGGGTAATTGAAGAGTCCAACAGTCCCTGGAATTCCCTAGTTGTACTTGTACGTAAACCTGGGAAGGTCAGGCTCTGTTTGGACTCTCGCAAGGTGAACGTGGTCACTAGGAAGGACGCCTACCCCTTACCCCACATCGACGCATTGCTTGGTCGACTGCAGGATACGCACTTCATTTCGTCCGTCGATTTGAAGGACGCGTTTTGACAAATCCCTTTAGAGAAGCAGTCAAGAGAGAAGACAGCGTTTACAGTGCCCGGAAGGCAATTGTATCAATACACCGTTATGGCTTTTGGGTTGTGCAATGTCCCACAAAGAATGTGTAGACTTATGGACAAGATTATTCCTGGTCGTTTACGTGAACACGTCTTTGTATACTTATACGACTTACTTTTTGTATCTTTAACTTTTGAAGCCCACCTGAAAGTATTAAGAAAAGTAGCTGACTGTCTTCGCAGCGCTAAACTGCCCATCAATGTTGAGAAAAGTCGCTTTTGCGTCAAGCAGGTCCGCTACTTAGGTTTCATGATTGTAGATGGAACTCTGAAAACAGACCCCGAGAAAGTAGCAGCTGTGACGGATTTCCCCATACCGCGCTCTGCTAAACAAATCCGTAGATTTCTCGGAATGACGGGTTGGTATCAGAGGTTCATCCCCAATTACGCTACCCTGGCAGCTTCGATCACGGACTGTTTAAAAAAGTGCAAAAGTTTTCTTTGGACTGAAGAGGCACAACACCTGACTTCTCCAAGAAATTTTATATCCAGTGTGATGCTAGCACCTCGGGTGTGGGCAGTGTACTCTTTCAAGTTGATGTGTCAGACGCTGAAAGACCTATTGCTTACATGTCCAAAAAGCTCAACCCAGCACAGCGCAACTATAGCATTATTGAATTGGAATGCTATGCGGCTGTGCTAAGCGTGAAGAAATTTAGAGCATATGTAGAAGGACATTTACCATCATTACTGATTATGCTAGTCTGAAGTGCCTGATGAGTCACTCAGATCTCTCCGGACGATTGGCTCGATGGAGTTTAAAGCTGCAGGCTTTTGACTTCCAGATCGAGCATCGAAGTCCATTGGAACCTTTCACGCCAAAGACATCAGGCAGTGGAAGTCATCCAATGGTAGACAGTTCAATTTTATTAGTCCGTCCGTCCATTCTTAATCCGTCCGAAAAAATTTTTTGTAAGTCCGTCCGTGCCACACGTTGTTTTAATCATGCAGTGAGGAAGATCTGAACTTTCCTGAACTAAGCTTCTCATTAGAGCTTGGAGGGGAAAGAGCTGACTCTATGTTTGAGGTGGGAGTGACCGGCTATCCTTCTTCCTCTCATTAGGGAATGAAGTAATACCGGTAACTGACACGGCAGCGTGCCAGCGCCACATCCCGGGATGATATTGTGCCTCCACTGAGTCCGAGTAGACCTGTCTCTCTGTCTTCAGCTCCTCTCTCATCGAACGCTAGAGCTACAGGCCTTGAGAGAGAGACCTGTGTTGTAATGTGAGACTTTCTATACTTCAACATTAACGTACCCTTTCTACTCTGTAAGTACTGCCGCCACTTTCTGCTACTGAATGGATGTCACACTTCGTTAAGAAGAAGACATAGCTTTCCGTGACAGCATGCAGAGTGGACGCACGAAACAGAGGTAAGCTTGATTTTTAGTTAAAACAAATTTCATGCTTCTCGAGCCACCTTTACTCGGATAAACCATTTCTAATCGAATTCATTCCACAGTCTAATTACAATACTGGAAGAGAATTATCATGAAAATCAAAAGTCCGAGAAAGTGCGGGAAAACAGCAACAGGTGTGCCTACCTGTTTGATCGTCTTATTTCTTTTTAAACAATATTGAAATTGTTACAAAAAGCAATTCGGATATATTTTGGAGACCAAGGAATCGACGAGGTGCCTTACATTTGGTTAAAGAGATATTTTTTTTCTCACTTTAATGAAAGTGAAGTTCACCTATTTCCGTGAACAAACCAAGGCGACCCCGTAAAAGAAACTCCTTCAGGAGGTGCCTCCATTCGACTTCTCGCCCGAAACCGCTGTGTGGCGTCACACCTAAGCGCAGTCTTCAGTTTATAGCCTCCATCACCGCCACCTAACCTTCTAAATTCGCTTATCAAGAACCGCGGTGGACCTGAAAACAACAGGGTAAATTTCTTTGAAATTTCTAGTGAAAACTCACTAACACTCTTCCTTCTAATCCTGTAGCAGGGGCGTGCATGCCGTCAAAACTCTGAAAGGAGAACGCTCCCACCAGGCAGCCTCATATCAGCCCTTCATTCACATCAGGACTTCTAGTACGCACGAGAGAGTTCAACGAACTTGCACATCCCAATTAGTTCATCCGGCAGTGTAATCCCAACAAAAAAATAAGGAACCATCTAAGGTGTAGCATCTCCCAGAAGTCAGTAAGTAAATTAATCTTCTATGACAACGACAGAATTATCCACAGGAACTCATATCCCAGGTAGACCTAACAAAAGAAGGGAGATTTGAAAGAAAATTATTTATCATATGTCGTTTAAACATATGCAACACTTAAAAGTCTCTCCCTTCTTGATTAGGAATGTGGAGCAATTGTTTTTTTAGTGATTCAATTTGCAATTTTGTTCTTAAATTTATTATTATTCCTTTAAAAAGATGAATTTGTGTAACATTTTATGACCGCCAAGTAATCATGATATCCTTCTGTAGTTGTCGTCTTCGTAAGCTGCCATGAATGATGTGCTTTTGTTAGGAAGAGGCATGCATTCCGTGACAGTTGCCTGAAAACGACAACTGCGAGAGATAAGTGAAAAAAAACTTTTAACTTTATCCCTTTTTATCCGCGGCATCCTTTATGTGGAACGAAGGTAATATTCTATTAATTTATTGTAGGCAAACAATAAATTCGAGAAGCCTACGGTCACGTTCAAAATCTCGAACACCACGAAGGTACAGAAATAAGTACTCAAACAGCAGATCACGATCAAGTCTGTAACTCAGTCAGCCTATTATAAAAATTGCTATGTAACCGATGTCACAAGCACGGTGTATTTATTTAATTTACAATTTATTTAATTAAGCTTAATACAAGCTATAACATAATAATAATACTAATACTACAAGCTATACTAGATGATAAATGATGGAATTATAAATAAATTGAAAAAGCTACAATATGAGCTCTCATTAAGGAACAAACTGGCTGGAAGGAAAACGAATTAAGAAATACGATCAGGATGGACGGGGTCAAGATATAAGGATTTGTGAAGGGATGATTTACTCAGATGGAAGTCAAAGGAGGAAAGGTCGTTGACTTTTCGAAGCATCCTGGTAATTGGCTCGCTTTGACCGTAGTTTGTGCGATGGCGGTCGAGTCGGAAAAGGGGAGTGGACCTAAGGTTGCGGGGATTAGTATAGATGGGTAAAGATTGCAGGATTGAAGGGCAGTCTATGGCTCCACTTAATAGCTGATGAATGAAGAGAATATCAGAAACATCACGACGTTTACTTAAGGGTTGCAAGTCAATCAGTTTCAGACGGTTTTCATAGGGTGGAAGGTTGAATCTGTCTGCCCACGGGAGATCACGTAGAGCGAAGCGAACGAACCTACGCTGGACGGATTCAATCCTATTGATATGGGTTGTTTGTGTAGGTGACCATACCTGGCTGGCATATTCAAGGAGAGGTCTAACGAAGGAGATATAGAGAGATTTGGAAACATATGGATTGGAGAACTCTCTAGACCGGCGCATCACAAACCCTAGCGCGGAGTTAGCTCTGTTAATTATGCTGTCATTATGAGAACGGAAGTTGAGTTCGCTATCACAGATTATTCCAAGGTCACACAAAGAGGTAACAATAGGGACCGGTACATCGGTTAGCATGTAAACTCTCGGGGTGGTGGTAAGACGCTTGCGGGAATAAGAGATGGACTGGCATTTGGAGACATTGAGTTCAAGAAAGTTTTTCATGCACCACGTGGTGAAGGAATCGAGATCTTTTTGCAGGAGAAGAGAGTCGGTTGTGGAGGAGATATGTTTAATTATTTTCATGTCATCAGCATAAATGGACAGCTCTGAGTGATTGATGACGCATTCAACATCATTTATTGTAAGGATGAAGATCAGTGGACCGAGGTGGCTGCCCTGGGGGACGCCGGAACGAGCGACAATAGGATTAGAAATGGATGAACTGAAAAGAACATTGTAGCGACGGTTGTTGAGGTAGGATTGAATCCAGGAGATAAATCGGGAGGGGAAGCCTAGGCGATCAAGTTTGAACAAGATAACATTATGGGAGATCTTGTCGAAGGCTTTACTAAAATCGGTGGCAATAACATCAACATCCTTACCGTTTTCCAGAGCACATAGTGTCTTGGAGACGAAGTCAATAAGATTGGTGGTAGTAGATCTTCCTTTGAGAAAGCCATGCTGCGAGAGGGAGAAGATAGACTTACAGTGGAAGAACATGGAGTCATAGACCAATTTTTCGAATAGTTTAGGTATGGATGATAATTTAGCGATGGGTCTGTAGTTGGACACATCTTTTTTGCAACCTTTTTTGAAGATGGGAATAATATACGAGTTTTTCCATAATTGAGGGAAAACCCCTTGAGTGACCGAGAGGCGGAATAGCAAGGTAAGGGGTTGAATTAGATGCGTGGCACACTTTTTAAGAACGATGGCCGGAATGCCGTCAGGACCTGGGTTGAAGTCGTCCTCAAGCCCGTTGATACTGGCGGCGATTAGTTCGGGATCAGGGTTGAAAGACGTAAACGACGTTTGAGTGCATTTGTCCAAGGATGAGAAGTAGTTAAGGTCAAGTTGTCGGGAATTGTCGCTGAAAGATTTACTGAAGAAGTTTGCAAAGAGGTTGGCGATAACTTGAGGATCAGATGAAGAGGTATTCTCAAGCTTTAGGGTAGAGGGGTAACCATTGGATTTCTTTTTGGAATTAATAAAGTGATAAAAACGCTTGGGGTCGGATATGAGGCTAGTTTCCATTCGTTGGAGATACTCATGGTAGAGGGTATCACAACGTTCGGAAAAAGAGATATAAGCAGATAGGTAGGAAGAATAGTCAGACTCGGTCTGGGATAGAAGAAAAGTTTGCCAACGTTTATTCCTCCTGTTGCGGAGAGAGCGTAATTCTTTGTCGTACCATACGGGGGATGAGGAGTAGTTTTTACGAGGAAAAAGGGGAATAGATTGTGCAAGACAAGCGTATATTTCCGAATAGAACGCTTCTATAGCAACGTCGACTGGAAGATGTTGAGGGATAGTGCCAATGTTAGAGTTCAGGAGCAAGTGATTTAATTTTTCAAAGTCGCCCTTGCGAAAATTGAAGGAAAGAAAAGACTCGGAGCTTGAAAGGGTATGAGGGTGTTCGTAGGAGAAAACGAGGAAGAGGGGAGGATGGTGACGATCGAGAGAGGAGAGGAGATGGTTGCTTTCCACGACAACCGAGTTAACTGGGTCTGAAGAAAAGATTAAGTCTAATAGTCTGTCCAGAAAGTTCCTGACTCCACTTACTTGAAAGAGACCAGAAACGGAGAGCTGATCAGTAAAATAGGTTTCTTTGGCCGAAGAGGCGTTAAGGGGTACAAAGTGTGAACAGTCCTCAGACAATGACCATTGAATACGGGGGAGGTTAAAGTCACCCAATAAAATAATTTCATCAGAGGCGTTAGCGTTCTCAAGCAGGGTGTCAATCGCTTCAATTAGGGGCTCGTAGGCTTCTAGAGGTTGAGAGGGACGAATGTAACAGCAAAGAATGTACAGAAGACACTTATTTAGTGCTAATTTGATACATACAAATTCTGATATTGTAGTGTCGGAGGTCTTTAGCAGGGTAGCGTCATAACGGTTGTGAGCAGCTATGAGAACCCCGCGACCTGGTGGATCATTGGTGCCTACACAACCGTCGACACGGAAAATAGTATAGTTTGAAGGGAACAGTTCGTTGTCCAGAATTCCTGGTGTTAAATTGGTTTCAGTTAAGGCAAAGATATCGTGCGGGAATTTGTGGGAGTTAAGAAAAATGTTAGATGTTTTAGTGCGAAGTCCTCTGACGTTCTGGTAATAGACTGACAAGCTGCTGGGGAGAGGTGCTTGATCGGAGACCGCAGGTGCATTAAGGGGGAGGTCAGAAATTGGGAAAGCGGGGGGGGGGGGGGGGGGGGGGGGGGTTAGGAGCGAAAGTAGTTTAAGGAGTCGTTGCGACTTTTTTGGAGATGGGAAATGCGGCGAGAACTGACGTACGCAGCATAGGTGGATAGATCTTCTGAAACCTTATGGGAAGGAATATTGAAGGATTCATGGAACTTAGTGAAAAGTTGGTGTAAGACGGTTGGGTCTGTCCATCATCATTGGAATCCGCAGAGCGCAAAGTCAATTTAACTGTAGGTGGGATTAACGGATCGATAAATGAGTGATGTTGGGATGAAGTAGTTTTGGTTAGCGGAAGGGGCGAATTAGTGGAGGTAGAAGTAGTTTGAGATGGAGCGATAGTGAAGGAGGATGATGGCTTGTAATTAAGTGGTGGGCATGCGGAGGAAGTAGCGGGTGCCAGGTTTGGTGTATACAGTGGAGGGGTGGGACTGACGGAAATCGAAGCAGAGGTGGTGGGGTGGTCGGAAATTGATGGCATGTGGTTGGGGGGACACACGGAAGAAGTTGGATGTGCATGGTTAGGTGGGTGCGCTGGATGTACAGAACTCAAATCAGTGGTGGTAGGGTTGACGGCTGGGATGGAAGTGTTCGAGGGCTTCGGTGTAAGTGGAGCCGAGGGGTTAAGAGTGTGAGAATATATAAAGTTAGGATACTTGAGTGGGGTACTTAGATTTAAGTTTGGAAATACTCCCATTTTGAACTGCCAATTGGAGTTAGGTTTACTAGGTTTATGGCTAAAGGTGAGAGGTGCGGAAGAGTGATGAGAGACTGTGTTATTACTAGTACTAATGTTCTTACGGTTAGGCTGAATGCTTAATTTAGGTATGGGAGAAGGACGTTTGGAATTACCCTTGGGATAGTTAGTCGGATTTGGTTTATTAATATTTAATTTAGACTATATATTTAATTTAGACTTAGATGCAGAGGGCTTAGGGTTAAACTTAACATACTTCCTAGTCCACTTGGAAATTTCGATCGTCCCGAGAGTGAAGATTTTGCTGGAGGGGTTAGTGATGAGCCACACGTACTTGTTCGGGATGGAGATCTTGAAGTTGCTGAATTTCTCTGTGTCCGAGAGTAACTTCATGCAGCTAACTGGGATGAATGCAAAATTCCGAGTGAAAAAGCTATGTACCCAGGAAACGTTGGCGTTGTGAGGGGCACCCTTAAGAAGGAATGGACTATGGTCACTTGATGAAGATGTGTATTTGCTTCCTAGTCTTAGTAGTCTTTGTTCCCAGTCCGTTATAGTCCAGGTGGTGCCAAATTTGTTAACCATGGATGCGGTGGATGTGGACTGAGATGATACTGGCGGAGAGTTTATCATAACACCAGCTTGACCAGAGTTGATTATAACACCAGAACCCGTCGCCATGTCGGCCTTGACCGGACTAACAGTAGCATCAACAACTGGAGTAGGCTGCACCAAGGAGGAATGCGGGTCTGTAGGAACCAGTTTCTCGGTTGATTGAGGAGGAGCTGCTTGATCAGAGTTGATTATAACACCAGAACCTGCGCCAAGTCGGCCTCGACCGGACTAACAGTAGCATCAACAACTGGAGTAGGCTGCACCAAGGAGGAATGCGGGTCTGTAGGAACCGGTTTCTCAGTTGATTGAGGAGGAGTTGCAGATAATGAATCCTGTGGAGTGAAGACATTTCCTATTCGGAGATGTACTTTCTGGAGAAGCAGCATCAAATCTTTGTACAGATTTTATTTCGTTCCGTTCTTCCAAATTGTGCTTTATTTAGGAGATAAAAGATTGTACAGAATCTCAGATATGCTGAGATAATGATTACTGCAAATCAAATACGATAATGACAGTCATTCGGCTCCAAGTCTATGCTGAAATAATTCAAGCATATCTTTAATTATTAGCCAAAAATTCGAATTCGATTAGGATTTTAGCGTAGTTTTTTAAAATATGCAGTTCCCGGATTTTCGTTCAAAACATCTTTCGCTACTTTAAAAGTTAAGTTTATTTCAATTGTTTAAATTACGTTATTTTCAAAGAAACAAGTCATAATTGTTACAATATTCAACCCGTGCAGGCCAGTTTTTTTGTTAGAGTGAAAATTTGAAGTTATTTGATTCTTTGATTTATTGACAATCCACTATATAGGAATGTTGTTGCAAATTAATTTTCCATTCATGTGAGACTTAAACATTAACACTGTAAAGTATATCTAGATAGAATATAATTGATTTCAGAGCCTTTATATTAGTGAATGTTATTATGTTTGTGCACAAACATTAGTCGAGAATTGCAGCGCGACATCTAAAAGATGTAATTTAATTACAATGGGATAAAAAGTCAATAATTAAAATTTTAAATCGGATGTCGTGAATGCAGTAAGTGACTACATATAATAATGAGATGTAATTCTTCAATATCTAGAATCTTTTGAGAATTGCTTTATCATTTTATAAAATACTGAATACTATTCGTATATAATATTTTTATTATAAAATAAAAATAAAAAATAAAGACAGCCGTATAAATATCCATGAAATATTAACGAACAAGATCGTTTTTATTAATCAAAATATATTTAAGTTTCGCAACATAAATAATATTTAATTTTTCCTTTATAAATAATATTTAATTAAGAATTCAAGTAGCGTAAGAGTTAAGTGTGTATATTAGTAATGGACTGCTAAGTTAACCTTATTAAGTATGGTTTATATTAATGTTTTTTTCTTATATCCTTGTATATTAAATATGTTATAAAAAAACTTCTTTTAGTTTCAGGACTTCCCTCACGCTTCTTCCTCTTCTTGCTTTCCTCCTCCCTTCTCCCTTATCCCAAAGTTTCTGATTTAATTTTTTTGGTGTTTTTTTGTTTCAGCATTTTTTACAGGTTGGGCCTACAACTTAGCCAGGTGGAGGAAAGTGGTGAGTTAGTATCTGAACCATCGCATATGGGGGTAGTTTGTTTCTTGTTTTTGCAAAATTCAAGATGGTTCAGTGCGGCTAAGGGTAACAGGTGACACCAGACATGTTGCTCTTCCTTCTGTTTTTCTGTTTCTCGTTTTTTTTCCTTTCGTGGCAGACCTGTGATGATGTTCAAGAACTCACACCCCATACCGGCGAGCTAGGACCTGCTGCCAGCTAGCGCGTGCCACTTGAACATCCTGCGGCAACTTCATATTGCTCTTCCGCACACACATGCATTACATTATTATTACCTATCATGGGCTAAATCAATGTGCAGCTCTAAATAATCAATTAGATGATTATTTTGCTACTCACTCGCTCTTTTTCCCCGCTTCAAATTAATTTTATCCATTTTAAAAATTCCTTGCAACTGTAAACTACACTTTTCGAAACTTTTCACAAAAGAATTTGGCAGTGAAAAGTTTTTCCTCGAATGATAAAATTTTTACAGATGTTTTCATGTTTACACAGAACCAGAATCGCACCGCCGTGAAAACTTTTTTCACAGTGGTTATCACAGAACGCGAATAGACCCCCTGAACTGCTCAAGCAATTTTTTTCAAGTTTTTAATCGAGAGGGCGAATATGAGTGTTTTCGATTTTGCCACCGAGGACAACTGGAGATACTGTGACCCTGCACCAAAGTGTCATCTGCTTCCAAGTGCTAAAAATTCTCGAACACGCATTTGCTTCTTCAAGGGACGAGTGTTAACCCCGAAGCAAAATCGAAAACACCCTAGTACGATGATTACACTATGCGCTTAAGCGCACGTTCTGCACGAAACCAATGACGAAGGGCGAGGTGGGAAACATGATAGGAAAAACCGCATGAAAGTTAAAAATGACGTGCGCTTCGGAACGAAATAGGTATCATGGCCGCGTTTCATTTTCATTTGTGAACAAGTTCCTAGCTAAATGAATTTAGCGCGAAATTTAATTGAAGAAAACTGATTTTATAAAAAATGTGTGCGTTTAAATAAAGACTGTGTGGTAAAATAAAAACAGTTTGTGACTGAAAAAAATTAAAAATGTCAAACTGGAATAAAGCTCAGACCACATTATTCATTGAAATTTATCAACGATTTCCTGAACTTTACGATGTTAAAATCCGAAATATCGAAATGAAATCATTTCCAATCATTCCATTGTCAACATCATTTAGTTCGTCACGAACGTAAGTGTAAACATGAAGGCGGAAAGCCGCACGTGAAAGCGCACACTTCCGCGAACCGTCTAATCATTGTCTATGATGTTAAACTCATTTCAACAGATGGCTTTTGGAAAATTTAGGTTGAAATTGTCAAAAGTTAATAAATTTGTGGTTGAAATCTAAACATTTTTTAAAAAAATTTATTGAAATTAAAATACTGTAACGTAAATGGGGCTCTTCGGGCTCGATGGATTAATTAAGACACTAATTTTCAATCACGAATGTTCACAATTTTATTCACTTAACTTAATTAGTTCGTATAACAACTTCCTTTACACGTTTTCTTCACAATATAACGTTTCACTTTAATAATTAGCACTTATCTCTTCACTGGTTAAAATACAACTCACTCACTAAGCTGCTACTCAGCCCTATTTATACTACTTAGCTTAATTCTAGAAAGTTCAGCAACTTAGTTCTAGCAATTTCCGTTATTCATTTTCACCACACAAAGTCACCACAGATTCGAGTCGGCCTTGACTTTATACGGCATCTGACGTTTTCCTGGTTTCCGAAATTCGGGATATGCGCAATGCACAACTTGATTTCGTTTACATCACGTAGCCTTTGCCAGACTACAGTACACCCACTGCTGTTGATGCTTCGGTGATTTTCCTTTTCGTTGGCGTGGGTTAAATAGCCAGACGAGGGCTCCTTCCCTGAATCCGCTCGAATTAGCTCTGATGTCGTATCGTGTTTTCATTCTTTCGCTGGTTGTCTTGAGATTCTTTCTTGCTAGTTGATGGATTTCTGCGAGACGCTTCCGAAGTATGGTTATGTATTCTTCAGTGGATTCAGCATCTTTTTCAAGTGTTCCGAACTTCAAATCACTGGGCAGTCGAATCTGTCTTCCAAACACGATTTTACATGGTGTCTGTCCCGTTTAGTTATGGACGGCTGTTCGATAAGCTAGTAAAAATATCGGAATGTAGCTATCCCAATCCCGTTGATGCTCATCTACTACTTTTCTGAGATGTTCGACCACTGTTCTATTAAACCGCTCAACCATCCCGTCAGACTGTGGCTGAAGTGGTGTTGTCCGGGTCTTTCTTATTCCAAGAATATCACAAACCTTCTGGAATACCTGGGATTCAAAGTTTCGTCCTTGGTCAGAATGAAGCTCATTGGGGACGCCAAATCTGCATATCCAGTTTGTTACTAACTCCTCTGCCACTATCTTTGTTTCTTGATTTGGTATTGCATATACTTCTGGCCATTTACTGAAGTAATCCATTACCACTAGAATGTATCGGTTGCCTCGATCTGACTCAGGAAATGGTCCGGCAATGTCAATCGCAATTCTCTCGAAAGGTGCTCCTACGTTGTATTGTTGCATAGCTCCCCTTGTTTTGATGTGATATCCTTCGCTTCCGGCACAAACGTTACATTTTCGACACCAGTCTTCAACATCCTGCCGCATATGCAGCCAGTAAAATTGTTCTCTTAATTTCTCCAAAGTCTTATTGACACCAAGATGTCCTCCCGAAGCACCATTATGGAATTCCTCCAACACCTCCCTTATTTTGTTCCTGGGAACCAATACCTGCATTCGGCATGATAACTCGTCGGGTGTTTCCCATTTGCGTTTCAATATTCCATCTTCAACGCAAAGCGAATTCCATTGCGCCCAGTAGCTCTTCAACGTTGTACTTCTGTCGGAAATATCTTTCCATTGGGGCCTTTCGGGGCCTTTACCTTTCCACGTCAAAATTGGAGAAATATTCTCATCTTCTCGTTGTGCTGCTCGAAATTCTTCATTGTTCCATCCTGTCAAGGGTACGACAGTTGTTCTTTGCACAATCACATGGCCGCATTTTCCTTCCAGACGGGAACAGTACTTACACTCCGATTTACATGGCCGTCGTGAAAGTGCATCTGCATTTCCATGGGATCTACCCTTCCTATGAATAATTTCAAAATCATAGGATTGAAGTCTTTTCAGCCATCGTGCTACTTGTCCTTCAGGATTTTTAAATTGCATTAACCACTTCAGCGCTGCATGATCTCTTCGGAGAGTGAATCTTTGTCCATAGAGGAATTTATGAAAATGCTTCGTTGAATCAACAATAGCCAGCAGTTCTTTTCTTGTGGTGCAGTAATTTATTTCCGGTTTTGATAAAGCTCTACTATAGTATGCCACCACTTTTTCTTGTCCGCTTACTTTTTGTGATAAAACAGCGCCAATACCAACATTACTTGCATCGGTATCCAATATAAATGTCTCGCCTGCCTTTAGATAAGTTAGCACAGGTGCGTTGCAAAGCGCCCGTTTCAGTGCTCTAAAGCTGTGGTCTGCCTTCTCTGTCCACACAAATGTTTTATACTTTTCGGTTAGCTTATGCAGTTCCCTTGCTACATCCGCAAAATTTTTTACAAAGCGCCTGTAATACGTTGCTAGTCCTAGAAAACTTCGCAGCTCGTGTTTATCTTGTGGAGTGGGCCAGTTTTCCACTGAAGCTATTTTCTTCATATCACAACGTTCAGAAAAAGAGGTATAAGCAGATAGATAGGAAGAATAGTCAGACTCAGTCTGGGTTAGAAGAAAAGTTTGCCAACGTCTATTTCTCCTGTTTCGAAGAGAGCGCAATTCTTTGTCGTATCATACGGGGGATGAGGAGTAGTTTTTACGAGGAAGAAGAGGGATAGATTGTGTAAGACAAGCGTGTATTTCCGAATAGAACGCCTCTAAAGCAACGTCAACTGGGAGATGTTGAGGGATATCCCCAATATTAGAGTTGAGGAGCAAGTGATTTAATTTGTCAAAGTCGCCTTTACGAAAATTGAAGGATAAAGAAGACTCGGAGTCTGAAACGGCATGAGAGTGCTCGCAGGAGAAAACGAGGAACAAAGGAGGATGGTGACGGTCGAGGGAGGAGAGAAGATGGTTGCTTTCTGCGACAGCCGAGTTAACTGGGTCTGAAGAAAAGATTAAGTCTAATTGTCTGTCTAGGAAGTTTCTGACTCCGCTTACTTGAAAGAGACCTGAAACGGAGAGCTGATCGGTAAAGAAGGCTTCTTTGGCCGAAGATGCGTTAAGGGGGACAAAGTGAGAACAGTCCTCGGACAATGACCATTGGATACGGGGGAGGTTAAAGTCACCCAATAAAATAAATTCATCGGACGCGTTAGCGTTCTCAAGCAGGGTATCGATCGCGTCGATTATGGGCTCGTAGGCGTCAAGTGGTTGAGAGGGACGAATGTAACAACAGAGGATGTACGGAAGGCACTTATTTAGTGCTATTTTTATGCATACAAATTCTGATATTGTACAGTCGGAGGTCTTAAGCAGGGTGGCATCATAACGGTTGTGAGCAGCTATGAGAACCCCGCGACCTGGTGGCTCATTGGTGCCTATACAACCGTCAACACGGAAGATGGTATAGTTTGGACGGAATAGTTCGTTGTCGAGAATTCCGGGTGTTAGATTGGTTTCAGTTAATGCAAAGATATCGTGCGGGAATTTGTGAGAGTTAAGGAAAATATTTGTTGTTTTTGTACGAAGTCCTCTTGCGTTCTGGTAATAGACCGACAAGCTGTTGGGGAGAGGATCTTGACCGGAAACCGCGGGTGCAATAGAGCGGAGGTCAGAAATAGGGAAATCAAGGGGGTTAGGAACGAAAGTAGTTTAAGGAGTCGTTACGACTTTTTTGAAGATCGGAAATACGGCGAGAACTGACGTACGCAGCATAGGTAGATAGATCTTCTGAAACCTTATGGGAAGGTATATTGAATGATTCATGGTATTTAGTGAAAAGTTGGAGTAAGACTGATGGGTCTGTGGGCAGGCCTTCTTGTTGTATACTTAACATGACGTTGGTGCTGGTTTTACCTTCAACACAGACGGAGTTCGGTTTGTCGTGGAGATAGGCTGGAAATAGACGTACGTTGTCATAAATGCGACGGTCCCGTAATCGGGACAAGAGGTATCGTCCATCGCTAGAATCAGCAGAACGCAAAGTCAATTTTACTGTAGGTGGGAGAAGGGGGTCGATAAATGAATGATGTTCGGATAAAGGAGTTTTGGCTAGCGAAATGGGCGGGTTAACGGAGGTAGAAGTTGATTGAGACGGGGCGATAGTGTAGGAGGATGACGGCATGGAATTAGGTGGGCATGCGGAGGAAGTAGCGGGTGCAAGGTTTGGCGTATATAGAGGAGAAGTGGGACAGACGGAAATCGGAGCAGAGGTGGTGGAGTGGTCGGAAGAGGTTGGCTTGAGGTTAGGAGGGCACGCGGAAGAAGTTGGGAGTACATGGTTAGGTGGGTGCGCTGGACATGCGGAACTCAAAACAGTATTGGTTGGGTTGACGGTTGGAATGGACGTGTTCGAGGGCTTCAGTGTAACTGGAACAGGGGGGTTAAGGGTGTGAGAATATATAAAGTTGGGATACTTGACTGGAGTACTTAGATTAAAATTTGGAAATACACCCATTTTGAGCTGCCAATTGGAATTAGGATCACTAGCTTTAGGATTAATGGTGAGATGTGCGGAAGAGTGAGGAGTGATTATGTTGTTACTAGTTCTAAGATGCTTATGGTTAGGGTGAATGCTAGATTTAGGTATGGGAGAAGGTCGTTTGGGGTAGTTAGTGAGGTTAGGTTTTTTAGTGTTTAATTTAGGGTTAGGTGTAGAGGGCTTAGGGTTAAACTTAACGGACTTCCTAGTCCACTTAGAAATTGTGATGTTCCTGAGAGTGAAGAATTTGCTGGAGGGGTTACTGATGAGCCAGACATATTTCAATAGGATGAATTAATAAAGTCGCTTTTGAAAATGATTGTTTAATTTTATTAAGTTGTTCTTCACATTCTACTGGCCAAGAAAAATTTTTAGCGTTATTTGGTTTCTTTTTGAGAAGTAAAGCCAAATGAGTGTGAATTGGGTTTAGTAATTTTGCGAGATTTGGAATAAATCTATGGTAATAATTTACCATGCCTATAAATTGTTGAATTTGTTTAATAGAATTTGGAGAAGGAAAATTGTTAATAATTTGGACTCTGCCTTCTGAAGGTAAGATCCCTTCTTTTGTTATTTTGTGACTGAGGAAGTCCAAAGTTCCAACTCCAAAAATGCATTTGGATGGATTGATATTGATTCCGAAATCTGATAGTTGATTAAAATTTTTGGTTTAAATGATTTTGATGTTTTAGTTTCTATTCGATGTACTACGTTATGTTTAACTGGAATATCATAACAAGGTGTTTGCGTTAATGTGGGAAATCTTTGCAAAATTTTACCGTACTCATTACTGATTGCGTAGTAACGAGGAGTTGGAGTATTTGCGTTTACCGTGATTCCACTAACACTTAATGTTGTTGTACCGTCGAGTAATCTTTTGTTTTTTAAATCGACCAGTAAATTAAATTTTGTTAAAAAATCTGCTCCGATGATGGGCTTGTTGATATTAGCGATTATAAATGGGAAAATGAATTCTCTCCTAA
The DNA here is from genome assembly GCA_964036015.1 of Leptarthrus brevirostris. Taxonomy (NCBI): domain Eukaryota; kingdom Metazoa; phylum Arthropoda; class Insecta; order Diptera; family Asilidae; genus Leptarthrus; species Leptarthrus brevirostris. Next base: position 81,009,700 of record OZ038371.1, read on the forward strand.
GACCGAAATCTACTTTAAGTAATTTTGTACCATAAGTGTTAATGGTAGAACCGTTTGCTGCGGATAAATATAAGTTAGGGTCTTTTTTAAGTTTGCTAAAGAATTCGCTAGGTACTACTGAAATATCAGCACCTGTATCTATTAGAAATTTAAATTGGTTTTCTTTGTCAAAAATGAATAAAAGTTTAGAAATATTATTGTTAAATATATTGTTCACTGAGAGTTTAATTAGTTTTTTTGATTATTAATAGTTTTGTAAGAACACGGCGAAATGCATTTATTTGCTTTGGTACCATATTTATTGTGGTACTAACAATAAGAATTGTTATCTCTAGATTTTGAAATTTGTCTGCTATGCGAATTGTTTCTAGAGAATGCATGATCTCTCGATCTGTTTTAGAACGTGAATAAGAAGGTTGGTTTTAACATGATAATCCTTTTATCAAATTTTCGAGATTTTCTAATTTGTTTTCTAAATTATTTATTTTTGTTAAAAGGAAATTGTTATCGTTAAAATTGTAATTTGGTTTTGGCAGATTTTTGTTTATTTCCGATATAAATTGGATTTTGGAAATATCATATATATTATCTGCCAAATCTAAAAGTTCTTTAATATCTTCTTTTCCAGAAGATATTAAGGCTATGTTTATATTTGCCGGTAATTTTCTCATCCATAATTTCTTAATTAACAATTTGTTAAGTGTGGATGCATTGCCTGCAAGAATTTCCATAGAGCGATAAAATTCTGAAGGTCTTCTACCTCCGATTTTGGAAGTAGATAGAAGTTGCTCTAACTTTTTTTCTTCTGATTCTGTAAACCTTTTTATTAGAGGATTTTTCCAACTCTCATATTGTTGAGAATTGGTCAATTGACAACTGACTTGTTCTAACCCAACCCTAACCCTGAAATGTAATTTTCGCTTAATTAAGTTGGCAGGCGATAAGCACTATTAGGCAATTTCATGTGACAGCGACAAAGCGAAATTGAATGGTGACAGGCAAACGTGCTCCAAATTGTAATCAACAAATTGTAAAGTATTGAGCAACAATCCGTCGATTGTTAAGCAGGAGTTTTGTTTATCACAATCAGTATTGTGAAACTATTCAAAAGGTATGTTTATTTTGTATAAATTCAAGCTGTATTTTCGCACTCAAAAATTGTCGCCACATGTTAACTTTTGTTCTTTATTTTCTGCACAGCTTTTGTAAGAAACTCAAATATTGTAACCAAATGAAACTCTTTATTATTGTAAACAATTTTCTTTACAAATTTTGTCACGAATAGAAACTCATTCTTTTGTACATTGACAGGTAAATTTTGAAACTCAGTTCAATAAATTGAACATTTTGTCAACTTTGGACTCGACTTTTTCTCAACTGATAAACCCAAACCCACTGAAATTTAACAACAGGTTATGGACCCAGGGCAGCTGTAAAAGGGTTTCTTCAAAAGTCAGGAAAGAAAATCGTCAGGCAAGTCGAGAAAGCAGTCCGAAACGTCAGAACCGGCAAGGACAACATTGCAGCAGCCATCGCATAGCAAGACAACGTTGAGCAACGAACACGCAAGTCGTTTTAAGTCAGAAAATCGCCACGAAAGATTGTTAATTCATTTTGTTTATTTAAAAATTTTCAGAAGTCAGTCGAATTGTTAAATTTAAAGCAAAATGAACACTGTAAAGTCTCAATTGGAAATGTTAAGTGAAGATAGTCAAGGAAATGTCAATTTTGTTTCATGGCGATTTAAATTAAACCTAGCACTTAAGAACAAAGACCTGTATGATATGATAACGGGTACAAAGCCTGATACAGTCGCAGCTTGGTTAAAGAAAGATGTTGGGGCTCAAACATTGATAGGTTTAAAAGTAAACAGTAAGATTGCAAACAAAATTGCAAATTGTAAAACTGCAAAAGATATGATAGACAAGTTAGTCAGTTTATATGGTACAAAGACTGATGTAACTTTAGAAACGTCCCAAATCAAATTCTTTACCTATGAGTATGATGAAAGCAAGTCAGCTATAGAGAACTGTATGGAGATTTTGGATCTCGCTGATGAAGTGTCAACTGAAAATGATCCTGTGAAGAAAAGTTGGATCATGACGAGAATCACGAGTGTGCTACCGCCAAGACTGGCACATTTCAGGACATCCTGGGACAACGTGACCGGAGCAACAAAGAATGTGGAAACTCTCATGGAACGCCTGAGACTCGAGGACGAACGACTTAGAGAAACGACGACAAATGCAGAGGGCAGCACCAGCAACACTCTCATGGCCAGACGCAAGAAACAAGTCGTCAAACAGCAAGCAGGAAAAGTCACAGTTCGCATGCTACAAATGTGGGAAGAAGGATCACCTGCTCAAGGAGTGCAGAGGTACACCGTGTGATGAATATATTGCTTACTGCAAGAAGAAGTATTCATGTAACATCTGCAAGAAGAAAGGACACTTCGCAAAAGACTGTGAATCCCGAGAAGAAGCGAATAAGTCAACAAACGGGAAACCACCAAGGAAGGCATTTTTGACCACGGCACTCTCGACGGTGGACAACGATATTTCGAAGGACAAGGCAACTTCATGGTATCAAGACTGTGGAGCCAGCCAACACATGACGTCTCACCGAGAGTGGTTTGTTCAGCTTGTTGAGTTGGACGAGCCGGTCAACAGTGGTATCCAGTGGTATTGGAAGATGTCATTTACGTGCCAAATCTCAACTGTAATCTTTTCTCAGTAAGTCAGTTGCTAGACAAGGGACATGTACAGAAGGCAAACGGAAACGAGTCAACATTTTACAGTCCGGATGGCAGGGAAATTGTGGCAATGGCAAAGCGCAAAGGAAATCTCTACAAAATTATGCTCAGGAGAGAAGAAGAGGCAAGTTTGATCAAAGGATGGCACGAGCGACTTGCCCATCAAAATGTAAAGTATGTGAGGGACATACTGAAAAGAAAAGGAATTAAATACATTGATGACTGGAATGATTATGTATGCACAGGGTGCTCGTATGGCAAACTACATCGATCCTCACACCCAAACAACCCCAAGACAGCTCAGCAGCCGTTAGATCTTGTGCATGTCGACACCGGCGAGATGAACATCCCGTCATTGGGGGGAGCGAAGTACTGGCTCATGTTCAAGGATGACTTCACTCACTACCGAACCTGTTACTTTATGAAGGCGAAAAGTGAAGCCCCAGAGAAGCTTGAATGTTACCTGAGACTTGTTGAAAACCAGCTAGGGAGGAGAGTGAAGAATCTGAGATCTGACAACGGCACTGAACTGAAGAATACAAAGACCAAAGAAATGTGTGACAAGTTGGGAATCTTTCATACATTTACGAATGTACACACGCCAGAGCAGAACGAAAGGATTGAGAGAGAAATGAGAACGATTGTCGAGGCAGCCAGAACAGCTATACACACGGAAGAGTTGGACGAAAGAGTGTGGGCAGAAGCAATGAACCATGCGATCTTCACGATCAATCAGACTGGCACCAGCAACGTACTAGGGAAAAGCCCAGCGGAACTTTGGTTCGGAAAGAAAGAAAGGAAAAAAGAAGATTGAGAAGTTGTGACCCTTTTGATGCGAATGTTATGTGCTGACACAAAAACAGAAAAGAGGCAAGATGGATAGAAAATCAGAAAAGGAAATTCTGGTCGGCTATGACATTGATTAACCCTGCTACAAGGTTTATCTGAAAGATAAGAGAGAAATTCTCAGCTCAGACAATGTAATCTTCGACGAGGAAAAGATGAGACTGAGGCAAGGCACTAAACTTGAGACACAGGCACCAGAGGGCACACCTGAGAAGCAAGAAGAAAGCAGCAGCGAGACAGACGAAGAAGATGAGAACTGGGCAACTGGAGAAAGTGTTGAGGAGCCAAGCGATAATGAGAATGAGATACCAGCGCCAGAAAAGGAATCAGGAAGGAAAGTTCTGCGAGATCGTCGGACTTTGCCACCACCACCGAGACTGAGAGATTGCGTACTTGACTCCCGTCGTGGAGGAAAGAGCGCCAAAGTAGCCATGATTGGTGAAACGGAGGACATTCCGGTGAGTGAGGCACTCAGAGATGACAATTGGAGACGAGCAATGCAGGAGGAGTACGACTCGTTAATAGAGATGAAAACTTGGAAGCTGGTGGACTGTAAAGAAGGAGCGAAGCCAATCACTTGTCGTTGGGTACTTCGAGAGAGGGCGGACGGGAGACTTAAGGCCAGACTAGTGGCAAGGGGATTTGAACAAAAGGAGGGAGTGGACTACGCGGAAACTTTCAGCCCAGTAGCCCGACATGCATCCATTCGCCTACTCCTAAAATGACGTTGGCATCGTTCGACGTGAAAACGGCATTCTTATATGGAAACCTGGAGCAGGACATCTATATGAACCAGCCTGAAGGGTTCGACGATGGATCAAGGAAAGTCTGCAAGTTGAACAAGAGTCTCTACGGACTGAAACATGCTCCAAGGATGTTTAACGAGAGGGTCACCACTCACTTTGAGAAGAAGATAGGCCTGACTAATACAGACGACGACCCGTGTATATACTATAACAAGGACAAGAGCATTATGCTCTCACTCTTCGTAGATGATAGATTAGTAGCTGGCAAAGATGAAGATGAAATATACAAACTCTAAGGCGAGATAAGCAAGGAATTCAAGATCACATTCAGCAAGAAAGTACAAAGCAAGTTAAAGTATTTGGGCATGGAAATCAACATCGACAAAGACGGTATCTTCGAGAGTCAGCCTCGCTACACGGAGAAGATCTTGAGAAAGATCAAACTTGAGCAGTGCAATCCAGCATCTGCACCCATTGAGCCAGAAATGATCAACAAGAAGACAGAATTCAAGAACGACGAGGCACTCCCGGCGAACAACAACTATCGCGAGGCGATAGGAAGTTTGTTGTACTTAGCTACAATAATAAGGCCAGACATCAGCTTCGCCGTGAACTACCTCAGTCGATTCTGCAACAAGCCCATGAAGAGCCATCAGGCGATGGTGAAACGTGTTTTCCAGTACTTGAGAGGGACCACGACAGCCGGAATTCATTTCGGAGGAGACAAGACACTCGTGTCCTACACCGATTCAGACTTTGGAGGAGACTCTGAGACAGGACAGTCGACGAGTGGAGTGTTAGTGGTGAGAGGAGGGCCAGTGATCTGGTACTCCCAGTAGCAGCGTCTGGTAGCGACTTCGACTGCAAAAGCCGTGTACCGAGCCGCAGTGTCAGTGATTGACGACGTGTGTTGGATCAAAAGAATCGCACTGGAACTTGGTATAAACTTCATAAACTTCATAAACCAGAGGAAAGAAGCACATTGAAATACCACGAAAGTACATCCAGCAACACGTCGGCAACACTGTGACATTGCAACACGTTGAGAGCAGCAAGCAGATCGCAGACATTCTCACCAAGCCACTCAACAGAAGAGTCTTTGAGACGTTCCGCTGTAAATTGATCAAGGAGGAGTGTTGAGAATTGATCAATTGACAGCTGACTTGATCTAACCCAACCCTAACCCTGAAATGTAATTTTCACTTAATTAAGTTGGCAGGCGATAAGCACTATTAGACAATTTCATGTGACAGCGACAAAGCGAAATTGAATGGCGACAGGCAAACGTGCTCCAAATTGTAATCAACAAATTGTAAAGTATTGAGCAACAATCCGTCGATTGTTAAGCAGGAGTTTTGTTTATCAAAATCAGTATTGTGAAACTATTCAAAAGGTATGTTTATTTTGTATAAATTCAAGCTGTATTTTCGCACTCAAAAATTGTCGCCACATGTTAACTTTTGTTCTTTATTTTCTGCACAGCTTTTGTAAGAAACTCAAATATTGTAAACAAATGAAACTCTTTATTATTGTAAACAATTTTCTTTATAAATTTTGTCACGTATAGAAACTCATTCTTTTGTACCTTTTGAAACTCAGTTCAATAAATTGAACATTCTGTCAACTTTGGACTCGACTTTTTCTCAATTGAAAAACCCAAACCCACTGAAATTTAACAACACATATCTATTTAAAAGTGGAGGATTTTGTTAAAAATCTAGAGCATTTGTTATGACTTCCACTGGTAAAGATTGAACAACGTGACTGTATTTTGTCTCGTCTACCGTTATTCGTTTAGAAGCAAATTGGGCTGCGGCTTGAATAAACGAAGCTTCTGGAGTCCAAAAGCTTGGTAGTTTGATTGAAGTTGTGGCTACATAATTGTTTTCATTGTAATTTGTAGCATTTGTATGTAAAGTTTGTTGTGAAAAGTTTGACTCATCTTCACTAGTCACTAGTGATTGTAGTTATTCACTGTTTGAAAGTAAAACTTCACTTGTTTATTTGTACACTGATTTTAACGAGACTTAACTTCGCGAATCACAAAATGAAAGTACAACTCCTTATTATGTATACATTTTCAGATGATTAAACCATGATAAAATATATTTCAATTTGAGTTAAAGATATATTATTTATTGAAAAATACAAATTTTGAAAGGTGAGAAAAAAATATGTTGTATTGTAGAATTGTGTATGTTTCTGTTAATTTTAATTAAAAAAAAAGAACATACCAATTTTAAATTTAACTGTTGTGTTGCCTTTTCTTCTTTTTCTTGCTTCTTTATTATGTTGATTTTCTTTCTTCGTAAAGATAAGTATTCTTGAAATGTTGAGTTGAAATTGTTGCTTGATGAATATGTTAATAAAAAGGATGCCTTACCCTAGGTGGGGGGCACCTCTTATTAAATATTTTGTTATTGTTGATTGTTGAGTTAATGTTGATAGTTTTTTTAAATAACGAGGATGCCTTACCACGGGTGGGGGGCACCTCTTATTAAAAATGTTGCTGCTTGATTTTTAAAACCAGAGAATACCTTACCTTGTGTTCTTATTTTAAAACCAGAAAGTACCTTACCTTGGGTAGGGGGTATTTCTGTTTTAAATTTTACGTTGCTGTCTTCTGCTTTCTATTTTAAAAACCAGAAAGTACCTTACCTTGGGTAGGGGGTACTTCTGTTTTTAAAATTGCGAGGTCACTAATGCTGCGACCGGAGCGTCGGGGTCACCAATGAGGGTATGTTAGGATGAATGGGGCTCCTTGGCTATTAAATATTAGAGGACGTACTCCCTCTAGTTGTACAGTCCCAAACCCTAGTACCTCTTTTTATCTAGAATTGATTAGATACATTTTATTCTTATTAAAGCAAAAGACTATTTTATTTTATGAGTTTTAAAATTTTTATTTTTAATTTATTTTAATGTTTTCATATCAGCAGATCTGTTTAGACTAAAATTTTATTTACATTTTTTTGTATCCTACTTTACATTTAATACATAGATAGTTTGTTCAATATTTTCTCTGTATTGAGTACAGTATTTTATTGTCAATGAATAAATGATTACTATATATTTCAAAGTGTTTGTGTTTCATACTATTCAAAATTTATCGAAGTGTACAGGTTGACTAAAATATATTTGACAGTTATTTATCTGTAAAGTCTGATTGGATATTATTAAAGTGGATTTTAATAAAAATATTTTATTAATAATATAATCAAACTTATGAAATTTTAATTAAAAATTAAATTTGTAGCTACTGCTACACTCACCTTGTTTATAGTTCCTGGCCTAAGCCAACAATTATATTTAGGCGTAGACTTCTTGCGAGCCTTTCAACTTGCGCCAAACATCATTGCCTCTCTCGATGTACCGCCTTCGTCTTCGGTTGAGACGAACTTTCACTTCCTGAATAACTTAGACAGAACAAAATTAGACACAGTTATTGCTCAATTCCCTTCGTTTACAGCTCTAGGTTTGGGAAAGACCCACCTAGAAGAGCATGTCATTGATACCGGAGATGCTTTGACAATAAAACAGATGCACTATCCCATTTCCCCAGCAATCCAAAAGCTAATGTACGAGGAGCTAGACCGTATGTTGGAGTTAGGGGTAATTGAAGAGTCCAACAGTCCCTGGAATTCCCCAGTTGTACTTGTACGTAAACCTGGGAAGGTCAGGCTCTGTTTGGACTCTCGCAAGGTGAACGTGGTCACTAGGAAGGACGCCTACCCCTTACCCCACATCGACGCATTGCTTGGTCGACTGCAGGATACGCACTTCATTTCGTCCATCGATTTGAAGGACGCGTTTTGACAAATCCCTTTAGAGAAGCAGTCAAGAGAGAAGACAGCGTTTACAGTGCCCGGAAGGCAATTGTATCAATACACCGTTATGGCTTTTGGGTTGTGCAATGCCCCACAAAGAATGTGTAGACTTATGGACAAGATTATTCCTGGTCGTTTACGTGAACACGTCTTTGTATACTTATACGACTTACTTTTTGTATCTCTAACTTTTGAAGCCCACCTGAAAGTATTAAGAAAAGTAGCTGACTGTCTGCGCAGCGCTAAACTGCCCATCAATGTTGAGAAAAGTCGCTTTTGCGTCAAGTAGGTCCGCAACTTAGGTTTCATGATTGGAGATGGAACTCTGAAAGCAGACCCCGAGAAAGTAGCAGCTGTGACGGATTTCCCCATACCGCGCTCTGCTAAACAAATCCGTAGATTTCTCGGAATGACGGGTTGGTATCAGAGGTTCATCCCCAATTACGCTACCCTGGCAGCTTCGATCACGGACTGTTTAAAAAAGTGCAAAAGTTTTCTTTGGACTGAAGAGGCACAACACCTGACTTCTCCAAGAAATTTTATATCCAGTGTGATGCTAGCACCTCGGGTGTGGGCAGTGTACTCTTTCAAGTTGATGTGTCAGACGCTGAAAGACCTATTGCTTACATGTCCAAAAAGCTCTACCCAGCACAGCGCAACTATAGCATTATTGAATTGGAATGCTATGCGGCTGTACTAAGCGTGAAGAAATTTAGAGCATATGTAGAAGGACATTTACCATCATTACTGATTATGCTAGTCTGAAGTGCCTGATGAGTCACTCAGATCTCTCCGGACGATTGGCTCGATGGAGTTTAAAGCTGCAGGCTTTTGACTTCCAGATCGAGCATCGAAGTCCATTGGAACCTTTCACGCCAAAGACATCAGGCAGTGGAAGTCATCCAATGGTAGACAGTTCAATTTTATTAGTCCGTCCGTCCATTCTTAATCCGTCCGAAAAAATTTTTTGTTAGTCCGTCTGTGCCACACGTTGTTTTAATCATGCAGTGAGGAAGATCTGAACTTTCCTGAACTAAGCTTCTCATTAGAGCTTGGAGGGGAAAGAGCTGACTCTATGTTTGAGGTGGGAGTGACCGGCTATCCTTCTTCCTCTCATTAGGGAATGAAGTAATACCGGTAACTGACACGGCAGCATGCCAGCGCCACATCCTGGGATGATATTGTGCCTCCACTGAGTCCGAGTAGACCTGTCTCTCTGTCTTCAGCTCCTCTCTCATCGAACGCTAGAGCTACAGGCCTTGAGAGAGAGACCTGTGTTGTAATGTGAGACTTTCTATACTTCAACATTAACGTACCCTTTCTACTCTGTAAGTACTGCCACCACTTTCTGCTACTGAATGGATGTCACACTTCGTTAAGAAGAAGACATAGCTTTCCGTGACAGCATGCAGAGTGGACGCACGAAACAGAGGTAAGCTTGATTTTTAGTTAAAACAAATTTCATGCTTCTCGAGCCACCTTTACTCGGATAAACCATTTCTAATCGAATTCATTCCACAGTCTAATTACAATACTGGAAGAGAATTATCATGAAAATCAAAAGTCCGAGAAAGTGCGGGAAAACAGCAACAGGTGTGCCTACCTGTTTGATCGTCTTATTTCTTTTTAAACAATATTGAAATTGTTACAAAAAGCAATTCGGATATATTTTGGAGACCAAGGAATCGACGAGGTGCTTTACATTTGGTTAAAGAGATATTTTTTTTCTCACTTTAATGAAAGTGAAGTTCACCTATTTCCGTGAACAAACCTAGGCGACCCTGTAAAAGAAACTCCTTCAGGAGGTGCCTCCATTCGACTTCTCGCCCGAAACCGCTGTGTGGCGTCACACCTAAGCGCAGTCTTCAGTTTATAGCCTCCATCACCGCCACCTAACCTTCTAAATTCGCTTATCAAGAACCGCGGTGGACCTGAAAACAACAGGGTAAATTTCTTTGAAATTTCTAGTGAAAACTCACTAACACTCTTCCTTCTAATCCTGTAGCAGTGGCGTGCATGCCACCAGGCAGCCTCATATCAGCCCTTCATTCACATCAGGACTTCTAGTACGCACGAGAGAGTTCAACGAACTTACACATCCCAATTAGTTCATCCGGCAGTGTAATCCCAACAAAAAAATAAGGAACCATCTAAGGTGTAGCATCTCCCAGAAGTCAGTAAGTAAATTAATCTTCTGTGACAACGACAGAATTATCCACAGGAACTCATATCCCAGGTAGACCTAACAAAAGAAGGGAGATTTGAAAGAAAATTACTTATCATATGTCGTTTAAACATATGCAACACTTAAAAGTCTCTCCCTTCTTGATTAGGAATGTGGAGCAATTGTTTTTTTAGTGATTCAATTTGCAATTTTGTTCTTAAATTTATTATTATTCCTTTAAAAAGATGAATTTGTGTAACATTTTATGACCGCCAAGTAATCATGATATCCTTCTGTAGTTGTCATCTTCGTAAGCTGCCATGAATGATGTGCTTTTGTTAAGAAGAGGCATGCATTCCGTGACAGTTGCCTGAAAACGACAACTGCGAGAGATAAGTGAAAAAAAACTTTTAACTTTATCCCTTTTTATCCGCGGCATCCTTTATGTGGAACGAAGGTAATATTCTATTAATTTATTGTAGGCAAACAATAAATTCGAGAAGCCTACGGTCACGTTCAAAATCTCGAACACCACGAAGGTACAGAAATAAGTACTCAAACAGCAGATCACGATCAAGTCTGTAACTCAGTCAGCCTATTATAAAAATTGCTATGTAAGCGATGTCACAAGCACGGTGTAAATCTTTGTACAGATTTTATTTCGTTCCATTATTCATAATTGTGCTTTATTTAGGAGATAAAAGATTGTACAGAATCTCAGATATGCTGAGATAATGATTACTGCAAATCAAATACGATAATGAGTCATTCGGCTCCAAGTCTATGCTGAAATAATTCAAGCATATCTTTAATTATTAGCCAAAAATTCGAATTCGATTAGGATTTTAGCGTAGATTTTTAAAATATGCAGTTCCCGGATTTTCGTTCAAAACATCTTTCGCTACTTTAAAAGTTAAGTTTATTTCAATTGTTTAAATTACGTTATTTTCAAAGAAACAAGTCAATATTCAACCCGTGCAGGCCAGTTTTTTTGTTAGAGTGAAAATTTGAAGTTATTTGATTCTTTGATTTATTGACAATCCACTATATAGGAATGTTGTTGCAAATTAATTTTCCATTCATGTGAGACTTAAACATTAACACTGTAAAGTATATCTAGATAGAATATAATTGATTTCAGAGCCTTTATATTAGTGAATGTTATTATGTTTGTGCACAAACATTAGTCGAGAATTGCAGCGCGACATCTAAAAGATGTAATTTAATTACAATGGGATAAAAAGTCAATAATTAAAATTTTAAATCGGATGTCGTGAATGCAGTAAGTGACTACATATAATAATGAGATGTAATTCTTCAATATCTAGAATCTTTTGAGAATTGCTTTATCATTTTATAAAATACTGAATACTATTCGTATATAATATTTTTATTATAAAATAAAAATAAAAAATAAAGACAGCCGTATAAATATCCATGAAATATTAACGAACAAGATCGTTTTTATTAATCAAAATATATTTAAGTTTCGCAACATAAATAATATTTAATATTTCGTTTATAAATAATATTTAATTAAGAATTCAAGTAGCGTAAGAGTTAAGTGTGTATATTAGTAATGGACTGCTAAGTTAACCTTATTAAGTATGGTTTATATTAATGTTTTTTTCTTATATCCTTGTATATTAAATATGTTATAAAAAAACTTCTTTTAGTTTCAGGACTTCCCTCACGCTTCTTCCTCTTCTTGCTTTCCTCCTCCCTTCTCCCTTATCCCAAAGTTTTTGATTTAATTTTTTTGGTGTTTTTGTGTTTCAGCATTTTTTACAGGTTGGGCCTACAACTTAGCCAGGTGGAGGAAACTGGTGAGTTAGTATCTGAACCATCGCATATGGGGGTAGTTTGTTTCTTGTTTTTGCAAAATTCAAGATGGTTCAGTGTGGCTAAGGGTAACAGGTGACACCAGACATGTTGCTCTTCCTTCTGTTTTTCTGTTTCTCGTTTTTTTTCCTTTCGTGGCAGACCTGAAGGAAGAATTCCAATACCTACTTTCGCCACAGGCACGCGGAATTCTGATTGTAGATGTGTGATGATGTTCAAGAACTCACACCCCATACCGGCGAGCTAGGACCTGCTGCCAGCTAGCGCGTGCCACTTGAACATCCTGCGGCAACTTCATATTGCTCTTCCGCACACAAATGCATTACATTATTATTACCTATCATGGGCTAAATCAATGTGCAGCTCTTTGAAATTTAGGTTGAAATTGTCAAAAGTTAATAAATTTGTGGTTGAAATCTGTTAGCATTTTTTAAAAAAATTTATTGAAATTAAAATACTGTAACGTAAATGGGGCTCTTCGGGCTCGATGGATTAATTAAGACACTCATTTTCAATCACGAATGTTCACAATTTTATTCACTTAACTTAATTAGTTCGTATAACAACTTCCTTTACACGTTTTCTTCACAATATAACGTTTCACTTTAATAATTAGCACTTATCTCTTCACTGGTTAAAATACAACTCACTCACTAGGCTGCTACTCAGCCCTATTTATACTACTTAGCTTAATTCTAGAAAGTTCAGCAACTTAGTTCTAGCAATTTCCGTTATTCATTTTCACCACACAAAGTCACCACAGATTCGAGTCGGCCTTGACTTTATACGGCATCTGACGTTTTCCTGGTTTCCGAAATTCGGGACATGCGCAATGCACAACTTGATTTCGTTTACATCACGTAGCCTTTGCCAGACTACAGTACATGTTACACTGCCCCCTTCTTAGAACTGTTCGTCCCGAACAGTTGTATCTCCTTGGTATGGCTTTAATCGGTCAATGTGCACGATCTTCTTTTTCTCTTTCGGTCCCCGCTGTATTCTGTAGACCACATCGTTGATGCGCGTCAGGATCTGGTAGGGTCCTTCCCACTGCTGTTGAAGCTTCGGTGATTTGTTATGTATACTTTACTTACTATAATGATACGAAATTCAAACTTTAATATTCCACTAATTAGTCTTTAATATTGGATTGGTTGCTACAAATTAACTTATCTATAATTCGGACAATAGTATTCCACAAGTTATTTCATTAATTTTACAGTATGTAATACAAATTAACTTATTTAAAATTCGGACAATAGTATTCCACTAATTATGTTCTTAATTTTATAGAAGTAGATACATATTAACTTATTTAACATTCGGTCAATAGTAATTCGCTATTTATGTCCTTAATTTTATAGAAATAGATACACATTAACTTATTTAACATTTGGTCAATAGTAATTCACTAATTATGTCATTAATTTTATAGAAATAGATACACATTGACTTATTTAAAACTCGGTCAATAGTAATTCACTAATTATGTCCTTAATTTTATAGAAATAGTATTCCACAAGTTATTTCATTAATTTTAGAGTATGTAATACAAATTAACTTATTTAAAATTCGGACAATAGTATTCCACTAATTATGTTCTTAATTTTATAGAAGTAGATACATATTAACTTATTTAACATTCGGTCAATAGTAATTCGCTATTGATGTCCTTAATTTTATAGAAATAGATACACATTAACTTATTTAACATTTGGTCAATAGTAATTCACTAATTATGTCATTAATTTTATAGAAATAGATACACCTTGACTTATTTAAAACTCGGTCAATAGTAATTCACTAATTATGTCCTTAATTTTATAGATATAGATACACATTAACTTATTTAAAATTCGGTCAATAGTAATTCACTAGTTATTTCATTAACTTTGCAAGATGTAATACAGATTAACTTATTCAAAACTCGGACAATAGTATTTCACTAATTATTTATAACACCTTATCATCACCGTTGCCATGAATCTCGCCCGGATTATCTTCCGCGACCGTTTTTGCAGACAACTGATTACCGCGACTTACTTTTATTACGATCAAAACAAGACTCCCTGTTTCGCGACTTCACAGCGGCGTCGTTAAATCCAGACTCTCTTTTTGTTTCGACCGACTATTCTCGCGATTTTACCAAGACGGATTTAGACAGACTCTATAATCGCGACTCGCCCCGATCGCGACCAAAACAAAACTCGCTAATTCTTTCTTTTAGAAAATCTCACTAGCGATCTACATGAAGAAAAGCTTTCGTGCTTTTTCTTCGTTTTTTAGCTTTGCCCTTGATGTACTTAGTAGTCATTGGGCAAAGCTGCTGTAGATCGTTGTTTGTCGCGCTGATTAAGCAAATTTCTTTTGCTTATCGTGTACTGGGCTACCGTGTGAAAGGAATTTCGACGGTAACCCGAGCGCGTTGTTTGTCATGGGTTAGATTTGAGTACATTGCAACTTTGTTGCAATGCGCTCGGTTGTAGGAAATCCAACCCATTAAATATTTATCGGTTTTTTATTTTTAGGTGCTCCTGAGTTGGATTTGAATATGTTGCGACTTTGTTGCAACAAAAATGCGATACTTGAAATCCAACTCATGAGACTTTTTACGATTTGTTTTTATTAAATGTCAGATTGGATTCGTAAGAATTCGGCTTATCTTAAAATAAGCGAATCCAATCTGCAACATTTCCTTCCCCGCGCGAAAAAGATGATTATTCTTTGGAGAGGAATAATCATCGCACAATTGCTAGGTAAGGGATTTTTGTGTTCTTGACTGCGCCGTGTTTGACGAATTTCACCGCAGTCAAGTTTTAATCATGTCGCGCAACGGTGCCTTTGCTCAGGAGCTAGGTTTTGGTCGTTGGGCCCCCCAAGGGCCAATTTTTTTGACGGGGCGTATGATCCGGATTATTTCTAAGCGTGCTGATGTCGTTCGGTTGTGGTGGTCCCCTCCCGAAGGCCGCTCTCGCTGTGTCTGGGCCAGTCGGGGCGGAGTGGATTCTTGCCACTTCATCGACCTCTACTTGTCGCATCATGGGGACACTGTGACTTTTCCCTTTTTTCCAGGCGGAAGGCTGATGATTTCCGGAAGGGTGGCCCCCTGTCTTGATTGCACCCTGTTGCCTCCGTATCTCTCGCCCATTCCACCCCAAGGGCGCAACCACTCAGCAGGTCGTTCACCGGGCACCGATGAGTCCGTTACCTCTCCGGAACAATGGACCCTTAGCCCAGCCTCCAACCCGGAGGGTGAGACCGCTATCGATGAGGGGGAGTCCACAGAGGAGGAGGAAGCCTGGTGACCGTGTTTTAACGCCTCAATGCCAAGGCCGCACCACATCCGCGCTTGGACCATTTGCTTTTTATCTTTCTTTTGCCTTTTTAAAAACCCTTACTTTTATAAATAAATAAAAATAATAAAATAAAAATTCAAAAATTAAACAGGTTGTCTTTTTCTTTGTAGCTAGACCTTTCATACTTTCAGGTTGGTTAGGACTCCGCGGGCTTGGCCTAGCTGTGTTGTTCTTTCTCCTAAATTTTTTTTTTTTTTTTTGTGTTACGCCTGTTTATAGGTGTGCTTTTCGTGTTATTTTCTGTAACTTCTTTTTGTTTTTTGTTTACCTGTTCTCTTTGTTTGTTTAATGCTGTTTTGCGCTACGGTTTCGTGTTGACCGTAGATTGTGGTCGTACTCCACGGCGCGAAATTTTTTTTTTTTTTTTTTTTTTTTTTTTTTTTTTTTACTTTATTTTTTAGTATTCTTTATTTTTTATAATATTTTTATCCTTCGTTAGTACTTGCCTTGCGCGTCAGTATTTTTTTTTCGACCGACGGTTGTGGTAGTACTCCACGGCGCATAAAATTTTACCTTATTTTCGTGTGCATTGTTTAGGTTTCTTTGCTAATCTATGCGTCTATAATAAATTTTCTCTTGACCTCCTTCAGATTTAGTTGTGTCTATTGTTTAGACCAGTTGTATGGATCGTGCCCTGGGCAGTGTTTGTGGCCGTTGAGGCCGCTCTTGTGGTGCTGAGACTGCCTCTTCTAAAGGGATTTCGGGCATGGGCGTTTGATTACGCCGCGTGGTCCATGCTTTCAATGGCGGTATGGCGTATTTGGCTGTCATGTAAATGACGATGAACAGCAGCATTAGACCCGTAAGTGACAACGAAGTTGTCGAGAGTAGGTGGGGTGTTTTCACCCGGGAGTGTAGATTTAACTCCTGTATTTTGGCCTCTATTTGGTCCAATGATTGCGTACTCTCGTGCAACATTTCGTTAGTGTTGTCGCCTAGTAGTAACTTTGTATACGTTACCTCCGTCACAGAATGCTGCTTGTATTTGGCCATGAAGGAATCTAATTCCTTTGCCGTTTCGTTTGTTTTAGGGAAGTATGCTGGTTGCGTGAAAAGTAGTGGATGCGTATTTTCAGCCTCATAATATAGGGTATGCGATCCTATTTGTAAGTGGCAGGGTTGGTTAATGACCAAGATTCCCTGTCCAGAGAGGCGATGGGTGAGCAATTGTTGGGTGCATGTAATATGCACAATGGTTGTTGTCTTCAATGAATATAGCCAGGAATTGGGCCTATTTAATTTAATTAAAATGTCCCTGGAAGGTATCTGCACTTTTAGCGAACACCTAGGGTTTTCGTTCAGGGGATTGAAGAGCAACTTGATCACGCATTCATCCGATTGTGTTGCCTTTGTTATCGGCGTATTTAGCAAGCCAGCGTAAGTATCCTCTTCGACATCTCGAGTGACTTTCCGATATGCTTTCATATTCTCCGGCTTAAGTAATAGAAATTCCTGAGTCGAAAGTTGACTCGCTATATGCGAATATTCTATTTCCGGGACTAATGAGTGGTTCGCTTCCGTGTGTATTGGGAAGCACCTGATTCGTTGCAACTTCATTTTTGGAAGACTGAAAATTGGTAATGTAATTTTGATTACCAGTTTTTGTTGCAATAGGTGGGTCCGTAATTCAGCCGTCTGATAGAGAATTGATAGACAATTCTGGGCCTTTGAACACGTGGCGTGATATTTGTGATAAATCTCAAGGAGTGAATCAGGGGCGATCAGCAGGGGATGAATTTGGTTATTTCGGCTAGAGGTTATTATATCCAGTAGCGCCTGCTGTCGGAACTCAATTTCTACCATTTGTAGCAGTAGACTCGAGACTATTTCCTGTCTCATTTGTCTTGCTACGAGTTTGTCAGTAGAATTATATAAATCATTCATCTGGTAGGCTATTTGCCGTTGTCTTTCGACCAGTGAATTTAAAGGCTTTTGAATCGTATTAAGCGCAGTCTTGACTACACTGATTTGTTGTTTTTCCAAATCAGCGAGTACCTGATGGTTAGTTTCCAACTCATCCAGGCGACTATAGACTTCGCGTTCATTTGCACTATCCATGGTACCGAAAAGGTAGTGCATGGCGTTTCCGCTGCCGTCAAAAATAGGTCTCGTTTTGCGAGATTTGGGAACAGCTTGTTTAATTACCTTAGTGCGTTGTTTGATATTTTCCATCAACGCGTGCATGTGTTTTTGCTGGAGCTCGCAGAGGTCTTCCACGGTGTTGTTTCCGCATAGTTGATGCACGTAGTGTTCGGCTCGTTCCGCAATTGTTGTCTGGTTGTCCAACTCGGTCAGGTCCAATTCGGTGAGGATATTCCATGTGGAGTGGTAAACCATGAGGCTTCCTAAATCCTCGAATAGCACTCCTGTATTGTTGAGTGGGTTTACCGAGTATGTCTCCGACGTACTACTTCCCATAGCGGACACGATTAGTCCGAGGATGATAGCGTTTTGTATCATACCTGGGGAGAGGAATATGGTTAGTGGGGTTTTCTAAATTAATTTTCTTATTTACTAAGCGTAGATTTTCCCTAAAGTGATGTCATGCTTGTCTTGCATTCTCACGGGTATAATAGTTGGTTACCTTTGGGTAGTCGCTTTGATGTTTACTGTTGAATACAGTATTTCGAAAGTAGTTGAGGGGGGACCTCAAGACAAGGGACTACCAGGAAGGAGTTTAGTGTTTTTGTGCTGTAGAAATCGGGCAGTCTCTGACGGGATTGCAATTGCACAAAAATTGGTTTGATTTATTAATTCTGGGAATCGAATCGGACAGCCGGCAAGGTTTTATTTTCACAAGAGGTGTTTAGAGTGCTGTAGAAAATATGACTAAGTGGAAATGAGACCTCAGGGCACGGAACTGTCAGGAAGAACTGCTAGATATAGCATTAAAGAGAGGGATTTTTGGTGGTTCATTCTCTGACGAAATTTCGCAAGAGTTGGTTTGAATTTGTTGTTTCAAGGTTCGACTTTTAGTTGAAGTCGTTCTTTTAATTATGAGTTGTCGTGCAAAAAAAATTAGTGAAGTCCTGTTGCTTGGTACTTCGTTGTTTTAGGCACGTCTAATAGGTGGAGTGTGAGGTTTTACGTTAATTGATTTGAAAATACGTAGAAAGATTATAAGGAATAAAAGGAATTTTAATTAAGGTTGGTTTGGACCCGATTGGACCGAGTTGTTAAGGGACTTTTGTCGTTGTTCCCTTCTTGGTTTTGTGCTGGCCTTGCGTTACGATTTTCATCTCAATCGTAGATTGTGGTAGCACATCACGACGCGTTTAGATAATATTTACGATCTTCATTATCTATTCATAGAATGGCTTAAGACGGTTGTTGTGAACCGTAACTGTACGTTTGCCCATTTTTAGGGTTGTATTCACTGATGATGGTATACCGATTACCAGATATGGTCCTATCCAGATTTGAGAGAGCTTATGCTTTCGACTTTCACTCTTGAGTAGGACTTTGTCACCAATGTGAAACGATAGGGGTCGAACAGCTTTATCGTAGTATAATTTCGACCGTTGCTTGCTAGCGAGCAGATTTTTGCGTGCCGTGGCATAAGACTTTTGGAGCTTATATCTTAAGATTTGATAGTAGCTCTCGTGATTATACACGGGTTCAGGGTCTCGCTTTAAATTTGACGGAACATCCGCTGTGAAGCCGTAAAGGCAGTCCATGGGAGTTAATTTTGTCCCTTCGTGTACACTGTTATTGTACACGAATGCAGCGGTTCGCAGATATTGATCCCATGATTTAGGATTCTCGTCCACTATGGTACGCAAGTATTCAATTAACGGCCTGTGTGCACGTTCCAGTGCGCCGTTTGACTGTGGGTGGTAGGCAGAGGTTTGTAACTTCTTCACCCGTAGTAGTTTACATACCTTTTTGAACAGGTCACTAAGGAAGTTGCTTCCCTGATCAGTGACTATTCGTTTAGGGATGCGGTAGCGCGCGACGATTTCGTCGAAGAAGATTTGCGCTACAGTGACGGCTTCCCCGTTAGGTATGGCGTACCAATCGACAAATTTAGTGAGGTTATCCTGGAAAGTCAAGATGTACTTGTTTCCGGAGTCAGTTTCCTCGAGTGGACCAACAATGTCGAGATAGACTTTGTCGAAGGGTTGTTCTGCGATGTCCGTGATGACCATCGGCATTTTAAACTGAGGTGATGCCTTCATTTTTTGGCATTTTGAGCAACGCTTTACGTATTTCTTAATATCGCTAAGCATGTGCCTCCACCAGTACTTCCTTCGAATCCGCTTGTATGTTTTAATTACACCCTGATGGCCGCCAAAAGGAGAGTCGTGATAATCATGTAAGATAGTTTGTATCTCCTTGGGGCTTGTGATTATTTCAGGGGGCTTGGGTTTATCGTCAACTAGCGGATTAGTATCTGGCGGGTTTTCTGTAGTGACCTCTTCTTTATTTGGAATTCTATCGTTTTCTCGGGGCGTGTGATCCCGTATTTCGGGGCTTGTAGACTCTGTTTGAGCGTTTTTCGCTTGAGCCCGGGTCACAGCGTTACATTTTAAGCGATTTTTGCGAATGGAGGTTATTTTATCCTCCGAGTCCGAATCCATTTTATGGTGGACTTGCGCTTTGACTATTATATTTCGGCCATTTGAGTCTTCGTTGACTTCCCTTGGAATGCGGCTTAACGCGTCGGCATTCGTATTGTACTTTCCTGGCTTGTATTCGATTTGATAATCGAATTCGGAAAGTTTGTGATGAAATCTCACCAGACGGGAAGTAGGGTCTTTAACATTAAAGACGCCTTTGAGAGGCTTGTGGTCTGTATAGACCGTAAATTTTCGGCCTTGCAAGTAACATCTAAAGTTACGCGTAGCCCAGACTATAGCGAGCAACTCCTTTTCAATAGTTGAGTAGTTGCGTTCCGCCTTGTTCAGTGTACGGCTGGCGTAGGCAATGGGCTGATCGTGTCCTACTTCTCCTTGCGAGAGGACGGCTCCTAATGCCTCGCTACTGGCGTCCGTGGTTAAATTGAATGGTTTCGAGAAATCGGGATATATAAGTAGGGGAGGAGAAATTAATGAAGTTTTGATTTTCTCGAATGCCTCCTGGCACTTCTCGGTCCATGTGAATTTGACATCCTTGCGGAGCAAATTCGTTATCGGACGCACAATTTTGGAGAAGTCGGGGATGAATTTTCGATAATAATTGGCAAGTCCAATAAAAGATTGAACCTGTCGTACAGTTCTGGGAACTGGGAAAGTTTGGACGCAAGCCGTTTTACTGGGGTCTGGAAGTGCTCCTTCACTGGAACACTTGTGGCCTAGGTAAACAACCTCTTTTCTCAGAAACTGGCACTTTTCCGGCTGCAGTTTGAGGTTGTTCTCTCTCAAACGATTGAAGACTTTGCGGAGCTTACTATTATGGTCCGCAAGGTTTTTACCGTAGATGACTATGTCGTCTAGGTAGACAAAACATTCCAAGCCTTGTAATCCTGTTAGGACGAAATTCATTAAGCGTTGGAACGTGGCCGGGGCTCCTTTGAGCCCAAATGGCATACGCCTAAATTCATAGTGACCATAATTGGTGCTAAAGGCAGTTTTTGGTCGATCTTGAGAATCGACGAGCACCTGGTGATAGCCGTTGGCGAGATCGAGGGTGGTAAAATACCGAGAATGACCTAATTGGTCGAGAATATCCTCGATCCGAGGTAGCGGAAAGGCGTCCCCAATTGTCTTTTCGTTTAATTTACGAAAATCGACAACGACGCGCCACCTTTTTTCACCGTCTGGTCCCGCCTTCTTAGGGACGACTAGGAGAGGTGAATTCCAAGGGCTTTTACTGGGCTGCACTATGTCGTTTTCTAGCATTTCGCGAAGCTGTTCGTTTATTACATTTCGCTGCGTCTCTGGCAAGCGATACATTTTCTGGTTGATTGGTGCTTGGTCCTGCACCAATGGTATATCATGAGTGATGGCGTTTGTGAATGTTAGCCGATCACCTTTGAGGAAAAAGATATCGTTATACTCGTAACAGAGTTGTGATATCGCTTGTTTTTCCTCCGCGCTCAGATTTACGTCTAGGCTGAGCTCTTCGTCTAGCCTGACGAGACGCGAGTTATTATTTGGGTTTTCTGGTTCTTCATACTCCTGGAATAAATATTTAATATGTTGTAAAGTGGCCATTTTTTCGGCGCTTGAAATATTTGTTTCTTTCTTTTTATTTTTTCTTTCACTTATTTTACGGAAACCTGAAATATTTTTACTTTTATTTAAATTTTCACCCCACTTTATTTTATTTGAATCACTCTTAATACTAAATGACGATGGAGTTGGGGTTTCTGAACCGCCGTAAATTGCCATATTTGAGGCGAACTCGCTTTCGTCTTCTAATAGGCTCTTTCGCCGTTGTTTACTTACTGTGTATGTTGATTTTGGAGCTTTTGAAAATACCGTCCCTGTGGTGAGCTCGCTTCCAATGTCGACGTGTTCCGAAATTTTATTTTGTGAGGGCGTGGGAGCTGATGGAATTTGTCCATCGTAATTCCTTTTATCTAGGTGAGCTCCGTCGACATTTGTTTTGTTAGGTTTTCCTTTCCTTTGATTCCGTTTTTTCTTAGTATTTGATTTGTGCGTGGGTGCTGGTGGTTTCGAGTCACCGTAATTCCTGATTTTCAGGTGAGCATCCTCAGCGCGTTCTCCGTTTTTCGGGGTTTCCTGATTGTTTCTTTCTTGGTAATCCTGTTTCAGTTGGACGACGGTGTAGTTGTGTGCAGGGACTAGATGCAGACTAATAGTAGTCAGAACTACTTGTGAATTGTGTGTGTTGAGAACTCCAACAGACACTGCTTTTAAACCAGCGGGGAGTAGGCCATTCGCTAGGAAGACTCCTTGATCTATTTCTCTTGATAGACAGAGCATCTCTTCCTGCAGCTGCAAGGGAACCCCGACTATGATTTGTGACCTAGCAGGTATGCATACAGGCTCTTTCAGCTGTATTTGTTGCTGCCTCATTTCGCAGGTCAAATCACTTTCAGTCGGTTTGTCCACCTCGCATTCCAGTGTTCGCCGGTCATTGTTCTCCTCTTGAGAAACTTTTGAAGTGCCACAGATTGTCAGATCGGCCTTTCTGGGCTCTGTTCTATCTGTTCGGGCATTCGTTTTGACCACTTTTTCGGAACACGGGTTATCCAATGCAGCTGTTAATGGAACAGCAAACTCCTCAGGGTTGTTTTCCGTTCGAGGAAATCGCAATGCCTTATTCGGGCCCTCAACGTTACAATTCTTTGCTAGAAAGTCATTTCCTAGAAAGCCGTCGTCGGAAAGGCCGGGTAGGTTTTTTATTACCTGAAAATTGCAGGGAATTTTATTCTTTAATGTAAAATTGCCCTGACACGTTCCCAGCGTCTTTCCGGTACCAAATGGTGTTTGTAAAGTATATGTTTCTCCGGTATTTATATCTTCGGGATTTTTAATTGCTTTCTTCTTTATTATGCTAACCTCAGCGCCAGTATCTACTACAAGTTTGGTATTGCCGCTCAGGCTAATATCCAACGGATGGCTAACTGTAGAGATACAGGGTTCGGGCAGCTGAGGTGACCCTTTATTAAAATTTTTTGTTTTTAGTGTCGATCCGGGGTCTTTTCGGTCGACTGCTCGTCGTTTCCCTGGCTCTTAGAGTCCCATTTTTGTTTTTGGCGGCATTCCTCTATGGAATGGCCGCGACGGTTGCAGAACTTGCATTTGAGTTTTATGTTAAAAACTCGAGGACCAGCGGAAGGTTGCTGATCCTGAATCCGTCGGTCGGGGAGCCTTGTTTGGTTACTCGGGCCCGGAACCTGGCGATTGTTTCTACAATCGCGAACATCATGTCCATATATTTTGCAGGTTGAGCAGAAGGGTGTGTTTTTACGCTTCATGCAGTCGGCGTAAGTGTGACCTCTTCGCTGGCAAAAGTTGCATGTGATGTTTGACCTTAATTGGTCGAGGTTCTGGCGGCGGTAGTCGAATTGAGGGGGAGACGAGCGTTGAGGTGGAGTCGTATATTGCGGAGTCTGTCGGCGAAAGTTTTGTGGTGGCGGCGGTCTGTATAACGTTTGTTGTGGAAAATTGCGAGCAGGTGTATATGGGGTTCTATGGAATGCCCTTATTCTGGCAGTTGGGTCCATAGCAACCGGCATGGTTGAGCCTTGTTCTACAACAAACGGAGTAGGAAAGCTTTGGGTGGTTGTGGTTGGCGTGAACTGGGCGCCCTGTTGTAGTTTCTCCATGTCGAGTGCTTTATTGATCAGCGCCTCGAGCGTGCCGTCGGTGACGGTGAGGAGATATTGGCAAAGGTGTGGATTCGTAACCCCGCTGCGGACTGCGTTTTTCGCGAAGTCCTCCAGCTGCGTTGTAACAGCTGGGGTGGCCGCAGCTCCATATTTTGTTTGTGCGGCCTCTTTGCAGAGGGCCAGCAACTGTTTTACTCTAGCCGTGAAGGCGGTGAGTGTTTCGCAGGGGTTTTGGTGAGCTGTTATGAGCCTATTTACCAGTTCCTGGTAAGTTTCTCTGGGAAGATATGCCGCGTTTAATCTTGCTTCGACTTCTTGAAATGTTGTCGGTACATCCGAGGCCAACAGTTGATATGCTCCTCCACGAAGTCTTGTGGGAAGGATCTTGAGGAAAGCCTCTTGCTCCCCTTCGGAGAGACACTGTTTGGCCTGGCGGCAGCAACCCAGGAATGTTTGCAACTCTGATCCGAGATGCGGGCCTGGCTCACCTGAAAAAATGGGCACCATTTGCGCAGTCAACTTAACAATTTTTCCGTAATCGGTCGCCATAGTGGAGTTCTGATTCGAGTCGGTGTCGGGCGAGTCTTGTGCGAGAAATCGATTTAGACCCTGTTTCAGGTTAATTTCTCGCAGGGAGTCTTGTAGGGATTGAATGAGGTTTTCCTCAGTTGTGCCTTGTAAATTATTCTCAATATTTTCTTCAGAGGGGAGTATGCGCGAGAATCCGTCTAGCTTGGCTTGAAAGAGTGCGGCTTCCTTTTGAAAGCGCTCTAAGTCTTCCAGTCTCTCTTCGCTGGACTTTGTATTTCTATTTTCGAGGAGGTTAGAATAGAGAGTTGCTAGGCGTTCGGATTCTCGCGCGGACTCGTACAAAGTATTAAAATTATTGTATTTAAATCTTACTTGGTTTTGATTTATTCGTTGCAGGACGGTCCCGCTCCTGAGTGTGAGTCCTTCGGAACTGGGTCCTGGTTGTGCTGGGGTTATCTGGCGTTCACTGACCTGCGTTTGGTCGGTGAATACTGGTGACTGGGAACCCTGGCGTGGTTCTTCCGCGTCGATCTCCAGGTCCAGGGAGGTTATGAGGAGGTCCTCTGTCTTCTCCTCTGTTGGTGAGTGAGCGGGAGTAGAGTGGGTGTCCTTGGACATCAACTCCTGCTCTTCAGCGTTGCAAGGGGGGCTTTTGGCCTGCTTTTCCGTTCCCTTGATAACAGTACTAGAGTTGTGTTGGGAAAAGGGGGGCTTGTGCCGTCTTCAACGATTCCCTTTTCCACTCTGATACTGGTGCTGCGTTGATTGCTGGTGTTGGTTGGTGTCGTCTTCTTCGGGCTGGGACGAAGCCCACACAATTCCACCGGTGGTGCTGGCTTACACTTTGCGGAAAACGTTTGGGGTGACTCCTCAGGGCTATTGACTACCCGGGAGTGCTTAGAGATACCCCTCTGGTTTGGTCTTGGATCAAGGCTTTTCAAGCTGTTACGGTAATTTTGTTTTACCACGCTTCCTTGATCCTACCGGCTGCGCCAATTTTTTGTTATGTATACTTTACTTACTATAATGATACGAAATTCAAACTTTAATATTCCACTAATTAGTCTTTAATATTGGATTGGTTGCTACAAATTAACTTATCTATAATTCGGACAATAGTATTCCACAAGTTATTTCATTAATTTTACAGTATGTAATACAAATTAACTTATTTAAAATTCGGACAATAGTATTCCACTAATTATGTTCTTAATTTTATAGAAGTAGATACATATTAACTTATTTAACATTCGGTCAATAGTAATTCGCTATTTATGTCCTTAATTTTATAGAAATAGATACACATTAACTTATTTAACATTTGGTCAATAGTAATTCACTAATTATGTCATTAATTTTATAGAAATAGATACACATTGACTTATTTAAAACTCGGTCAATAGTAATTCACTAATTATGTCCTTAATTTTATAGAAATAGTATTCCACAAGTTATTTCATTAATTTTAGAGTATGTAATACAAATTAACTTATTTAAAATTCGGACAATAGTATTCCACTAATTATGTTCTTAATTTTATAGAAGTAGATACATATTAACTTATTTAACATTCGGTCAATAGTAATTCGCTATTGATGTCCTTAATTTTATAGAAATAGATACACATTAACTTATTTAACATTTGGTCAATAGTAATTCACTAATTATGTCATTAATTTTATAGAAATAGATACACCTTGACTTATTTAAAACTCGGTCAATAGTAATTCACTAATTATGTCCTTAATTTTATAGATATAGATACACATTAACTTATTTAAAATTCGGTCAATAGTAATTCACTAGTTATTTCATTAACTTTGCAAGATGTAATACAAATTAACTTATTCAAAACTCGGACAATAGTATTTCACTAATTATTTATAACACCTTATCATCACCGTTGCCATGAATCTCGCCCGGATTATCTTCCGCGACCGTTTTTGCAGACAACTGATTACCGCGACTTACTTTTATTACGATCAAAACAAGACTCCGAGGTCTCCTTCCCTGAATCCGCTCGAATTAGCTCTGATGTCGTATCGTGTTTTCATTCTTTCGCTGGTTGTCTTGAGATTCTTTCTTGCTAGTTGATGGATTTCTGCGAGACGCTTCTGAAGTATGGTTATGTATTCTTCAGTGGATTCAGCATCTTTTTCAAGTGTTCCGAACTTCAAATCACTGGGCAGTCGAATCTGTCTTCCAAACACGATTTTACATGGTGTCTGTCCCGTTTGATGCTCATCTACTACTTTTCTGAGATGTTCGACCACTGTTCTATTAAACCGCTCAACCATCCCGTCAGACTGTGGCTGAAGTGGTGTTGTCCGGGTCTTTCTTATTCCAAGAATATCACAAACCTTCTGGAATACCTGGGATTCAAAGTTTCGTCCTTGGTCAGAATGAAGCTCATTGGGGACGCCAAATCTGCATATCCAGTTTGTTACTAACTCCTCTGCCACTATCTGTGTTTATTGATTTGGTATTGCATATACTTCTGGCCATTTACTGAAGTAATCCATTACCACTAGAATGTATCGGTTGCCTCGATCTGACTCAGGAAATGGTCCGGCAATGTCAATCGCAATTCTCTCGAAAGGTGCTCCTACGTTGTATTGTTGCATAGCTCCCCTTGTTTTGATGTGAGATCCTTTGCTTCTGCACAAACGGTACATTTTCGACACCAGTCTTCAACATCCTGCCGCATATGCAGCCAGTAAAATTGTTCTCTTAATTTCTCCAAAGTCTTATTGACACCAAGATGTTCTCCCGAAGCACCATTATGGAATTCCTCCAACACCTAGCTTATTTTGTTCCTGGGAACCAATACCTGCATTCAGCATGATAACTCGTCGGGTGTTTCCCATTTGCGTTTCAATATTCCATCTTCAACGCAAAGCGAATTCCATTGCGCCCAGTAGCTCTTCAACGTTGTACTTCTGTCGGAAATATCTTTCCATTGGGGCCTTTCGGGGCCTTTACCTTTCCACGTCAAAATTGGTGAAATATTCTCATCTTCTCGTTGTGCTACTCGAAATTCTTCATTGTTCCATCCTGTCAAGGGTACGACAGTTGTTCTTTGCACAATCACATGGCCGCATTTTCCTTCCAGACGGGAACAGTACTTACACTCCGATTTACATGGCCGTCGTGAAAGTGCATCTGCATTTCCATGGGATCTACCCTTCCTATGAATAATTTCAAAATCATAGGATTGAAGTCTTTTCAGCCATCGTGCTACTTGTCCTTCAGGATTTTTAAATTGCATTAACCACTTCAGCGCTGCATGATCACGTTTCAGCTGTTCGTTCCACGGGGGTTGCTGCTGACTCTATGCAGACTTTGTCGGCGAGTGCTTCGTCTTTTAGGACGGTTATCCTGAGACCAGCCAGACGGCCCAAATGCATCTTCGTATCCAGGGTATACCCTGATACATCTGAGCGCGACGTCATTGACCACATCTCCACACTTGCGAGTATTCCCGTTGGCATGATCGCTTGTCGGAGAATCAGCCCAGCACACGGCCAAGGTGAGCGCGCCTTTTCAGCCTCTTTTAAGGTTTTTGTTCCCGACGACTCCTTTCCAGCGATTATCTCGCCTCGACTTATGGCCTCCTGGATCTATTGTTCGTGAGTTTGTCCCGAGGGCTCGTCCTGGCGTTGCTCACTCTAACACTCCAAAAAACTTGTCAACGAGGTCTCCTTCTACTACGCCAACGTGACTGGGTTGCGCTCCAAAACCTCGCGCCTGTTCTCCACCTCCAGCTCCGCCGACTTTGATGTCATCTGTTTGACTGAGACCTGGTTATGTGGCGGCATATCTGACGCCGAACTCTTTGGACCTGATTTTCAGGTCTTTCGTCGTGATCGCCACTCCGATTTGTGTGCTCCAGTTGGTGGTGGTGTGCTCTGCGCTATTAGGGCCAATATCCCTTCCTCGGTCATGCAGATTGCTTGTTCCGGCGACTTGGAGATGTTGTGCGTCATCTTAAATTTCCCACAGATAAATCTGTACGTTTTTACTGTGTATATCCCTCCTGGCTCACCCCCACGTTTATATGACTTGCTGTCTGCCTCCATCAACAGCCTGAGCGATGCCTTGCTGCCCGCCGACGAGGCCGTTGTCTTTGGTGATTTTAACCTCCCCACTGTCAACTGGATTCAGTCCTCGGAGTCTGAGGGGCTCTTGCCTTGCCTTACTGGCGCTCCCCAGCACATTCTGTCCCTTCTGGACACCCTTGCCTCTGCGAGTCTTACACAGTGCAGCGATGTCGTGAACGACCTTGGAAGATCGCTGGACCTTGTTTTTTCGACCGATCCGGGTGGCTCGTTTGTGAGAAGGTGTCCGACTCCCCTAACTTTGGAGTCCAGCCATCATCCTGCGCTTCAGGTATTCCTGCGTTTTGAGGCCCCCGACAAAGTATTTTCCTCTCTTGCGGGATGGTCATTCAACTTTAAAGCCGCTAATTATTCTTCCCTCAACGACTGGCTCCAGGCTTATGACTGAGCAAACGTACTTGCTGAGCCCGACATTGATCGGGCCGTTTGCTCCTTCTATGACGTACTTTATACTTGTTTTACTCAGTGCGTACCGGTCTCCTTTTCGCGCTCCCCCCATTCATCTCAGCCATGGATGAATAGCTCCTTGAGACACCTGAAAAACCAAAAGAATAAGGCCTGGAAAAGGTTCTGCTCCTCTAGGTGCGACGACGACTACCAGGCCTACTACAACCTCTACCTTCGTTTCTCTCTCGATCTTCAGACGTCCTACAACAGATTTCTGTCCGACTCGAGACATATTCTTCATTCTAACCCCAGACAGTTTTGGAGATTTATTAACTCTAAGCGACATAGTGATGGCTACCCTTCCTCCCTTAGGTTTGGTGATTGCGAGAGTTGTGACCCCGTCATTGTGGCCAACTATTTCGCCGACTTCTTCATCACCTCATTCTGTAATTCTGACTGTGATATTGTTTCTTCCGATTTTATCCACTTGACCAGGCTTCCTCATACTTCCCTTGAAACTAAGGACTTAGTTTTTGACGATGGTGCTGTCACCGATTATTTGTCTAGTTTGTCCAACGGATTTTCGTGTGGTCCAGATGGTGTCCCTTCGTCCTTCCTTAAAAATTGCTGTTCATCTGTGTCCCCTATTCTTCGTCATTTGTTTAACCTGTCTCTGTCTTGTGGGCGTTTCCCCGGTCTCTGGAAGGATTCTGTGATTATTCCCCTTCACAAAAAGGGTGACAAGTCCAACATCAGCAATTACAGACCCATCGCCAACTTGTGTCATGTTGCGAAGACGTTCGAGGCCTTAATCAGTGATGTGCTCCGTTTTCATTGTAAAACCTTTTTAGGCTCTTTTCAGCATGGCTTCATTAAGGGTAAATCAACCACCACCAACTTACTCGAATTCGTACATCACTGCTTGCCTCTGATTGAGTCTGGCTTACAGGTTGTTTGCATTTTCACTGATTTTAGTAAGGCCTTCGACAGAATCGATCATGGGATTCTGGTTCATAAATTTCATTTGCTCGGGTTCCCACCGCTTTTTGTTAACTGGTTGTCCACTTACCTCTCTGGGCGCACCCAGCGCGTCTTGTTTCGTGGTGCCCTATCCAGTGAATTCTTTGCTTCTTCTGGGGAGCCTCAGGGCAGCATTCTTGGCCCACTTCTTTTTATTATTTTTATTAATGACGTCTCGGTGCTCCTTTCTAGCTCCAAGATTCTGTGTTATGCAGATGACGCCAAAATATTCCGTGTCGTCTCCCGCGACGACGATTGTGCTCTGTTAAGCTCCGACATTCACGTTTTTCACGACTGGTGCTCTAGTAATCGTGTCCCTCTTAATATAAACAAATGTACCATAATGACCTTTACCCGCAGAAACTGTCCCATTCTCTTTGACTACTCTTTGGATGGCAGTGTCTTGAGTAGGCTACATAGGGTCAAAGATTTGGGGGTTGTTCTTAATTCCCGCCTATCCTTTGATGATCACATTGACTTCGTGGTGAGTAGGGCTAATTCTACGCTGGGTTTTGTGAAAAGGTGGTCCAGGGAACTTGACGATCCCTATCTAACTAGGCTCCTCTTTTGCACATTCGTTAGACCCATTCTGGAATACGCTTGCCCGGTTTGGGATCCCTTCCTTGGCGTGATCCCTTATCCCTCCCATCATATCATGCTAGGCTTGGATTGATTTCTCTTGATTCCCTTGTAAAGAGACGCCGAATATATAAGATCACTTTTATGCATGATTTATTGCAGGGGACGATCAACTCCTCCGAACTGCATTCCCGCCCGGTCCCTTAGGAATTTCAACTTTCTGCATGTTCCCTTTCATCGTACGCTCTACGGCATGCACGAGCCTGTCACCTCTATGTCCCGCCTCTACAATGACTACGCTGCCTATATCGAGCTGGGATGTTCTAGGCGATAACTGAAGTGCCATCTGAGGATACTTATTGAATAAATTAGTTTAATGATTTGTATTAATTTTGTAGTCCTTTTGATTCATTTGTAATTTTCTTAGTAGCCAGTTTTGGCGAAGCCGTTGTTAAATAAATAAATAAATAAGTGTTGGATGCCGTATCGTTCCAAGAGGTTACCGAACTGGGCTGACCGAAACTAAGGACCGTTGTCTGTTACCACATTCTCCGGGACACCGAACTTGTGGAAGATTTCTTCTTCGGCGAAGCTGCAAATTAGTGTCGTGCTCGCTTTTCGCAGTGGGCGTAGCAGAATGTACTTCGAAAAATGGTCCAATGCAATCAGGATGCACACATGGCCTCGTTTCGTGCGAGGATATGGCCCTAATAGGTCCATGTACACTCGCTGCCATGGTCTTTCCGTCGTCGCTTGAGCTCCCATTGGTGGTCGTAAGATGGAATTTGGGGCTTTCGTCTCCTTGCAGGTGTCGCAGGCTAATACATATGCTCGTATATCAGCGGTCATCTTGGGCCAGTACAGGTGTCACCGTATTCTCTCTAAGGTTTTGCCTATGCCTCCATGCGAAGATTGGGCGGATCATGCGCTCTCGCAATGACTTCTGATACCAGGCCCCGTGGAATCCAAAGATTCCAGGCTTCTTCTTCCTGAACTGGGTCACCAGTTCTGGGCTGCGTCCGAATATATACATAGCCGTCGCACAAAGTTAAGTCTGGCAGGGATGACTTATGCTTCTCGACTCGGTCCCGAAGGTCCTGGTATTCTTGAGAGTCGAAGTCTGGTGCATCTAGGTCAACTTGCGGGCCTTGTTCGCGTACTGTTGGTGGATCAACGGCTGCTATTTCTTCACAGTATATGCGGGATAACGCGACAGGTACCACGTTCAGACTGCCCTTACGGCGTTCTATGGTGAAGTCGAAGCCTTGAAGCTTTAGACTCCACCGGGCCAGGCGTCCATTGAGGTCCTTTTGAAACATCAGCCATTGCAGGCTCGCATGGGCGTCACCACCTTAAATGGCATGAGATCGACGTATGCCCTGAATTTTTCGATACTGATCATCGCTGCCAAACATTCCAACTCCGTAATTGTATAATTGTGTTGGGCCGAATTCAATTTCTTGGACACATATGCAAGTGGTCGTTCGTTTCCCTCGTCGTCCAACTGGATCAAGACTCCGCCCACACCCTGTTTACTCGCATCGCACTGGATGATGAAGGGCTTGGTGAAGTCAGGACTTACCAATACCATGCCATGCCCAAAAATCGGCGCATTTGACGAACGGACTTAGGGGGAGGGTATTCGACGATGGCTGCGACCTTCTCGGGGTCCGTCTTTATCCCTCCATTACCGATGATGTACCCTAAGTACCGCGCTTTCTTTAAGCAGAACTTACTCTTCTCCACGTTTATCGTAGGTCCAGCCTTCCTCAAACATTCCGCCGCCGCGAGGAGCGATAGGTGGGAGTCGAAGTCCTCCGTCAGCACCAACAGGTCATCGAGATACACCAACACCTGGTCTCGAAGATCGTAGGGAATGACCTTGTCCATCAGCCGGCACATTGTCTGGGGCGCGTTGCGCAGTCCAAATGGCATCACCGTATAGTGATAGAGGGGGTGGCCGGGGACTGTGAAAGCTGTTTTTTCGCGCGATTGTTGGTCCAGTGGGATCTGCCAGAAAGCATCTTTAAGATCAAGGCTGGTAATGTACATTGATGGAGGAAGTCTACTAAGGATGCCATCTATATGCGGTAGTGGATAGGCATCCTTCTTGGTCACCGCATTGACCTTCCTCGCTTCAAAGCACAACCTGACTTTGCCTGGCTTCCGCACTAGAACCACGGGCGAACTCCACGGGCTCTGGCTTTCCTCTATCACGCCCAGTTGTTTCATTCGGTGAAGTTCGGCGTCCATCAGCTGTTGCACGGCTGGTGAGACCGGATAAAAACGCTGCTTGATGGGTGCAGCGTCTCCTACGTCTATCAGGTGTTGGACCAACTCTGTCTTCCCGAGACCTAGCGTTGAGTGCGACGGGAAAAGTTGCTTTACGTGTTGTAGACGAAGTTGGTCCGTTGTAGATAATGGGTATTGGTTTGGGTCCAGGGGTTGGGACTTGCTTGCCATCGTTGATGGTTGAGACCATATTGTTGCTGCTGAAACGTTGCCAATAATATCAGGTGCCAAGTTAAAGAGCCTCCAAAAATCCACTCCGAGATATAGTTCTTGAGTCAGGCTGGGCACGATGTACAGACGTACAGCCTTGGTATCACCCCGAAAAGTGATCTGCACGTCCGCGTGGCCCTGTACCTCGGGTGTCTCCCGGTTGGCTACCATGAGCTTCGTTCGATATCTGTTCCACGAAACTTGGGCTTTATCCAACCTCTCTGCATCCTTACCCAAAACGCTGACGCTGGCTCCACTGTCCAGGAGACCAGAAAGAGTCTGCCCCAGCAATAGCACCTCGGCATAAGGCCGGATGTCGTGAGGCGCAGTCACGAATGCAGAGGCTAACCTCTTCCTGTTCTCCCGAACTCTTTTCCAAAAGGCTCTCAGCCGTAAGGTTGAGCGCTTGGGTTTTCTTGGGAGGGTGGTGTCGTGTACGGGATCAGTTTCGGCAAATATTTTCTGTCTGGCTTCCTGATACTCTACGTATGGTATTTGCATCTCAGAAGTGGTGCTGTTATCCGAGGCGTCCATTAACTGGTCCATTAAGTTAGGCGGGCATACCTTTGACCAGCTCTCGTTGTCTTCTGTAGAAATGGCCAGCAGTGGCAATAAGCCCGATGAAGGTGTTATATCCGGTGTTGAGTTTACGGAAGTTATGTCTGGTCTAGTAGTATTTATTCCTGTTGGGATGTAGACGGCTGTTGAGGAGTCGCAAGCAGTGCTGGATTCGGCCGCGGTCCATTGTCCTTCTGCCCTACTGGCCTCCGATGGTATGCTGTCGGTCGAGGACTGATGTTGTTGCCCCCGACCCTCCTCAGGTTTTTCTGCACACAGACAGGGCACCTAGGCTTAACAACTCCTTTCCGTCCGCATCCATAGCAGAAGAAACCCTATGGCTCTCTATTGCAGTCTGTATAATAGTATCCAGGCTGGTCACAATTCCAACAGATAGCAGTCTGGCTGCGTGGTGATTCGATGGCCGCTAGATGTCGTCCGTCCTCCGATGTGTACTTAGCTGGTTCCTCACTGTGATCCGTAGGTGTTTCCGATAAATAGTACTCCTCAAGTCGCGATCTGTTAACATAGATGGCAGGGATGAGCGTATGCGGGCTCTGGTGGTTTGCACTTCCATAGAAGGCAACAAGTTAATCCGGACACTCTCGACGAACTCCATCTCAGTCATGGGCGCACGGAGCTGATTTCGAAGCCTGGTCATGACGGGTTCTGTCTTCGGAGCGTCCAAAACCAACTGTTGACTCTCCCTCCCAGCAAAATGTGCAAGTTGTCAAGGTTTCCAATTTGAAAATAAACTCGTCAACATCGAGTTTGGTGTTGTCCCCATCGTAAATGAGTTGCCATCTTTTGATAGGACTCGCTGAACGTCTCTGCCGGTTATATCTTGGCTGGCTTTGCCTACGTGAGTCAGGTGATTCGTATTAGTCATGTGCATTAGGCCGATAAAGCCGGATATACTGATGTCTCTGCTGACTCGGCCGACCTGAAACGAAATCTGGGCCATGTTGACCTCTCACGTTGTTGAAGCTGTTGTTGTACGTATCCCGGGAAGCGCTTACCCAGGGATCTGCTACAGGGATTCGCGGTTGCGGAGCCAAAGGTGTCCGATGCCCAGGCAGCTGTTCAAGTCCTCTCGCCACTTCTTCCCTAACTGCGTCGGCGATCTGCAACCTGAGGGTTGCCAATAAAGCTTGGGTGCTGGCGGATCTGTCACGCGGAATGTCCTCAGGTCGCACCTCGCCTGCGATGGTAGAATCCGCTCGCGACGTCGGCTGTGTCCTACCATTCGCATCCTCCGGGCTTCGGGCTGCCGCCGAGGCCGGCCTTGAACTGTGTGCTAGTGGTTCAATCTGAGCGATCTATTGCTGTCGTTGCTGGTTGTCTTGCAGTCATCCGGGTATTGTATCTCTTTGGAACTGCCTCGGTTTCGTTTTCCCGTGGTAATAGTGCCTGTCTGCACACTGGACATTTTCGACTTGTCTTAAGCCACTGACTCAAGCACTGGCGGTGCAGTTCATGTCCACAGCTTGTCAGGGCGGTATCGTGCGGAGTGACGTCCTCCTGACAGCCCGGGCACCGGTTTACTTCCACTGCCGTGGCTCCAGTTGGGGTTCGTGCCATATACATAATGGTCAACGCCAAATTACACCATTCTAATTAATAAGAAAAAAAAATCCAAGTATTGTTCTGAAGGGGTATGAAGTTAAGTTCTGAAATAAGTTATCCAAGTTATGTCCAAAGACTTTAAACTTTCACCGCCGTACTAGACGGAAAGATAAAGGTTATGTTCCTTAGCAAAATTATTTTGGTCAGAGCAATCCAACTCTAAAATTAGCTTCTGAAAAGTCCAAAGTCAAAGTAAAGAAAATTCAAAGTCAAAATTCTGAAAAACTAAATCCAAAGCCAAACCCTGAAAAGTTAAAGTAAAAATTCTGAACTCAGTAAAGAAAAATTTGGAAAAGTTAACGTCAAAATTCTGTACTTAGTAAAGAAAAATTTGGAAAAGTTAAAGTCAAAATTTCACGACTGAAGTGGAAATAGGTTATACCCAAAAGCAAAGTGATCAAAATTCTCTCTCTCTCTCTCAACGACGACCTTCCCTCGCTGTTCTAGGGGCGGCCACCCCACTGAGTGGTCCTCTCTCCTCAGCAAGTCTACAACGCCTACCGGGGAACAAGGATGAGGACACCTGTCATTACCGTCTGAATGGAAGACACCAGGTCTCCGAGTCGGTTGGTTGGCTAGTAACAGCCAGCCATCGACCTTCTTCGGAGACGTGGTGCATTCCAGACATCAGGCGATGCAGTCGTGCCTCCTGAGGGAGAAGGGAAGATAGGTATGAAGGATAAAATTGTAAAAATTGAGAAAGAAAAAAAAACGACTGTTGAACAAAAACCTTTTTAAAAAAAAAAATATTGAAGAAAAGAATGAAGAAGGAATAGGGACGGGAAAGGGAACCCTAAGGATGTCGAACAGAGCCTCTTCAAGACAGACAGCTGGCTATCGCCTGCTATAAGTCTGTCATTCTTGAAGAGTCCCTGCCGACGGGGTTGAGATGGCTAGGTACTCGGGCAGACAATAGGCCACGCAACAAGCTGTAGCTGCAGTACCAGAGGACCTGACCACCTCGAAAACTAATTCGCGTGGGCTCAGGTTCCGAGTTGCGAGTACTCGGAACCCTTAAGGCCAGCGCGTTGGGCGCCATCTCTTGTTGCGAGCTGGGACCGACACTGCTGCTGGATGATTGCCCAAGGCAGGCTATGACTCTGGATGACATCAACTGAAAGTCAGCTGATGTAAGCCAGGATCACGGCCTCCGCTGGACATTCATCTGTCAGCAGATGCTTGGGCAGAGATGGAGGATGACATGCTGGCATCGCTAGCTTTGCGATAGAGAGGGGGAGTTCAAAAAGGGGATGCCATCTCCGCCCGCAGTCGCGCAACAAAAGCGAGAAATCATGCCTAGGATGGGAAGGGTGTGACGAACCGACAATCAAGAAAAGTAACGAAAAAAAACGGGAAGAAAAGGAAGATTTGAACAAAAATATGACGAAGAAAAAGAAAAAAAGCAAGAAAAAACGCGAAACTTTAAGCAAAAACAAAAGAGGGAAGAAAACCCGAATGAAGTAAAACTAAATCTGAAAAGGGAAATAAAAGTAAAAAGAAAAACAAACCACGAAAATTCTGAAAAAAGGAAAACCGAAGAAAAGTTTACATTCGAAAAGAACAAAAACTGAAAAAAAAAATAAAACAGGAGGAGTAAGGAGGTAGGCAGGCGCTGCCAGACTTACCGGCTTTCGTTGGGGGGAGTCTGATGGTATGACTCCCCTTTTTGTTGGCCCATGCCCCATCTATGCATCTAGGGGCCGATGTCAACTAGATGCCCTTAAGTCTGTAAAGAAAGAGGGCCACTCACCTCATTATGAGGGCCCCACCCACCGACGAAGCGATGGCCGCCCTAGAGGAAGGACGACGAGGAGAGAGAGAACAGAAAAAAACGCCTAGCTATGGCTCATCAGACAGTCTTCTTTATTGAATCAATTAAGGAACAAAAAAAACTTTTAATTTTTAAAAAAAAAACGAGTTACCCCCTCCGTAGGAGGACGCACGATCAACTAACCGAAGGCTAGGGCCTATTTACCCCTTTGCAATAGGGCTCGGACGAACTAGCAAAATGTATACTACAAGACTAATGTATATATATATAAAGAGTATACTACAACTAATGTATAACAAGCAAAATTTATAATGTGCATATATTTATCTCACTAAGATCTAGCCAAACTCAACCTACTGGCCTATAAAATTCAATTAAAGATTTCAAAGAAAAAGGAAGCATTCATATATCTACTATATCTAACAGTATACAAGCATTTCTATAACTCTAAGAAAGAATAATGCGCATTATTATTTTCTTCACTTTCCTTACTAACAGTCTCAATAACTAGTTCTAACTAGAAAATTATGAATTGATGTCTGTACTAGATTTTCTTGATTTAAATCAATAAAGCTAAATCAGGCACTATGATATTTAAAAGCGGTTCAGTTCAATTTGCGCATTTTTACAATTGCACTACTTTTTTAGGATATACGCTATTAAAACGTCTCACTTTTCACTGGTTCTTTTATAAATGCAATTATTCGGTAGATTGGATGATATCATTCCAAAGGGTAAAATAATAAGACCACTTTTTATTGAAATATTAATATCGTCTGATGTCCATATTCAACTTACTTGCAAATTAACGTTTAGATTGCTGAGGTTTAGGGATATACGCTATCAAACGTCTCACTCTTCACTGTTTTCTTTTATAAATGCAATCGTACAATAGATTGGATGATTTCAGTCTTGCAAATTAAGGTTTAGATTGTTGAGGTTTAGGGATATACGATATCAATTGTCTCACTCTTCACTGTTTTCTTTATAAATGCAATTATTCAATAGATTGTATGATATCATTCCAAAAGATAAAGATAATAAGACCACTTTTTATTGAAATATTAATATCGTCTGATGTCCATATTTAACTTACTTGCAAATTAAGGTTTAGATTGCTGAGGTTTAGGGATATACGCTATCAAACGTCTCACTCTTCACTGTTTTCGTTTATAAATGCAATTGTACAATAGGTGGGATGATAACATTCTTGCAAATTAAGGTTTAGATTGTTGAGGTGTAGGGATATACGATATCAAAACGTTTCACTCTTCCTGTTTTCTTTTATAAATGCAATTGTACAATAGATGGGATGATAACATTCCAAAGGATAAAAATACAAAGACCACCTTTTATTGAAATAACAATAATATCGTCTATGTCCATATTTAATTTAGTTGCAAATTAAGGTTTAGATTGCTGAGGTTTAGGGATATACGATATCAATTGTCTCACTCTTCACTGTTTTTTTTTATAAATGCAATTGTACAATAGATGGGATGATAACATTCCAAAGGATAAAAATACAAAAACAAAATTTTATCATGCGTTTGAATAATAAGTTCCACCAAGGAACGGACTCACCAAATAAGTTCCTTTCATCCCTTTTTCCTTTACCCAGTCCACTGTTCGCTTGACCATTTCACTACTGGCCTATGTAAGATCTTCCTGACGAGATCCTATGTCTTCGGGTCTAATGCAATCCAGTTTAGAAGAGTTTCGGTTCTCCAAAATAAATTGAAAGGAAATAGCCGACGGCTAATCGCACGCACTTCATATAAATCCACAAATTTTAAAAGATGTATAATTCAATCCAAAAAGGCGATTTAAAACTAATAACCAATAATTTTCTCATTAGAATGTTTATTTTTTTGACAAAAAAAAATTTTTTTAATTCTGTCGCAACGCTCGCTGTGTGGGGGGGGGGGCAATGGCACGAAACACCTTTGACACTTCCAAACTCTTTCACTTTTCTCAATTTAAATCAGAAATTTTGAACTTCATTTTATCCAGACAATTTTTAACTTCAGTTTAACTATAAATCCAGTTTATACTTTATTTGCCCATTTAACTTTTCTTTTCTTTTTCTTTTGCACCGAACGATCGACCTAGCTCATCACCAATCTTACAAAGACTGCCTAAAACGAATTCTATTTTAGTAGTATAAATATGCGGGTTCTGGACCAAATGTGCAATGTGCACCTTAAAATTGCTTAAATTGTGAGGGAAATCGAGGTCTGACGTCACATTTTTGCACATT
The DNA here is from genome assembly GCA_964036015.1 of Leptarthrus brevirostris. NCBI lineage: Eukaryota > Metazoa > Arthropoda > Insecta > Diptera > Asilidae > Leptarthrus > Leptarthrus brevirostris. Next base: position 81,048,827 of record OZ038371.1, read on the forward strand.
TTCAATGGTCCAGGACCCGCATAACAATTTGGGGAGGTGCAGAGATAAGAAAGCGTGATTCCGAAGTTCAAAGGTCAAAGTTGATGATTGTTTAGTAAGATAAGGCACCTGTCGGCCTTCTTGGATATGGGTATTCGGTCTTGTAGGCTACAATTGAGAGATAAGGAAAAGAGATAAGGATTGTCGGCCATATTAGGAGCAGAAGAGAGATAAGGATGTCGGCCATCTTGGATTTTGGGTTTTCGGTCTTGTAGGCTACAATTGAGAGATAAGGAAAAGAGATAAGGATTGTCGGCCATCTTGGATTTTCGGTATTCGGTCTTGGAGGCTACAATTGGTCTTCTTCTTCTTCTTTGGTTTGCATCTGGACTTAGATCTGAACCTAGATTGTTTAACAAGATAAGGCACCTGTCGGCCATCTTGGATATTGGGTATTCAGTCTTGGAGGCTACAATTGATGTTGAAGATAAGAGTTTGTTGTTTTGAGTTTTTAATTACGAAGTACAGCTTTATCAGCTAAATGAAATAACATGATGCGAATTTAATGGGAAAACAGAATACTGCGTAATAAAAGATTTCACCACTTTGAGTAAATAGATGAAGATTATTTTTTATTTCGTTTGCAAATTCTTATTTCTATGATATCATTTGTTTTCAAGCAAGTTTTAACATGTTTTTCTGGTCGAGTTGTGATTGATAAGCGAGCTGGTGACTGCGTAGAAATTAATAATTTGGCGGCAATGTTAAGGTCGTTGGGTGATAAGGTTTTGTAGATGAACCTGACCTCGTGCTGAAGATAAGAGTTTGTTGTTTTGAATTTTTAATTACGAAGTACAGCTTTATCAGCTAAATGAAATAACAGGATGCGAATTTAATTGGAAAACAGAATATTGCGGTTTCCTAAATTATAATTGAATGTGATAAATTCGCCTAATAAAAGACGCGTGCTGCTGGCATTCCACTCTAGTTCTATTTCTAATTAGATGAGAGTTGGATCTGAGTTTTCTTAACTAAATTAAGCGTGGTTTATTAAATGTTTTTAAGACTGTGTTTTCTAAAGAATAAGAAAACTTTATTTTAAACTTTTAAAGTGTGCATTAATACTAAAAGGCTTCTTAAGAACTCTTGATAATTGTACAAGAAGTGGAATATAATAGAAATGAAGTGTTTTTGTGTGAAGTGTGTGGGAAGACCTTTAAAAGGAACTTCACCCTACAGAGACATATAAAAAGTATACATAGCAGCACATTGGATGCAAGATCGCATCGTCCAAAAGAAGATACTAAGGATATGTCTACATCTATATCGGTATCAGTTTCACCATCAACATCATCATTAAAAACATCATTAAAGGACGCTTTAACACATATGTTTTGTCAGGCATGTAATTTACAAATTAAAGTAAAAGACTGGACGCATCATTTACGTACCAATGTTCATAAAAAGAAAGCGTCTATACCTATAAAGGAACATCTTAGGTGTGTTAAGGAAAATTTCGGGGAACGAATTGAAACTTTTATTCTTGAAAATGGAGATGAAGGATTACTCGATATAAATAAAATCTTACAAGAATCTAAACATCAACTTTTGGAAGTGTTAAATATGTCGTTAGAAAAGCATATTTCTTATAAGTTCAATATCGAGCTTTTTGCAGAATATATCAAAGTTGTAAACTCAGAAGACGAAAAAGAAATTATTTCTTCAATAAAATCATTTCAATCCAAAATGACTGTCATATTCAACAACAGCGATTTATCAACTTTATGTGAGAATATGATTAACTGCATTAACTCCAAATCAGAAGAATTTCAAGAGAAAGATAGTGGATGGTCGTTGATTCGAATAATTCATTTACAAATCAACATTAACCAATATCACCCGTTAAGAGGTTCTTCCTACATACCTTTACCAAAGGTTATAATAGACAAGAAAGCATGCATTAATGTAAAAAATAATGATATTTACTGCTTTAAGTGGGCTGTTATATCAGCTCTACACCAACCAACTTATCATTCTGATAGAACATCTTCATATTCAGTTTCTGATATATCAGATAGCGAAATAGAGCTTATAAATGGAGTGAAATTAAATTTTACTGGGTTGGAATTCCCCATGACTTTGCGTGATATAAAAGTATTCGAAGAGATCAATCCGAATATAAGCGTGAATGTTTTCGGCTACGATGTTATACAAGGTAGTTGTCAAATTGTGGGACCTTTTTATTGTACATCAAATGAGAAAGAAAATCATATAAATTTGTTGCTTCTTCAAGATGAAACTCTAAATCATTATGTCTGGATTATGAATATTTCCAGATTGATTAACGAACAACTAACACATCATAAAAGACAAATTTACTTTTGTAATTCGTGTTTTCAACATTGTTATAATGAAGAATCTTTTGCTATACATAAAAATGAATGCTTTAAAATAGTGACTTCTATGCCTACCTCGGAAAAAGCTTTTTTGGAATTTGAGAAGTATGAACGCAAGTTAAGTGTGCCATTTGTTATTTATGCTGACTTTGAATGAGTACTAAAGGAAATTAAAACATGCATACCTAATCCTATGCTGCCTTCAACAACCAACACTCAAGAACACATACCCTGTGCTTTCTCTTATTTTATCTATTGCCCTTATGATGACGATTTAAGCAAGTTCAGGATTTATCAAGGTGAAGATGCTGTTAGTCGATTTGTACATTTATTAGCAGACGACGTGAAAGACATCTATAAAAATCACGTTTCAAAGTGTAAGCCGCTTGTTCCCATGTCACCAAATGAAATAAGGATGCAACGAGAAGAGCAATACTGTCATATTTGTAAGCAATTATTAGCGAATGATAGGGTTATTGATCATTGTCATCTTACCGGTAAGTACAGGGGTCCAGCTCATAATAAATGCAATCTAAGGTATAGAGTTCCAACATTTTTCCCAGTTTTTTTACACAATTTTTCTGGTTATGACAGTCATTTATTTATTAAATCATTAAATGAAATTGAAGGTTCTATAAACGTTATTCCCTTAAATAAAGAGGTATATATATCAATGTCAAAGAAAATTTTCTTTGAGTATAAAACGATTGAATTACGGTTTTTAGATTCCATTCGTTTTATGCCTGCGAGTTTAGATACTCTAGTAAAAAATCTGCCTGATGAAGACTTTAGAATAATCCGTAATGAATTTAAAGATGATGAATATTTTAATTTAATAAGGAGAAAGGGGGTTTTTCCATATGATTACTTAAATTCTTTTGATAAATTAAACGAAACATGTCTACCTCCTCGCGAGCAATTTTTTAATAAACTTACAAGCAATGAATGCACAGAAGGAGAATATCAGCATGCTGTTAACGTATGGAACAGATTTAATTGTAAAGATATTTCCCAATATTTACTTTTATATTTAAAGTGTGATGTTTTGTTGCTAGCAGACATTTTTGAGAATTTTAGAAGAGTATGAATAAATATCTATGAGTTGGACCCATGCCATTATTACACAGCACCAGGATTGTCGTGGGATGCAATGTTAAAACATACTCAAATTAAATTAGAATTGTTAACAGATATAAATATGTATAATTTCATGAAAAGAGGTATTCGAGGAGGTATAACACAATGTTCCTTAAGACATTCTCTAGCTAATAATAAATATATGAAAAAGTTTAATCCTGCAATCGATTCAAAATACTTGGTTTATCTTGATGCTAACAATTTATATGGATGGGCTATGTCGGAATCACTTCCATATGCAGGTTTTGTTTGGGTAGATAACTTTGATAATATAGATTTCATGAAAATTCCTGAAAATTCAGAAGTAGGATATATTTTAGAAGTTGATTTAATTTATCCAGATTTATCTCATGACGATCATAATGATCTTCCCTTTTGTCCTGAAAATAAATTACCTCCTCAAGCCAAGATTAAAAATTTGATTGCTGATTTAGAAAATAAATATAATTATGTTATACACTATAGAAATTTACAACAGTGTGTGAAGCACGGATTAGAACTGCAGCGTATTCATCGAGTTTTAATGTTTAAACAATCAAATTGGTTAAAGAGTTACATTGATTTAAATAATTTCCATCGAACTGCCGCAAAAAATAATTTCGAAAAAGACTTTTTTAAATTATTAAATAATTCGGTGTATGGAAAGACTATGGAAAATGTAGATAAAAGGAAAGATGTATAAATTGCAACAGAGTGGGAAAGCCGTGGTAGACATCAGGGTTTGCGTGCTCTTATAGCGAAACCTAATTTTCATAGTCTTTCTCATTTTACATCAAATATGACTGCAGTTCAATTAAAAAGAGTTTACACAATTTATAATAAACCAATTTACTTAAGCTTTACAGTCTTAGAGCTATCAAAGCTAAAAATGTATAACTTTCATTATGAATATATGAAACCTAAATACAAAGATATGGTCTCCTTAAACTATATGGACACAGATTCTTTTATATATTCTATTTCTGCTAACGATTTTTATAATGATATTATTTTAGATATTAATGAAAGATTCGATACACCAGAATATCCCCACGACAATCCTTATAATATACCGTTAGTAAATAAAAAGGTTTTAGGTTTAATGAAAGATGAGAATAAAGGAAGAATTATGACTGAGGGACAAGCACGTTGTCCTAATGAGAGACGCGTGAGCCCCGATGATCCCTCCACGAGTAGCCGGACGCCTTCCCTCACGATGAGGTCAAAGCTCGTGATTCCTGCCGTGCAGACTGGACCATGGTATGTGTATGTGCCTGTCTTCTTCAGTTTACGTCACGCCGGCACTATGGTCCTAAGACTCAGTACTCGTGGACATCTATCATCATTAGAAGAGGACACATACACTCCAGTATGGCTATCCTCACGAAACCATCCCTGACTGTGTTGCCACGCTTCCAGACCGGCTCCTTGCGGGACCGGTTCCCATCCAGTTTCCTCGAATGTCTTCGGGTTGAATGATTGGCCTGATTGTTCGGGCAGCACAAAAATTCTGTCGAGGGGTGTTGAAATTGAAGCCGGTGTAGGCTGTATTGTGAGGCGAGAACACAAACTTCACGCCGGTTGAGATGCTGAGGGCTCTGAGCTATACAGACTGAACAATTGTTCTAGGATATGCGCGTTGGTCGATGGGACCATTAACAGGGCTGACCTGACTTGAGCGGTAAAACTGTTGGTGGCACAAATTGAAGCCTTTGGGCAGGCGGTAGAATGAGACACAAACACAAATGTTGTGTCGGTAGAGTTGCGGAGGGCTCGGAGCTTATTATGCAATATAGGGTGTTATTCATAGACAACGCTGGCCGCACAGTGCGAGAGTTAAAGTGTTGTTGGTTAGGGATGCGTGTTGAAGCCTGATGGGGCTATAAGTAAGGCGTAAACACAACCTTACACCGGTAAAGAGAGGCTGAGAGCACGGAGCATGGTATACTATAAGGGTTGATATGGGAGGATAGACGTTGAGCAACCTGATCCCACATACTGGCCAGCCTGACCACGCGACACGCTTCCCCACAACCTGGACGAGGATCGCGATTCCTGCCGTGCAGACCGGACCTTAGTATGTGTATGCATGTAGTATATGCTGAAGGCTCGGAGCTTATTGTACAATATAGGGGTTATGGGAAGGATAAATGCTGGACAACCTGGTCGCCGATAACGGCTTTTCTGAAGACGCGGCTGGTTTGTCATCTCGGCTCGTCAGGTCTCAGATTCCCACAGGCATACACCTAATGAGGGAGTAGTCGTTGGAATCAGAGCTTAACCTCAGCGGTGGTATCATCGAGACAAGCACGTCGTCCTAATTAGAGACGCATGAGTCCCAAGGATATCTCCGCGAGCAGCCGGAAGTTTCCCCCACGACTAGATTGAGGATCGCGATTCCTGCCGTGCAAACTGGACATTGGTATGTGTATGTACCTTCCTCCTTCAGTTTATGTGTGCCGGCGTGACATAAACTGGTCCTAAGACTCAGTACTCATGGACGTTTATCATCATTAAGAGAGGACACACACACTCCAGTATGGCTATCCTCGCGAAAATTTCCCATGTCATGTTGCAGCGCTTCAGGGCCGAATACCCTTCGCGTGGTAGGTTCCTAATAACTTCCTTGTAGGTCTTCAAGCTCATAGAGAGCATTTCCCTTCCGCGATCGAACTCGGCACTTTATGAACTTCTTGTTTAGTTTAGCGCTGGCCTGTTTCGCGAAGCTGCTTTGGCTGAAGTTCCTGTGGTAGACTTCCTGTCCGACTTTGAAGCTTACAGGCTTAGAACGTGTATTATAGGTCCCTTCACCTTGCTCAAAAGCTCTGTCTAAATTTTTCCGGGCCTGTTCGCGAATCAAATTGAACTTGTCGGAAGTATCTACGTCTATTGTTTCACTCACAGCCTGTAGTCATCTTAGTAGCGCGTACGCAGAACCATGCTCGACCATTTGCTGGCCAAACAAAACCTTATAAGGCGAGAAGCCAATAGCCTAGTGGACTGAACTCCGAAGAGAACTCGCTTTTTTTTTGCCTATGCCTCCATGCGAAGATTGGGGCGGATCATGCGCTCTCGCAATGACTTCTGATACCAGGCCCCGTGGAATCCAAAGCTTCCAGGCTTCTTCTTCCTGAACTAGGTCACCAGTTCTGGGCTGCGTCCGAATATATACATAGCCGTCGCACAAAGTTAAGTCTGGCAGGGATGACTTATGCTTCTCGACTTGGTCCCGAAGGTCCTGGTATTCTTGAAAGTCGAAGTCTGGTGCATCTAGGTCAACTTGCGGGCCTTGTTCGCGTACTGTTGGTGGATCAACGGCTGCTATTTCTTCACAGTATATGCGGAATAACGCGACAGGTACCACGTTCAGACTGCCCTTACGGTGTTCTATGGTGAAGTCGAAGCCTTGAAGCTTTAGACTCCACCGGGCCAGGCGTCCATTGAGGTCCTTTTGAAACATCAGCCATTGCAGGCTCGCATGGGCGTCACCACCTTAAATGGCATGAGATCGACGTATGCCCTGAATTTTTCGATACTGATCATCGCTGCAAAACTTTCCAACTCCGTAATTGTATAATTGTGTTGGGCCGAATTCAATTTCTTGGACACATATGCAAGTGGTCCTTCGTTTCCCTCGTCGTCCAACTGGATCAAGACTCCGCCCACACCCTGTTTACTCGCATCGCACTGGATGATGAAGGGCTTGGTGAAGTCAGGACTTACCAACACTGGGGAAGAAGTTAGCTGCTTTTTGAGCTGTTCAAATGCGGACTGGGCTTCGCTGGTCCAGACAAATTTGCTCGACTTCTTCAGCGTATCCGTAATATATGCTGACAGGTCGGCGTAGTTCGGAATGAACTTCCTGTACCAGCCTGCCATGTCCAAAAATCGGCGCACTTGACGAACGGACTTAGGGGGAGGGTATTCGACGATGGCTGCGACCTTCTCGGGGTCCGTCTTTATCCCTCCATTACCGATGATGTACCCTAAGTACCGCGCTTCCTTTAAGCAGAACTTACTCTTCTCCACGTTTATCGTAGGTCCAGCCTTCCTTAAACATTCCGCCACCGCGAGGAGCGATAGGTGGGAGTCGAAGTCCTCCATCAGCACCAACAGGTCATCTAGATACACCAACACCTGGTCTCGAAGATCGTAGGGGACGACCTTGTCCATCAGCCGGCACATTGTCTGGGGCGCGTTGCGCAGTCCAAATGGCATCACCGTATAGTGATAGAGGGGGTGGCCGGGGACTGTGAAAGCTGTTTTTTCGCGCGATTGTTGGTCCAGTGGGATCTGCCAGAAAGCATCTTTAAGATCAAGGCTGGTAATGTACATTGATGGAGGAAGTCTACTAAGGATGCCATCTATATGCGGTAGTGGATAGGCATCCTTCTTGGTCACCGCATTGACCTTCCTCGCTTCAAAGCACAGCCTGACTTTGCCTGGCTTCCGCACTAGAACCACGGGCGAACTCCACGGGCTCTGGCTTTCCTCTATAACGCCCAGTTGTTTCATTCGGTGAAGTTCGGCGTCCATCAGCTGTGGCACGGCTGGTGAGACCGGATAAAAACGCTGCTTGATGGGTGCAGCGTCTCCTACGTCTATCAGGTGTTGGACCAACTCTGTCGTCCCGAGACCTAGCGTTGAATACGACGGGAAAAGTTGCTTTACGTGTTGTAGACGAAGTTGGTCCGTTGTAGGTAATGGATATTGGTTTGGGTCCAGGGGTTGGGACATGCTTGCCATCGTTGATGGTTGAGACCATATTGTTGCTGCTGAAACGTTGCCAATAATATCAGGTGCCAAGTTAAAGAGCCTCCAAAAATCCACTCCGAGATATAGTTCTTGAGTCAGGCTGGGCACGATGTACAGACGTACAGCCTTGGTATCACCCCGAAAAGTGATCTGCAAAACGCTGACGCTGGCTCCACTGTCCAGGAGACCAGAAAGAGTCTGCCCCAGCAATAGCACCTCGGCATAAGGCCAGATGTCGTGAGGCGCAGTCACGAATGCAGAGGCTAACCTCTTCCTGTTCTCTCGAACTCTTTTCCAAAAGGCTCTCAGCCGTAAGGTTGAGCGCTTGGGTTTTCTTGGGAGGGTGGTGTCGTGTACGGGATCAGTTTCGGCAAATATTCTCTGTCTGGCTTCCTGATACTCTACGTATGGTATTTGCATCTCAGAAGTGGTGCTGTTATCCGAGGCGTCCATTAACTGGTCCATTAAGTTAGGCGGGCATACCTTTGACCAGCTCTCGTTGTCTTCTGTAGAAATGGCCAGCAGTGGCAATAAGCCCGATGAAGGTGTTATATCCGGTGTTGAGTTTACGGAAGTTATGTCTGGTCTAGTAGTATTTATTCCTGTTGGGATGTAGACGGCTGTTGAGGAGTCGCAAGCAGTGCTGGATTCGGCCGCGGTCCATTGTCCTTCTGCCCTACTGGCCTCCGATGGTATGCTGTCGGTCGAGGACTGATGTTGTTGCCCCCGACCCTCCTCAGGTTTTTCTGCACACAGACAGGGCACCTAGGCTTAACAACTCCTTTCCGTCCGCACCCATAACAGAAGAAACCCTGTGGCTCTCTATTGCAGTCTGTATAATAGTATCCAGGCTGGTCACAATTCCAACAGATAGCAGTCTGGCTGTGTGGTGATTCGATGGCCGCTAGATGTCGTCAGTCCTCCGATGTGTACTCAGCTGGTTCCTCACTGTGATCCGTAGGTGTTTCCGATAAATAGTACTCCTCAAGTCGCGATCTGTTATACATAGATGGCAGGGATGAGCGTATGCGGGCTCTGGTGGTTTGCACTTCCACAACTAAAGCTCGAAGCTGTGCAACCGATGTAGCGCGATGTAGAGAGATGTGCTCTTGGATAGAAGGCAACAAGTTAATCCGGACACTCTCGACGAACTCCATCTCAGTCATGGGCGCACAAAGCTGATTTCGAAGCCTGGTCATGACGGGTTCTGTCTTCGGAGCGTCCAAAACCAACTGTTGACTCTCCCTCCCAGCAAAATGAGCAAGTTGTCAAGGTTTCCAATTTGAAAATAAACTCGTCAACATCGAGTTTGGTGTTGTCCCCATCGTAAATGAGTTGCCATCTTTTGATGGGACTCGCTGAACGTCTATGCCAGTTATATCTTGGCTGGCTTTGCCTACGTGAGTCAGGTGATTCGTATTAGTCATGTGCATTAGGCCGATATGGTGGGATATACTGATGTCTCTGCTGACTCGGCTGACCTGAAACGAAATCTGGGCCATGTTGGCCTCTCACGTTGCTGAAGCTGTTGTTGTACGTATCCCGGGAAGCGCTTACCCAGGGATCTGCTACAGGGATTCGCGGTTGCGGAGCCAAAGGTGTCCGATGCCCAGGCAGCTGTTCAAGTCCTCTCGCCACCTCTTCCCTAACTGCGTCGGCGATCTGCAACCTGAGGGTTGCCAATAAAGCTTGGGTGCTGGCGGATCTGTCACGCGGAATGTCCTCAGGTCGCACCTCGCCTGCGATGGTAGAATTCGCTCGCGACGTCGGCTGTGTCCTACCATTCGCATCCTCCGGGCTTCGGGCTGCCGCCGAGGCCGGCCTTGAACTGTGTGCTAGTGGTTCAATCTGAGCGATCTATTGCTGTCGTTGCTGGTTGTCTTGCAGTCATCCGGGTATTGTATCTCTTTGGAACTGCCTCGGTTTCGTTTTCCCGTGGTAATAGTGCCTGTCTGCACACTGGACATTTTCGACTTGTCTTAAGCCACTGACTCAAGCACTGGCGGTGCAGTTCATGTCCACAGCTTGTCAGGGCGGTATCGTGCGGAGTGACGTCCTCCTGACAGACCGGGCACCGGTTTACTTCCACTGCCGTGGCTCCAGTTGGGATTCGTGCCATATACATAATGGTCAACGCCAAATTACACCATTCTAATTAATAAGAAAAAAAATTCCAAGTATTGTTCTGAAGGGGTATGAAGTTAAGTTCTGAAATAAGTTATCCAAGTTATGTCCAAAGACTTTAAACTTTCACCGCCGTACTAGACGGAAAGATAAAGGTTATGTTCCTTAGCAAAATTATTTTGGTCAGAGCAATCCAACTCTAAAATTAGCTTCTGAAAAGTCCAAAGTCAAAGTTAAGAAAATTCAAAGTCAAAATTCTGAAAAACTAAATCCAAAGCCAAACCCGGAAAAGTTAAAGTCAAAATTCTGAACTCAGTAAAGAAAAATTTGGAGAAGTTAAAGTCAAAATTCTGTACTTAGTAAAGAAAAATTTGGAAAAGTTAACGTCAAAATTCTGTACTTAGTAAAGAAAAATTTGGAAAAGTTAAAGTCAAAATTTCACGAGTGAAGTGGAAATAGGTTATACCCAAAAGCAAAATGATCAAAATTCTCTCTCTCTCTCAACGACGACCTTCCCTCGCTGATCTAGGGACGGCCACCCCACTGAGTGGTCCTCTCTCCTCAGCAAGCCTACAACGCCTACCGGGGAACAAGGATGAGGACACCTGTCAATACCGTCTGAATGGAAGACACCAGGTCTCCGATTCGGTTATTTGGCTAGTAACAGCCAGCCATCGACCTTCTTCGGAGACGTGGTGCATTCCAGACATCAGGCGATGCAGTCGTGCCTCCTGAGGGAGAAGGGAAGAGAGGTATGAAGGATAAAATTGTAAAAATTGAGAAAGAAAAAAAACGACTGTTGAACAAAAACCTTTTTTTAAAAAAAAAAATATTGAAGAAAAGAATGAAGAAGGAATAGGGACGGGAAAGGGAACCCTAAGGATGTCGAACAGAGCCTCTTCAAGACAGACAGCTGGCTATCGCCTGCTATAAGTCTGTCATTCTTGAAGAGTCCCTGCCGACGGGGTTGAGATGGCTAGGTCCTCGGGCAGACAATAGGCCACGCAACAGCCTGTAGCTGCAGTACCAGAGGAACCCTTAAGGCCAGCGCGTTGGGCGCCATCTCTTGTTGCGTGCTTGGACCGACACTGCTGCTGGATGATTGCCCAAGGCAGGCTATGACTCTGGATGACATCAACTGAAAGTGAGCTGATGTCAGCCAGGATCACGGCCTCCGCTGGACATTCATCTGTCAGCAGATGCTTGGGCAGAGATGGAGGATGACATGCTGGCTGGCATCGCTAGCTTTGCGATAGAGAAGGGGGTTCAAAAAGGGGATGCCATCTCAGCCCGCGGTCGCGCAACAAAAGCGAGAAATCATGCCTAGGATGGGAAGGGTGTGACGAACCGACAATCAAGAAAACTAACGAAAAAAAACGGGAAGAAAAGGAAGATTTGAACAAAAATATGACGAAGAAAAAGAAAAAAAGCAAGAAAAAACGCGAAACTTTAAGCAAAAACAAAAGTGGGAAGAAAACTCGAATGAAGTAAAGAAAACTAAATCTGAAAAGGGAAATAAAAGAAAAAAGAAAAAAAACCACGAAAATTCTGAAAAAAGGAAAACCGAAGAAAAGTTTACATTCGAAAAGAACAAAAACTGAAAAGAAATAAAACAGGAGGAGTAAGGAGGTAGGCAGGCGCTGCCAGACTTACCGGCTTTCGTTGGGGGGAGTCTGATGGTATGACTCCCCTTTTTGTTGGCCCATGCCCCTAGGGGGCCGATGTCAACTAGATGCCCTTAAGTCTGTAAAGAAAGAGAGCCACTCACCTCATTATGAGGGCCCCACCCACCGACGAAGCGATGGCCGCCCTAGATTAAGGACGACGAGGAGAGAGAGAACAGAAAAAAACGCCTAGCTAAGGCTCATCAGATAGTCTTCTTTATTGAATCAATTAAGGAACAAAAAAAACTTTTAATTTAAAAAAAAACGAGTTACCCCCTCCGTAGGGAGACGCACGATCAACTAACCGAAGGCTAGGGCCTATTTACCCCTTTGCAATAGGGCTCGGACGAACTAGCAAAATGTATACTACAAGACTAATGTATAGATATATAAAAAGTATACTACAACTAATGTATAACAAGCAAAATTTATAATGTGCATATATTTATCTCACTAAGATCTAGCCAAACTCAACCTACTGGCCTATAAAATTCAATTAAAGATTTATAAAAAAGGAAGCATTCATATATCTACTATATCTAACAGTATACATGCATTTCTATAACTCTAAGAAAGAATAATGCGCATTATTATTTTCTTCACTTTCCTTACTAACAGTCTCAATAACTAGTTCTAACTAGAAAATTATGAATTGATGTCTGTACTAGATTTTCTTGATTTAAATCAATAAAGCTAAATCAGGCACTATGATATTTAAAAGCGATTCAGTTCAATTTGCGCATTTTTACAATTGCACTACTTTTTTAGGATATACGCTATTAAAACGTCTCACTTTTCACTGGTTCTTTTATAAATGCAATTATTCGGTAGATTGGATGATATCATTCCAAAGGGTAAAATAATAAGACCACTTTTAATTGAAATATTAATATCGTCTGATGTCCATATTCAACTTACTTGCAAATTAACGTTTAGATTGCTGAGGTTTAGGGATATACGCTATCAAACGTCTCACTCTTCACTGTTTTCTTTTGTAAATGCAATCGTACAATAGATTGGATGATATCAGTCTTGCAAATTAAGGTTTAGATTGTTGAGGTTTAGGGATATACGATATCAATTGTCTCACTCTTCACTGTTTTCTTTATAAATGCAATTATTCAATAGATTGTATGATATCATTCCAAAAGATAAAGATAATAAGATCACTTTTTATTGAAATATTAATATCGTCTGATGTCCATATTTAACTTACTTGCAAATTAAGGTTTAGATTGCTGAGGTTTAGGGATATACGCTATCAAACGTCTCACTCTTCACTGTTTTCGTTTATAAATGCAATTGTACAATAGGTGGGATGATAACATTCTTGCAAATTAAGGTTTAGATTGTTGAGGTTTAGGGATATACGATATCAAAACGTTTCACTCTTCCTGTTTTCTTTTATAAATGCAATTGTACAATAGATGGGATGATAGCATTCCAAAGGATAAAAATACAAAGACCACCTTTTATTGAAATAACAATAATATCGTCTATGTCCATATTTAATTTAGTTGCAAATTAAGGTTTAGATTGCTGAGGTTTAGGGATATACGATATCAATTGTCTCACTCTTCACTGTTTTTTTTTATAAATGCAATTGTACAATAGATGGGATGATAACATTCCAAAGGATAAAAATACAAAAACAAAATTTTATCATGCGTTTGAATAATAAGTTCCACCAAGGAACGGACTCACCAAATAAGTTCCTTTCATCCCTTTTTCCTTTACCCAGTCCACTGTTCGCTTGACCATTTCACTACTGGCCTATGTAAGATCTTCCTGACGAGATCCTATGTCTTCGGGTCTAATGCAATCCAGTTTAGAAGAGTTTCGGTTCTCCAAAATAAATTGAAAGGAAATAGCCGACGGCTAATCGCACGCACTTCATATAAATCCACAAATTTTAAAAGATGTATAATTCAATCCAAAAAGGCGATTTAAAACTAATAACCAATAATTTTCTCATTAGAATGTTTATTTTTTTGACAAAAAAAAATTTTTTTAATTCCGTCGCAACGCTCGCTGTGTGGGGGGGGGGGCAATGGCACGAAACACCTTTGACACTTCCAAACTCTTTCACTTTTCTCAATTTAAATCAGAAATTTTGAACTTCATTTTATCCAGACAATTTTTAACTTCAGTTTAACTATAAATCCAGTTTATACTTTATTTGCCCATTTAACTTTTCTTTTCTTTTTCTTTTGCACCGAACGATCGACCTAGCTCATCACCAATCTTACAAAGACTGCCTAAAACGAATTCTATTTTAGTAGTATAAATATGCGGGTTCTGGACCAAATGTGCAATGTGCACCTTAAAATTGCTTAAATTGTGAGGGAAATCGAGGTCTGACGTCACATTTTTGCACATTTTCAATGGTCCAGGACCCGCATAACAATTTGGGGAGGTGCAGAGATAAGAAAGCGTGATTCCGAAGTTCAAAGGTCAAGGTTGATGATTGTTTAGTAAGATAAGGCACCTGTCGGCCTTCTTGGATATGGGTATTCGGTCTTGTAGGCTACAATTGAGAGATAAGGAAAAGAGATAAGGATTGTCGGCCATATTAGGAGCAGAAGAGAGATAAGGATGTCGGCCATCTTGGATTTTGGGTTTTCGGTCTTGTAGGCTACAATTGAGAGATAAGGAAAAGAGATAAGGATTGTCGGCCATCTTGGATTTTCGGTATTCGGTCTTGGAGGCTACAATTGGTCTTCTTCTTCTTCTTTGGTTTGCATCTGGACTTAGATCTGAACCTAGATTGTTTAACAAGATAAGGCACCTGTCGGCCATCTTGGATATTGGGTATTCAGTCTTGGAGGCTACAATTGATGTTGAAGATAAGAGTTTGTTGTTTTGAGTTTTTAATTACGAAGTACAGCTTTATCAGCTAAATGAAATAACATGATGCGAATTTAATGGGAAAACAGAATACTGCGTAATAAAAGATTTCACCACTTTGAGTAAATAGATGAAGATTATTTTTTATTTCGTTTGCAAATTCTTATTTCTATGATATCATTTGTTTTCAAGCAAGTTTTAACATGTTTTTCTGGTCGAGTTGTGATTGATAAGCGAGCTGGTGACTGCGTAGAAATTAATAATTTGGCGGCAATGTTAAGGTCGTTGGGTGATAATGTTTTGTAGATGAACCTGACCTCGTGCTGAAGATAAGAGTTTGTTGTTTTGAGTTTTTAATTACGAAGTACAGCTTTATCAGCTAAATGAAATAACATGATGCGAATTTAATTGGAAAACAGAATATTGCGGTTTCCTAAATTATAATTGAATGTGATAAATTCGCCTAATAAAAGACGCGTGCTGCTGGCATTCCACTCTAGTTCTATTTCTAATTAGATGAGAGTTGGACATAAATCTATATAAATCTAAAAATCGTATTTCTATACTTTGATTTCTTGCAACATATCTGAGTTGTCTAAACTAAGCCAAGCGTGGTTTATTAAATGTTTTTAAGACTGTGTTTTCTAAAGAATAAGAAAACTTTATTTTAAACTTTTAAAGTTTGCATTAATACTAAAAGGCTACTTAAGAACTCTTGATAATTGTACAAGAAGTGGAATATAATAGAAATGAAGTGTTTTTTGTGTGAAGTGTGTGGGAAGACCTTTAAAAGGAACTTCACCCTACAGAGACATATAAAAAGTATACATAGCAGCACATTGGATACAAGATCGCATCGTCCAAAAGAAGATACTAAGGATATGTCTACATCTATATCGGTATCAGTTTCACCATCAACATCATCATTAAAAACATCATTAAAGGACGCTTTAACACTTATGTTTTGTCAGGAATGTAATTTACAAATTAAAGTAAAAGACTGGACGCATCATTTACGTACCAATGTTCATAAAAAGAAAGCGTCTATACCTATAAAGGAACATCTTAGGTGTGTTAAGGAAAATTTCGGGGAACGAATTGAAACTTTTATTCTTGAAAATGGAGATGAAGGATTACTCGATATAAATAAAATCTTACAAGAATCTAAACATCAACTTTTGGAAGTGTTAAATATGTCGTTAGAAAAGCATATTTCTTATAAGTTCAATATCGAGCTTTTTGCAGAATATATCAAAGTTGTAAACTCAGAAGACGAAAAAGAAATTATTTCTTCAATAAAATCATTTCAATCCAAAATGACTGTCATATTCAACAACAGCGATTTATCAACTTTATGTGAGAATATGATTAACTGCATTAACTCCAAATCAGAAGAATTTCAAGAGAAAGATAGTGGATGGTCGTTGATTCGAATAATTCATTTAGAAATCAACATTAACCAATATCACCCGTTAAGAGGTTCTTCCTACATACCTTAACGAAAGGTTATAATAGACAAGAAAGCATGCATTAATGTAAATATAATGATATTTACTGCTTTAAGTGGGCTGTTATATCAGCTCTACACCAACCAACTTATCATTCTGATAGAACATCTTCATATTCAGTTTCTTATATATCAGATAGCGAAAAAGAGCTTATAAATGGAGTGAAATTAAATTTTACTGGGTTGGAATTCCCCATGACTTTGCGTGATATAAAAGTATTCGAAGAGATCAATCCGAATATAAGCGTGAATGTTTTCGGCTACGATGTTATACAAGGTAGTTGTCAAATTGTGGGACCTTTTTATTGTACATCAAATGAGAAAGAAAATCATATAAATTTGTTGCTTCTTCAAGATGAAACTCTAAATCATTATGCCTGGATTAAGAATATTTCCAGATTGATTAACGAACAACTAACACATCATAAAAGACAAATTTACTTTTGTAATTCGTGTTTTCAACATTGTTATAATGAAGAATCTTTTGCTATACATAAAAATGAATGCTGTAAAATAGTGACTTCTATGCCTACCTCGGAAAAAGCTTTCTTGGAATTTGAGAAGTATGAACGCAAGTTAAGTGTGCCATTTGTTATTTATGCTGACTTTGAACGAGTGCTAAAGGAAATTAAAACGTGCATACCTAATCCTATGCTGCCTTCAACAACCAACACTCAAGAACACATACCCTGTGCTTTCTCTTATTTTATCTATTGCCCTTATGATGACGATTTAAGCAAGTTCAGGATTTATCAAGGTGAAGATGCTGTTAGTCGATTTGTACATTTATTAGCAGACGATGTGAAAGACATCTATAAAAATCACGTTTCAAAGTGTAAGCCGCTTGTTCCCATGTCACCAAATGAAATAAGGATGCAACGAGAAGAGCAATACTGTCATATTTGTAAGCAATTATTAGCGAATGATAGGGTTATTGATCATTGTCATCTTACCGGAAAGTACAGGGGTCCAGCTCATAATAAATGCAATCTAAGGTATAGAGTTCCAACATTTTTCCCAGTTTTTTTACACAATTTTTCTGGTTATGACAGTCATTTATTTATTAAATCATTAAATGAAATTGAAGGTTCTATAAACGTTATTCCCTTAAATAAAGAGGTATATATATCAATGTCAAAGAAAATTTTCTTTGAGTATAAAACGATTGAATTACGGTTTTTAGATTCCATTCGTTTTATGCCTGCGAGTTTAGATACTCTAGTAAAAAATCTGCCTGATGAAGACTTTAGAATTATCCGTAATGAATTTAAAGATGATGAATATTTTAATTTAATAAGGAGAAAGGGGGTTTTTCCATATGATTACTTAAATTCTTTTGATAAATTAAACGAAACATGTCTACCTCCTCGCGAGCAATTTTTTAATAAACTTACAAGCAATGAATGCACAGAAGGAGAATATCAGCATGCTGTTAACGTATGGAACAGATTTAATTGTAAAGATATTTCCCAATATTTACTTTTATATTTAAAGTGTGATGTTTTGTTGCTAGCAGACATTTTTGAGAATTTTAGAAGAGTATGAATAAATATCTATGAGTTGGACCCATGCCATTATTACACAGCACCAGGATTGTCGTGGGATGCAATGTTAAAACATACTCAAATTAAATTAGAATTGTTAAAAGATATAAATATGTATAATTTCATGAAAAGAGGTATTCGAGGAGGTATAACACAATGTTCCTTAAGACATTCTCTAGCTAATAATAAATATATGAAAAAGTTTAATCCTGCAATCGATTCAAAATACTTGGTTTATCTTGATGCTAACAATTTATATGGATGGGCTATGTCGGAATCACTTCCATATGCAGGTTTTGTTTGGGTAGATAACTTTGATAATATAGATTTCATGAAAATTCCTGAAAATTCAGAAGTAGGATATATTTTAGAAGTTGATTTAATTTATCCAGATTTATCTCATGACGATCATAATGATCTTCCCTTTTGTCCTGAAAATAAATTACCTCCTCAAGCCAAGATTAAAAATTTGATTGCTGATTTAGAAAATAAATATAATTATGTTATACACTATAGAAATTTACAACAGTGTGTGAAGCACGGATTAGAACTGCAGCGTATTCATCGAGTTTTAATGTTTAAACAATCAAATTGGTTAAAGAGTTACATTGATTTAAATAATTTCCATCGAACTGCCGCAAAAAATAATTTCGAAAAAGACTTTTTTAAATTATTAAATAATTCGGTGTATGGAAAGACTATGGAAAATGTAGATAGTAAGATAGTCTTGCATCTGATTTCGTGTAGTGCTGACGTGCTTTAGTTTTGGTCTAATATTTTTTCTTTGTGATCTGCTGTGTAGTTTTTGTTTGATTTTGGATTTTATTTGCAAACTTTTTAAAGCTTGAAAATTTGAAACTTTTTGTGGTGGATTTGTACTGTGTGCCGCAATCCATTATTTTTCCTGTTATCTTGTTTTCGGTTTTTGAAATTTTCCTTGCGATTTGTGGTGCAATTTTGTTGTTATTATTTTTGTATAGCTGTTTTTACTGGTGTTTTCTGTGATTTTCTGTGTGGTGTTGATACTCATCATTTGATTGTGCCTATTTTGTTCTGCTGCTTTTTGGTTTTGCATCTGTTTTCACCGTTTTTCTTTTTGTCGCTGTGATCTTTCTGTTGACCTTGCGGTATTTGGTTGCGTTTTTGTGTTTTTACGGCTTTTCCTCTCAGTTTTTGTTGGGGTCACTCTTACGGCTCACTGTTTTTGTTTACATTTTGTGCCGTTGATCTCTTGTTGGCTTGTGCTGGTAGTTGTGTGAAACTAATAATTTGAACGTTATCCCGTGCATGCTTGCATTTTTTTTGGGGGTCGTGTATGTTGTTGTTTGCTTCGTTCTTGCGTGTGGTTTGATTTGCCTATATTCTTGGGACTCTTGCTTGCTTTTATTGTTTTGCTTTTATTGTTTTCTTTGTGCAAGGCTTAATTGTGTTGCTGAGTTGCTCGTTCTTGGATTTATTTATTTTTATTTATTTATATATTTATTTATTTATTTATTTTTTTAAATTTTTTTTTTTATATATTTATATATTATTGCTTCCTTTTCTTGTTTTTGGTGCTCTTTTTATTGTCGATCGTTTTTGATATGGCCTACTGTGGCGCCTGTGCGAAGGTGATTTCCCGTGATGGGGTCGCCTGCGATGGCGTTTGTGGATCGCAGTTCCATCCGGGTTGTTTAGGGCGCGGGACAAGATCTTCCAGCTCCTCGACCTGTGGGGAATGCTCGGATATAAAGCCATGCCATGTTCTGAGGCTCGTGAGGAGCATGGTGGAGTCGCTTTCCGGCGATCTGACTCTGGTTGCGGATAGAGTCAGCTCTTTTTCTTCACGCTGGGCTGATTTTCAGCTTCTGTCCGAGGATACTGGAGCCCTTAATACCAAAATGGACAGATTGCTTGGCGTCGTTGACGCTATTGAGTCAGCCTCTTCAGTTCTAATAGAGAGGTCCCATGAGGTATCCACCCGTATTTCTGCATTGTCTGGTTCGCTGGATGAGGTCCATTCTGCGCTTGCTAGCCCCAACTTGTTTCCTTCCGCGGGCCCTTCTCCCATCATCCCCGTCGTTGATGATATTCGCCGCAACGTAAAACAGGTGAAGGGTGACCTTTGCTCTTGGTCTGCTGCTGTCTCAGCCAATTCCGAGCTCCTAGGCTCTATCGCTTCCGATTTGAGGATCCTGTCCTCTCGTCATGCAGCCTCTTCGGAGCTGCTTTCCGTCTCGTCCGGTACCGTTGCTCAGCCCACTCCTCCGCTCCCCGTTTCCCCTTGCTGCCCTGTCTCTCCTATTTTGGTTGTTCCCCCACCCCCTGCTGTCCCTGAGTCCTCTGCTCTGCGGGACATTGTGCCGATCTGTTCTCCCCCTGCGGACATTCCGCCGCCCGTTAATGACCGGCCCCCGCGCCGTTCTCGGGCTACGCGCTTGCGGAGGCGTCGTCGTGGCGCTCCTCACGATTCCTCTGCAGCCCCAGAGCCTCCTAATTCCAACATGGCTCCTCACCCTCCAGGCGTTTGTGCTAACGCCGAGCCTGCTGATGGCGATTTTGCACTCCAATCCACGGGACCCGCCCCTTCTCCTCCTCATTCTAGCATATCTGCCGACGGACGCGTCTCCACTGCGCTTACACTGAGGATAGCGCAATTACCGAAATCTTTCTTCGTTTCTCGTCTCGATCCATCTACATCTGTTGATGACG
This sequence comes from Leptarthrus brevirostris, assembly GCA_964036015.1. NCBI lineage: Eukaryota > Metazoa > Arthropoda > Insecta > Diptera > Asilidae > Leptarthrus > Leptarthrus brevirostris. The sequence goes on from OZ038371.1 coordinate 81,069,450, forward strand.
TTATTAGTTACGTGAGGCAGAAGAGTGGGGCTGATGACTCTGCACTCCTCCGTTGTCAGCTTCTTGGTTCTCGTAATTCTCGGGGACTCATGTCATCTTTCAAGTTGATATCCTCCCCAGATCTTTTTGGGATAATGTCTGCCCCCGATTTCTGGCCTGAGAATATAATCGCACATGAGTTTGTGCCCCGTCGTAAGGTCGCAGGCGGCACTCACAATAGAGCCACTGTCGATAACCAAAAAAACTAAGCACGCTATCCCTTTACTATCAAAATGTAAGGGGATTAAGAACAAGAATAGGCCAGCTATTTCAGGCTTCTCAAGCTTGCAGTTACGATGTCATCGCTCTGACCGAAACTTGGCTTCACCACGGTTTTAATGATGCTGAAGTGCTTGACGATTCCTATCAGGTTTTTCGTAGGGATAGATATTCTGACTCTGTAGCTCTTGGTGGCGGTGTGTTGGTTGCATGTAAGTCCCACTTGGGTTGCAGCTTGATTAATGTTCCTTCTTTCTCCGACACGCTCATAATTGAGCTCATAGCTCTTAAACTCTCTCTTTATAAGAAGAACTTTTTCCTGCTCTGTTGCTATATTCCTCCAAATTTGACAAACCGCGTTGATGAACACGGTCGTAGTCTCTTTGACATTTTAATTCTAAGCTTAGATTTTATTAATAATATGACGAACCCTGAGGACGAAATCATTCTTCTTGGTGACTTTAATTTACCCAATGTTCAATGGGTATTGAACACTGATGACGATGACTACCTTCCCTTAAATTGTCTTACTGTTAGAGACTCCCTTTTTCTTGACGCCATCTCCTCCTTTGGTTTACACCAAATGAGTGATGTAAAGAACTCTATGGGAAGACAGTTAGATCTTATCTTTACTTCTGACTCGAGTAACACTATAGTCGAATCGGCTTCTCGTAGCTTATCCGCTATCGACAGTTTGCATCCACCCATTTTCATCTCGTTTTGCTACGATGGTTCTTATACTGCCGACCCCAACGTGAATCAGTACGTTTTTGATTTTAAAAGGGCGGATTTCTCTGTTCTCTCAAACAGGATCCTCTCGATCGATTTTGCATCTCTTTTTGATGATAGCGATGTCGATGAGTGCGTTTCCGTGTTTTATGATAGAATTTATGATCTGTTTAATTCGTGTGTACCACTCAAACGGTCGAGACCATCCTGTCATTCTCCCCCGTGGTATACTAGTGAACTGCGGAGCCTTAAGAATAAAAAAAATTTACTATGGAAAACTTACTTACGCTGTAGAAGCACGTCAGCTTATTGTGATTTTGTTGATTGCTATGACAGATTTTTGGCATTATCTTCATCATTATACAGAGAGTACCTTGATAATGTTCGCGTTAACTTACATAATGATCCTCGTACTTTTTTCAAATTTGTTAATATGAAGAAGAGATCTGATAATTACCCATCTACAATGTGGTATAATGGAACCTCTAAATGCAGTGCGCCCGACATAGCCGACAACTTTGCTTTATTTTTTGAGGGTGCCTTTTCATCTGACGACTTTGTGCCTTCCGTGGAAGAGTTTGGTCATATCCAAGACCGTCCCGCTGCCTCCATTGCCTTGCCCATTATATCTCGAGATATTGTCATGGATGGTATCAATGAGCTTAAACTTGACTTTTCTTTTGGTCCTGATGGTGTTCCACCTGCGTTCTTGAAATCCTGCTCTGACGCCTTACTCACTCCACTGGTTCTCATCTTCAACAAATCTCTTCAGGCCGGCAGATTTCCTACGTTATGGAAGAGCTCCTTTATAATTCCTGTTTATAAAAAGGGGCATAAAAACTTAATAACAAATTATAGGCCAATCGCGAAGCTTTCCTGCATACCCAAGTTGTTCGAATCTGTTATATATACGCAGCTTGTTGGGCAGTGTAAGGGGTTAATCTCATGTAATCAGCATGGCTTTTTGCCTGGTAGATCGACGACAACTAACCTGCTTGAATTTACATCCCACATAATCTCTGCCTTCCAACGTGGTCTCCAGACAGACTGCATCTACACCGACTTTAGCAAGGCGTTTGATAAGCTCCCTCACTCTGTGATTATGCTTAAATTGGAAAAGCTGGGTTTTCCGCCCTTATTGCTCGACTGGATCCGCTCTTACTTAAAAGATAGGTCATACCGAGTATCTTTCCGTAGCACTTTATCTAGATTTATTAGAGCTTCATCTGGTGTACCGCAGGGTAGCCATCTGGGGCTGTTGCTGTTCATTCTTGCCATTGATGACATTGTCCCTCTGATTAAGCACTCCAAAGTCTTAATCTATGCAGATGATATGAAGATCTTCTCATGTGTTAGAAACAGTTATGATTCTTCTTGTATTCAGGCTGATTTGAATACCTTCAAGGTTTGGTGTGCCTCAAATGGCCTGCGGCTTAACCTGGATAAATGTGAAGTTATGTCATTCTGTAGGAATCCCAATCAGCTCGTCTTTGATTATACCTTTGCTGAAACTACTATCCGTCGTGCTGAGTCCGTTACTGACCTCGGTGTGAAGCTTGACAAAAAACTGGATTTCACTCTGCACATAAACTATATCGTGTCTCGGAGTAATTCAGTTCTGGGTTTTGTTAAACGGTGGTCAAGGGAGTTTTCTGATCGACTGACACTTATTCACTTATATTTCTCCTTGGTTAGACCAGTTCTCGAGTATGCATCTCAGGTTTGGTCACCTTGCTATGCGGTTCATTCTAGACGCATCGAGTCAGTGCAGCGAAACTTTGTTAGATTCGCACTAAGGGACCTCCCGTGGAATGATCCATTAAGGCTTCCTCCATATGAGGATCGCCTCCGATTGCTTAATATGCACTCGTTGGAGGAACGACGTAGAATTGCTGACCTAGTATTTATTCACCAGCTTATGAACTCGAATATAGATTCTCGTACTCTCGCAGGTTTGGTTACTTATAGGCATACCCCGTATTGCTTAAGGAGAGTGCCTTTACTACATGTTGTCCATTCTCGGTCTAACTATGGTATGCATGAGCCTATTAATCGCATGTGTAGAGCCGTGAATATGTGTCCTATTTTTGACCTGGCTCTTACCAAGGATTTACTTAAACGTTCACTGTTATCTGTGCACCCCTGACTGTAGTGTTTGGACGTGTTTCACTATTTTGTTTACTAATATTTTATTGCATGGGTTGTGGGAGCCTCATTCACCTCAATATATGTTATATTCTGGTGAATAGGTCAATTGATTCCAGGCTTCTGCTTGTGAAGTGCGCCTTCTGAGTTAGAAGGGTTAATTCGATAAAAGGAAAGATGTATAAATTGCAACAGAGTGGGAAAGCCGTGGTAGACATCAGGGTTTGCGTGCTCTTATAGCGAAACCTAATTTTCATAGTCTTTCTCATTTTACATCAAATATGACTGCAGTTCAATTAAAAAGAGTTTACACAATTTATAATAAACCAATTTACTTAAGCTTTACAGTCTTAGAGCTATCAAAGCTAAAAATGTATAACTTTCATTATGAATATATGAAACCTAAATACAAAGATATGGTCTCCTTAAACTATATGGACACAGATTCTTTTATATATTCTATTTCTGCTAACGATTTTTATAATGATATTATTTTAGATATTAATGAAAGATTCGATACATCAGAATATCCCCACGACAATCCTTATAATATACCGTTAGTAAATAAAAAGGTTTTAGGTTTAATGAAAGATGAGAATAAAGGAAGAATTATGACTGAGTTTATAGGTTTACGATCTAAGCTGTACTCTTTAAGTATTGAAGAAAAAACCGAAATAAAGAAAGCTAAAGGTATTAAAAGAACAGCTGTAAATACTTTAACTCTAGATAATTACAGAGATTGTTTACATAAGAAAAAATTATTTTATGTCAACATGTTAGGATTTAGAAGTAAATTGCATACAATATATACCGAATATATTAATAAAGTAGCGTTGAGTCCATTTGACGATAAAAGATTTATAAGAGAAGATGATATCCAAACATACGCTTGAGGGCACTATAGATTATCTAAAAATTGTTAAAATAAGAATTATGAATAAATGTATGTAGAAGGAAAATAAATGAGTAAATTAATAAAATGATATTTTAACATTAACAGAAAGACTTTTATTAGTATAAAATTATAAGACATTTATTTCTTATTTCTAAATTTTATTATTTTTCTAGAAAATTTCTTAAAAGATAAACATTTTCTTGAGCGCATTGTCCCTGATGAGTTAAACAGCATGGCACTTTTTAAAAAATTTTAAGAGAGAATAATTTTGGACACTGCAATTCTTCTTCCATATTATATACTATTACACCTTCACCAAATGTATTTTTGATCCAGCAAACTTTTTCACAACCTTTCACATACAGTATTTTGTTTCTTATTAAAGGCGTCACTATAGCACGTAATTGATGATAGGGAATATATCCATCGGTCCATCTGAATCCATGATAATTATCATGCAGCCATTTCGCTTCTCTTCTCTTTGCAGGTGTTAAATCCTTAAATCTGAATGGAGGTTGAAAAATAAAGTGCTGTATTTGGTTTCCGTGTTTGTCAAAATTGCCAATTCCTTCACAATAAACTTGTTATGATCGTCTTTAAATCCTTGGATATCCACAATTGCAGCCATTTGTTGCCTTAAATTATTTTTCTAACTTCACTCGTCAATGAACTATATTCGACTATTCTGTCATGCAAAAGCAAACAAAAAGCGGTTGTGTTTGCGGGAATATTACTAAGTGTTTTAAACTGTATACGAATATCGACTGGTCCTGATTTGATCACCTCGTTTTGATGTGAGCAATCGATAACAACAATTGGAGTGCTTTCCTTGAACTTCTCTCGGGTAAGCAGCGGTTGATGCATCCGCCCATAATACGATTGTTGGAATTTCGTATACATATCATACAATAAAGCATATCTCTCACGATCAAATTTAATGTTTAAGTCTTCATATGGAAATGTTTCAGAATTTAAGTGAAGCTTCACATCTGAAAGATCGCAACGATCAAACTTGCTTGCATCTTTACTCTTCTCGTTTTTTCGATCCGTTTGAAGTGCTAAAATTACATATCGAGGTTTTTCTAACTGAGTAGATGTTTTAATTGTCCAATTATGATCGACAGTTGTAGGTAATATAGGATATTCGTATATATCCCAACTACGAAAACTCATTTGTATTGGCCGGCCAGTATCGATTAACTTAAGCAGATAGTTTTTCTTCATCAGCTACACTTATGTGGGGTACTCGCCATTGTAGTTTGAAAATATCTATTTTAACTTCATCGTTTGGTGATATAAAATCATAAGTTTATATAAGTTCATGTTTAGCATTTATAACAATTTTCTTATAGTCTTCAGCAAAGCCGAGCCACAACTTTAAAGGAATGCAAAAATTGAAAAATCCTCTTGTAGGTAATATTGAATTATCTGGAGACCAGGAAGCATTTAGTAACACATTGCTTTCATTTTGATTTAAAGATATGTAATTTTTTATTGTTGTAGCAAATCCCAGATTTCTCGTGCGATCAATTTCTACGCCATTTAATTCATAGCGAATTTCGTCAAATAGAAAAGCTATGGCGTTATTAGTTAATTTTGCCGTTGTTGAGGCCAACCCATCAGATTTTGTTATCGCGCCTTCTAGATATAAGGAGCTTTCACTTGGTAAAATATACAAATCCTGATGTTGTAATGATATTCGAACTTCATCGCTATTCTTATATGATGCTAAAAACGGAGAGTAGCTGTGATACTCAACTTTTGTAATACTATTATCATAGCTAGCACCTTGAGTAATATCGAGTATTTCACTCATTTTTTAACTTAAGACCAAGAGTTTTTAAGAATTGCTTGTTAGCGACTGTTAGCTTTATTCCCGACTGTTGCGTGGTTTTAGGCTGACTAGAAGACTTAACACTTTTGTGGTTGTATTTATTATCAATGGTATTATTGTATATTAACATGCTGCGGCTTCAAATGCAATCTCACTGTAATCGTTTCTCCTTTAAAATTAATTAGATCGCCGTCTTGATCCACGAACTTCAGGGTAAGAGAACTTATCCGTTTGATGTTCAGGGGCAAATAAATGACATTTTTGGGAACTTCAATTATTTTATATCCCGGACCTACCGTAGGAGAGAACTCGTGTAATGTATGCACTTGTTGATTATTTATAAAAGAGCCTGATACTATATTACATTCAACTCGAATCGCATTAACTTTTATTATATTTACTGGTAAATCAGATTGATATGAAATATTAGGTTCTAGAACGCGTTTACTAAATCCTAATAATGATCCAATAGAGTTATTTTTATTCAAAAATACTCGGGTAGAACTTTTGATTTCTGTTTTCAAGGTGTTATTATTAGCTGTTATTTGTACTATAGGTTTAGTTTTCGTCTTAGCTAGTTCCTTTTTGATAAATCCTGCAATATCATCAATTTCATAGGAGCCTTCTGGAATTTTAATTTCATCATCATCATCCAGATGAAGTAAGTTATTTCTATTGTCCACATTAGGAATTGAATTATATGTCTGTAAATCAATAAGTCCGCAAACGTATTCTGAACTTAAGTCCAACGGAGGAAAGTATTCAACTGTAAGCACAGATGAATCCCCAGTCAAAGTCAGTGTTAATGACATAGTAGCTCAAAGTGAAATGCAGATGTTATTTTATGTAAAGTTTATTTATAGTTGTTATCTTACAATGTATAATTATACTATTAAATTTATAGTTACTTATTATTATTGTAATGATTATATAAAAATTCTAAACATAAATGACCGCATATTATAATTTTGGTAAGACTTATAATTGTAAACAATGTTTTTTCCTAAATAGCTTAATATTTCATTTGGCGGTTGCAAGTTTCCAAAGCTGTCAAAGTATTCTTTTTCGGATTCACTTTTGTAATATGCTACCCAATGACTACCAGGACCTGATATAGAGTCCAAATTTACTATTCCACACTCATATTTTCTAGGCTTTTTGGGGAGAGCATCAAGCATAAAAACACCTCTAAAATGTGGTAAATTATTCGCATATTTATATAAATCGATTTCATTTAATGCTAAATTAGGTAGCAGTTTTAGACGTTTTTTGAAGGTGGATTTAAGAATAGACCAAGTCCTTTTCTGTATGGCTTCAAATATAAGCCGCTTCCCTTTTTTCCTAATGCAATAGCTTCCATCGTATTATTATGTCGATTGCTCTCCTTTAGCTGTTCTTTAGCATTTGTTGCAGCATTAACAGCCTTTGCGACACCTGATACTCCTCCCACTAAGGCACCTAGTGCTCAAAGACCAGCAAAAATAGGAATTAGACGTAGCACTCCTCCAGCCTTTGGAATTGGAGTAATTCGAGGGGGTCTTACATCCTTCTTCTTTCGCTTAAATACACTTTTAGTAGCAGCAAGTGCCAGACCAGCTTCTTTTAAGGAATCAGGCTTTTTTAACTTTAAAATATTTCTTGCTTCATGCACTCCTTTTTGTAGAGTTAATTTTCTTTTTGGCTTCCTAGAGTGAATTTTAGGTTTTTTTCTAAACCCCATTCCAAATTTTACTTTCGCCTTCATAGCGTTTGTTACAAGCCAGGCGTTGCTACGTTCACCAAGGGATGCGTCTGAAGATGTCACTCGTTCCCAAGCTTTACCGGATAATATCCGATCAGCAATATGACGATCCTCGATATTTTTATGTTGAGAATACTCGATATCGTGATCTCTACAAGCTGCGTCAGGATTAATTCCAGGGTCACCCCTTGCTAATCTTTTTTGTAGTTTAGTACCAGGACCGCAATATTGATATCCAGGCAAATTAAATTCAAATGGTAAATTGCTAATTGCTGTATTTAACAAACCGCCTCCTCTTCGACATTTACGTTGGCGAGAACGATTTTGATTCTTTGAATGATCAATCATTCAACTGATAAGATAAACCTTTTAGACGTCCTCACAACAGCACATTGAGTTGATGACTGATATAAAAGTTCAGTGTTGTGTAATAAATATTTTAGTTCTAATAATGAAGTTCGTGAAGCAGAAGGACTCTTTATCAATAAAAAATCTTGATATTAAATCTACAAATGAATTCAAAAGACATAGCTCGCTTATACCTAATAATATAAGAGGTATTCTTGTGGGACCTTCAAACTGCGGTAAAACCAATCTTATGATTGGGCTTATAGAACATCCGAATGGACTTAAGTTCGAGAATATTTACATCTACTCAAAATCACTACATCAACCTAAATATAAGTATCTAGAACAGTTGATAAGTCCTATTGTTGGTCTGGGCTACTATACGTTTTCTGATAATTGCGAAGTTATATCTCCTGAGGAAGCTAAACAGAATTCAATTTTTATTTTCGATGATGTAGCATGTGGGAAACAAAATAACATACGTGATTATTTTTGCATGGGTCGACATAATAATATTGATAGTTTCTATCTCTGTCAGACTTACACCCATATACCGAAGCACTTAATACGTGACAACGCTAACTTTCTTATTTTATTTAAACAAGATGATATGAATCTTAGGCATATATATAATGATCATGTTAACACAGACATGACCTTCGAAAATTTCGTAGTATTTGCGGTATTTGCTGGAGAGACAATTATGGCTTTTTAGTAATCGATAAAGATAGTTTGTTGAACAAAGGACGTTATCGAAAAGGAGTCGATACATACATTTCGCTATAATTTTAGAAGATCTAGTAAAGAAAATCAGTTAAAGCTGTTGATAGACCTGCTGAAGCTGGTAATAGACCTGTTAAAGCTGGTAGTAGACCTGATATAGCTGTTCATACACCTGGTAAAGCTGTTCATAGACCTGATAAGAACTTTCACAAAATGCACAAAATGTGCAGCAAAAATTCACTTGACCCGAGTTAATTTTCAAAATAAAAATCAAAACAAACTACTTGTACACTCGAGCATTGTAAGAAATATAAAAATTTCTTAACATGATCGGCGTTTCTAATGAAGAAAAGTTAAACTCCTTTGGCTCGTTCTCAACAGCAGCACCAAAGGGTTAACTTTTCTTCAGCTGCTGGACGCCTTCGCGAATAAACGAAAACTAGATTGAACTCCAACACAAAATATTTTAAAAACCGATCTAGACAGCTGTATCAAATAAAGATCACTTTCACTGTCACGCTAACCTTGCGGTAAAATTATTTTCACAAAATGCACAAAATGTGCAGCAAAAATTCACTTGACCCGAGTTAATTTTCAAAATAAAAATCAAAACAAACTACTTGTACACTCGAGCATTGTAAGAAATATAAAAATTTCTTAACATGATCGGCGTTTCTAATGAAGAAAAGTTAAACTCCTTTGGCTCGTTCTCAACAGCAGCACCAAAGGGTTAACTTTTCTTCAGCTGCTGGACGCCTTCGCGAATAAACGAAAACTAGATTGAACTCCAACACAAAATATTTTAAAAACCGATCTAGACAGCTGTATCAAATAAAGATCACTTTCACTGTCACGCTAACCTTGCGGTAAAATTATTTTCACAAAATGCACAAAATGTGCAGCAAAAATTCACTTGACCCGAGTTAATTTTCAAAATAAAAATCAAAACAAACTACTTGTACACTCGAGCATTGTAAGAAATATAAAAATGTCTTAACATGATCGGCGTTTCTAATGAAGAAAAGTTAAACTCCTTTGGCTCGTTCTCAACAGCAGCACCAAAGGGTTAACTTTTCTTCAGCTGCTGGACGCCTTCGCGAATAAACGAAAACTAGATTGAACTCCAACACAAAATATTTTAAAAACCGATCTAGACAGCTGTATCAAATAAAGATCACTTTCACTGTCACGCTAACCTTGCGGTAAAATTATTTTCACAAAATGCACAAAATGTGCAGCAAAAATTCACTTGACCCGAGTTAATTTTCAAAATAAAAATCAAAACAAACTACTTGTACACTCGAGCATTGTAAGAAATATAAAAATTTCTTAACATGATCGGCGTTTCTAATGAAGAAAAGTTAAACTCCTTTGGCTCGTTCTCAACAGCAGCACCAAAGGGTTAACTTTTCTTCAGCTGCTGGACGCCTTCGCGAATAAACGAAAACTAGATTGAACTCCAACACAAAATATTTTAAAAACCGATCTAGACAGCTGTATCAAATAAAGATCACTTTCACTGTCACGCTAACCTTGCGGTAAAATTATTTTCACAAAATGCACAAAATGTGCAGCAAAAATTCACTTGACCCGAGTTAATTTTCAAAATAAAAATCAAAACAAACTACTTGTACACTCGAGCATTGTAAGAAATATAAAAATTTCTTAACACGATCGGCGTTTCTAATGAAGAAAAGTTAAACTCCTTTGGCTCGTTCTCAACAGCAGAAACGCCGATCATGTTAAGAAATTTTTATATTTCTTACAATGCTCGAGTGTACAAGTAGTTTGTTTTGATTTTTATTTTGAAAATTAACTCGGGTCAAGTGAATTTTTGCTGCACATTTTGTGCATTTTGTGAAAATAATTTTACCGCAAGGTTAGCGTGACAGTGAAAGTGATCTTTATTTGATACAGCTGTCTAGATCGGTTTTTAAAATATTTTGTGTTGGAGTTCAATCTAGTTTTCGTTTATTCGCGAAGGCGTCCAGCAGCTGAAGAAAAGTTAACCCTTTGGTGCTGCTGTTGAGAACGAGCCAAAGGAGTTTAACTTTTCTTCATTAGAAACGCCGATCATGTTAAGAAATTTTTATATTTCTTACAATGCTCGAGTGTACAAGTAGTTTGTTTTGATTTTTATTTTGAAAATTAACTCGGGTCAAGTGAATTTTTGCTGCACATTTTGTGCATTTTGTGAAAATAATTTTACCGCAAGGTTAGCGTGACAGTGAAAGTGATCTTTATTTGATACAGCTGTCTAGATCGGTTTTTAAAATATTTTGTGTTGGAGTTCAATCTAGTTTTCGTTTATTCGCGAAGGCGTCCAGCAGCTGAAGAAAAGTTAACCCTTTGGTGCTGCTGTTGAGAACGAGCCAAAGGAGTTTAACTTTTCTTCATTAGAAACGCCGATCATGTTAAGAAATTTTTATATTTCTTACAATGCTCGAGTGTACAAGTAGTTTGTTTTGATTTTTATTTTGAAAATTAACTCGGGTCAAGTGAATTTTTGCTGCACATTTTGTGCATTTTGTGAAAATAATTTTACCGCAAGGTTAGCGTGACAGTGAAAGTGATCTTTATTTGATACAGCTGTCTAGATCGGTTTTTAAAATATTTTGTGTTGGAGTTCAATCTAGTTTTCGTTTATTCGCGAAGGCGTCCAGCAGCTGAAGAAAAGTTAACCCTTTGGTGCTGCTGTTGAGAACGAGCCAAAGGAGTTTAACTTTTCTTCATTAGAAACGCCGATCATGTTAAGAAATTTTTATATTTCTTACAATGCTCGAGTGTACAAGTAGTTTGTTTTGATTTTTATTCTGATAAGAACTGTTCTTAGAGCTGGTAAAGCTGTTCATAGACCTGATAAGAGCTGTTCTTAGAGCTGGTAAAGCTGTTCATAGACCCGTTTGAGCTGTTTTATAGAGCTGGTAAAGTTGTTCACGGAGCTGTCAAAAGCTATTCACAGACCTGATAAGAGTCATCCATAGACCCATTCAGATCAGTATAACCCAGTTCACAGACCAGTTCAAATCTCATTACAAAGATGGTTAAAAAGAGAGACGAACTATTAAAAAATCTTATCAAAACTAGAAATTCTATTAAGAAGAAATTTCGCGCTGTGAAAACTGGACGAGTTGAAACTGAAACTCGACTTGAGGAGACATTTTAGCCCATAACAAAACCACTTCATGAGTTCATAACAAAAGCAAAGCATGAGACTAAAATTAAAGATGAATATGGAGATGATGATGATGATGATGATTATGGTAATATAAAGCTTACTCCTAAAATGAAACTTCCGAAAATGGAGCCGACCAGTACACCTATAAAACGTTCAGATTATTCCTTAATGTCGGAAGATGATACCTTTGCAACACCTACACATTCTAGAACTTTGATGGAAAAGAGAGATTCTCCTCTTAATTTATCAAGCGGTATAGTTGATAAATATTTGGAACTATATCTTAAAAAAAGCTCGATAATTGACAACACTTATGGAGTTTATTTAGATGATGATAACGAATGGAAAATTGGAAATTCAAAGATTGCAATTGAGGAAGTTTTTTTCCTTATTAACGGAAAATCATATAAAATAACGCTAGGTCTGTGTGAATTGCTTTTTATGAAACAACCTGCAAAAACTTTGTATAGTAAGGATGACTTGGAAAATTATCAAGCTATCTTAAATGAAACTAACGCCTATAAAAGAGATTATAGAGCGGATGGTCAAATAAAAGGAAGTAGAGCTTTAAAGTACTTAGAAATTATAAGTAAACTGATTTCTCATGAAGGTAAGGGTTTGATGCATATACCCAAGAATAATATTGATGACGTTTATTGGAATGATCCTAATGAGCTTGTAGATAGACTTCGTCTTTTAATAGCATCACAAAGTGCTGGGCATACTAATCACAACAATGAAATTATATCAATTATTGAAGAGTTAAAAGAAGGCGGCATTATAGTATAAAGAACATCTTTAATCATATTCAGTTTTAATGTAATAATGAGTGCCGACAAGTTTGGGAGATATTCTAAAAAGGTAAAGTTAGGATCTACTGGCAAGCGTGGTCCTAGAGGCTTACCAGGCGAACCTGGTCCTCAAGGGGAACAAGGAATACAAGGTCTAAGTGGCGTGGGCTTTAAGCTCACTGAAAGTGGAGATTTCAATCTAAGTTTTAAAAATTTTAAATACCTTAAGAGCCCCACAGAAAGGGATGATGCAACCAATAAAACATATGTTGACGATGTAGCTGAAAAGATCATACATTTAAGTAATTCCTACGTTAATGAAAAAATCCAGTTAGTCAGCAACAGTCTAACTGAGCACATACATAAGGGAAGTGCTGTACTACAAGGAGAATTAAAGGAGTTATACGACATAATCAATATAACAAGTGAAAAAGATTAAAACACTAGTCAATTGTATACGAATGAAACAATTACGAATCTGCAAGAGCGATTGAAGAGAGCAGCCGAATTATATGCAAATGAAGCAATTGTTGACGTTAATGAGAAGTTGATGAAATATATAGATCTAAATATACAAGAAATGAAAGACACTTTAAAGGCGTTAATTAATGTAGAATCTCTGACAATTTCAAAATGAATAAAACACAAGTAGTTAATGAGCTTCATAAACCAGCCAGAAAAAATTTTATAAGAAGACGTGTTATAATTAAGGTAATAGATGATCTATGGCAAGCCGACTTAGTTGAAATGGGTGCTTATACTTCAAGCAATAATGGACATAATTTTTTATTAACTGTAATAGATGGGCTTTCTAAATATGCATGGGCAATTCCTATTAAAAGAAAGACTGGTGTCGAAGTTACTCAAGCTATGAAATCCATACTAAAAGAAGGTCGGACTCCCACAAATTTGCAAACTGATGATGGAAAAGAGTTTTTCAATAGCTCATTTCAAAACTTAATGAAAAACTCCTGCATTAATCATTTTTCTACATATATCCCTTTAAAAGCATCTATAGTTGAACGATTTAATCGAACATTAAAAAGCATGATGTGGAAAGAGTTAAGTATGCAGGGTTCATACCGATGGATAGATATGGTTAAGAAATTACTCGTAAAATATAACTCAAGTAATCATCGAACAATAAAAATGAGACCACGTGATGTAACAAAGCAGAATGAGAAGAAATTGCTATCAACAGTTTACAATCATTTAAAGACGTTTCATTTGCCAAAATTTAAGATGGGAGACTTTGTTCGCATTAGTAAATATAAACATGTATTTGAAAAGGGGTATACACCAAACTGGACTACAGAGATCTTCAAGATCACAAAAATTCAGATAACGAATCCTGTAACATATCTCTTGGAAGTCCATGAAGGAGCCGCAATAAAGGGAAGTTTTTATGAAATGGAGCTCCAAAAGACGAAGAATCCTGATGTTTACCTCGTAGAAAAAATATTGAAGAGAACCGCAGATAAAGTTTATGTTAAATGGCTCGGATTTTCATCAAAACACAACTCTTGGATTAAGAAAGATAATGTATTATAATATTGTTATACAAATATATATTTTATTTTAAAAGTACTTTAGTTTCAATTTACAACTCTATTTGAAATTTTTAAATCTTAACCTATAAATTTTATTTCTATGCGAGGTGAATAAAATGGGGTCCAAAATATTCTTCATATTTCGAATTCGCTCTTGAAATCGAAATCTGTCCAACGGAAATGTTTGCCAGGGACCCTTACGATCGTATATTGGAACGAAATGTATCTTTGGGATGATATTGAATTGAACTACTTTGGCCTTCTCTTCTTCTTTTTGTAGCAAAAGCAAAACATCCTGAAGATGCAAACTCCTACAAATATCCTTGAATTTTTTATATGCTGCTGAATCAGATTTAGAAATCTTAAGAAAGAACCTCCCATGCTTTTGATAATCGTTAAACAAAAGTTCGTTCTATCAAAAAAATAATTATAATATATATAAATAAATGAAAAATGTTGTTGGCTTCACATTTATAACCTCTTTGATAGCAGGAGTCAATAAATCTCGCTTTTTATATTCAGCAATAAGTTTATTATAATCTGTTAGTTCAATTAAATTGCAAATATTATCCAAAATTATTTTTGTATGAAGATACTCCATAATAATTTTAAAATGACTTAAAAACGGATTAGACTTTCTTTTATAGCTGCTTATTTAGAAATATTCATTTGATATGTTTGTTTCATTCCTCTCAAATTCACTAATTCCACATCGCTTTTATAATTAGCTTCAACTTGTTTCACCATCTCTACTTCACCACTACTTAGAATTCTTTCAGTTTCAAACTCTCGATATTCATAGCATGATATCTTCAATGAGCGAGTTATGTAATTACTGTCATTTGTACAACGAATGGTTAGTTTCGTCATCGAATTCAAGTTTAAAGTGCCTATAAAAGATATCTTTGCTCTCAATAATTCCTGCAATATCCGATTCTTTCTTTAATAGTTCTTGCCTGAAACCTTCGATGGCCTCGTCAATAGACACAAATTTCTTTTTAGGATTATCATTCGTAGTGATCCTTGATGTGGTAGTAGGAATTTGCTCGACATTACTTTCTTTTGAAGTAGAAACTACATCTTCTTTGGGATTGCTAGCGTTACTGTAAGTCATCAATTTAAAAGATAAGCCAATTTGTATAGAATCGTTATTGGGTAGAGTTAGTGCAAAATCTAAATTGCTACTACTTTGATCCATTGGGTTTACACTTAACGGGATCTGTAAGTTATTGATGTGCAAGATGCATAGTGATAAAAGCAAAAGACTTGCTGAACGTCTAGCCATTTTTAATGTTAGCATGATGACTTGAAGTCGAGAACTAATTGAATTTTATTAAGTTGAAGTATTTATACCATCCCCCGGCATTTTTGCTTCAATAGTAAGTTTGCAAATAACTTTTACTATTTTCAAACTCTAGAGGGAAATGATTGTAAGGGAAAGTGGAATGAAACATATATTTAATAAAAGTACTTTTATTTATTTATTTATAAATTTAAATAATAGCCAGTGCTAGGTGCTATCGTAGAAAACATTAAATTAAAATAGCTGCCACCTGTTGCTTTCCTTTCAACAAAGAAGCCTCCATCGTTCATTTTCTTAATTGTATGATCAGAAATTTTAGCGTCGAACCTAGGCGGCAAAAAAACATGGTACTTCTCCAGTTCTAAAAGGATCCTGGGTCCATATTTTGTTGTTGTTCTTCTGCAGCTTATGATTTTATAATTCTGAGACTCCTCCATATCTTTAACAGCGAGTGCAGGCTTAAAATTTGCAGAATTTAACTCCTCCAATACTTCAAAGTCTTCGATGACTGCTTCGTTGATCGGTTGCTGATACATTTTAAATTTTTTTGTTTTGTTTTTTTTATTATTTCAATCTGACTTACAGCAGGAATATTTTAATTATAAGAATTTCACTGGTTGACTTCACTATGAATACTAAAAGACTACCTAAGAACGCTTGCTATTTATACAAGAACGCAATATTCTGTTTTCCAATTAAATTCGCATCATGTTATTTCATTTAGCTGATAAAGCTGTACTTCGTAATTAAAAACTCAAAACAACAAACTCTTATCTTCAACATCAATTGTAGCCTCCAAGACTGAATACCCAATATCCAAGATGGCCGACAGGTGCCTTATCTTGCTAAACAATCTAGGTTCAGATCCAAGGTTCAGATCTAAGTCCAGATGCAAACCAAAGAAGAAGAAGACCAATTGTAGCCTCCAAGACCGAATACCGAAACTCCAAGATGGCCTACAATCCTTATCTCTTTTCCTTATCTCTCAATTGTAGCCTACAAGACCGAAAACCCAAAATCCAAGATGGCCGACATCCTTATCTCTCTTCTGCTCCTAATATGGCTGACAATCCTTATCTCTTTTCCTTATCTCTCAATTGTAGCCTACAAGACCGAATACCAATATCCAAGAAGGCCGACAGGTGCCTTATCTTACTAAACAATCATCAACCTTGACCTTTGACCTTCGGAATCACGCTTTCTTATCTCTGCACCTCCCCAAATTGTTGCGGGTTCTGGACCATTGAAAATGTGCAAAAATGTGACGTCAGACCTCGATTTCCCTCACAATTTAACCAATTTTAAGGTGCACATTGCACATTTGGTCCAGAACCCGCAAATTTATACTACTTATTTTTAGAATTCTTTTTGCAGCCGAGCCGTTTTTGGCTGTAATTTTGCATTCTTTTTGCAGGCGGCTGAGGATTTTTCGGAGGCGGAGTTTTAATTTTGGTGCTGTTAGGAAGTGGTTACATTCTTATTAGAATGTAGCAAATTGGCGATTTTAAGTAATTTTGTTTTCGGGAGCCGAGGATTTTTGGGAAGATAATTTAATTGACTTAAATTATTCTCTCGGCTTACTATATATTGATGTCAGAGTTTGAGGCATAATTTTAAAATGTATTTTCCCGCTGCCTCCGATTATGCCCCTGTATATAACCGTAGGTATTTTATTTTTCAGGTGTTTTCAGGTGCGAAAAATCGAGGGGGGTCTTAGATTCGGCTATAGGAGCCGAATCTTTTGACTATTCATGCGATTTAGAGCAGAGCCGGGATTTTGCTCGATTATTATAGATTTGTGCCAAAACAGCAAATTTCAAGTTGTTTGTGATTGGAGGTAAATCTATTGGCAACTTTTATAATTGAAAAGTTGTCTCAGACTTTCCCCCAGTTTCTAACATAAAACAACTGAAGGAGCAATATTTAATTGTATATATAATTAATTTTATTATTATTTGATTTATTTAATTTTAATCATAGTATTTTGTTATCGCTCTATTTTCGAAGTTCTAGATGGGTAGATGGGTGAGTTGTATAGGTGGTACAGGTGGATGAATAAATATGCAATAAAGATGAATTCATAAATGGGTGGGTGGATAAGAAAATGGATCCAGAACTCTGAAACACGAATTACGCCATGAAAATAGCGTTTTAAGCATTTTGATCTATTTTCTGTTTTTGAATGAAATTGGACCAGCTTGTCTGACTCTATGATGATAAATTGGAATTAAACGAGTGAAAAATTATACGTCTAGTGAGCTGGTAGAATATTTATTTTTTTATAATTTTCGTCGATCGCAAATGACGATTTTTGTTAATTTTGACCTGTTTTTTGAATTTTCCCGAAAACTCAGACCCGCTGGACCAAATCTGAAGGCAGATTCGGATTCAGCAGAAAAAATACATAGAAATACATGGGTCTGAATACCAGATCCGATAATTTTTTTTTTGTTGGGCTGTGTTATTAATGCATATATAAAAGGGGACCAAATTTACTAAAGAATTTGTTATCGAAGCCCGAAATGCATGTGGACACTATAGATGAAGTGATTAGTGACAAATATTAAGGAGGTAATTTTGTGATATTTATCATGTATAGCGTCGTTTTTATGTGTTCTAAAAGGTAATGGACATGCACGATGAAATTCAGCATTCAATGAGATTGGTAACAACTGATGCTGCGGAAGATTCACTGTTGGAGCAGGAAGTTAATGAGATACCTGATTTTAACGAACAGCAGCTGGAAATAGAAGCAATGCATACCCAAGTTGGAGCGACAATACAAAATCAAAAGAAGTTTCAGAGGATGAATATCTTCTTGAACAAATAGAAAAACTGGAGGTGGAAACAGAGGCGCTACCAACAAAGTCAGATAAGCTGACGAAGCCACTATAAGCAATTTGAAATTTATTTTATTTCATACAAATCCCTGGAGATGCAATACTGTTTTGATATTATTTTTAAGAGAAATACTTACATAGAAGATAAAACATGTTGATTTGAAGAAACAATTTTTTTTGCTAGAAGAATGTCTCATTTATTGATTTTTTTCTATTACTTTATTTCTTAAATTGCTGAATATCTAAAATTGTAGATTTTGTGAACTTTATATCTCTCTTTTAATTAAAAGCAATCATGAAAATTGATGTTTTCCATTAAAAACTTTTCCTTTCGATATGTCTATACTTTATATCCTTATTACAGGTTTCAGGTACAAACCCATAAACTTCTCGGCCGAGAAGTCCTTCCTGAGCTGGCTTTAAAAAGATGTGGTCGAAAAAATGCTTTAATACAGGAAAATAGGCCACAAAATGATTTCTATCCCTCCAAGTCGAAAGTATGGTCTTTTTTCTTTAGTTTCAGGACCTTATCCTTGCCTCAATTGGGATCTGACTTCAGATTCTGGTAGAGGAAACATCCTAGTCAAAACAGTCCTTAAAACAAGAAAAATAGGACTAAAAACTCAGTCGAAATGCGAACACCTTATTTGACTGACTTAGTTCCTTTTACCTATATAACTTATAAACAAATATTGTTTTATTTTCAGGAAATAGGAACATACTTTTCTAAAGCAGCTCAAACTTAGAAGTTAAGAGTAAAGTACAAAGAGGGTGTAATGTGAGCCATTATTCACAATATTTCGCGCCATCTGTGCGCTGAAATGCGAAAGCACTTGCACCCATTTTCGTAGAGTTACCAATTATTTCTGTAGCTGTTGCCTCCGGCAACTGCCATGGATGCTGTGCTTTCGTTAAGAAGAAGCATACATAAACCTGACAGCCGCCCGGAGACAACAATTACTAGACGTAATTTCCTTTTTTTCAATTTAAATTCCTTTATTATCTGAGCCATCCATGCTCAGATAATCCAATTAACGATTTAAATTTGTAGAACTACATTGAACATGGTGTATTTTTGGCAGGGATTCCGCCAAATTCAACTTAAAGAACTTAAAGTTGCAATCTAACCACGCCAATACCAAAACTTTTTTTTTTGTGGGGTTGAAAAAAAAATAACAAAAAAGCTGAGGCAAGTGGACCAAGGCGGATAATCGTGACGAATAGGTGAAGGCTCTTGTGCCTTAATCCCTGCCCTCAACTTTGCGTCCAGGATGCCATAAACCCCCCCCCCCCCCAGGCCTTGCCAACACGTGATGAAGGAACCCCACACGGTGCCCATAATTCGGAGGCACGCCGTTATAATAGCTTAGGGACACGACCGGGAGTTGTATAGAAAGGGAAAGAAAAAGAAAAAAAGGTGAATTGTTCACACTACGTGCTGAGTCAGTACACCAGATAGTAGGACAAACCAGGGCATCCCCTCTCACCCTGGAAGTCACCCCAAGATATGCAGGCGCCTCCTTTCCACCCAAAGGATTCCTCAGCTGGCACATCCTCGAGGCCCTAGGCGCTCCCCAAAAGAAGGAGTAAAGGACGTCCCCCATCAGGTTGTCGCTTAAGCGTAGTGTTAGCCTGGTGCTACATCAAGATTGGAAATGGGAACAAAAATCGAAACAGGAAAGCATTCTACAAAGGTATTTGTAAATTGTATTGGGCAATAGATTTATTTTGTTTGAAGAATATATGTAAAAAAATTTTTTTTAGTAGTGTAGAGTTTCACTGAACGTTTGCGTTTAGTGGTAGCATTTATAGGTCATATGAGTAGGAATTATATTTAACAATTTCAATGTCTTACAATTTTTACATTTAAGCTAATCAGGCCTAAGGTCCTATAGAAAAAAAAATCGTTAGATATGCATATTAAATTTGCAACTACCCTCCCTCACAGTTTAATGATTTCATGATTTCGTTGACTTAGAATTGAAGTGATTGAGTTAAATGATTCCCTAAATTGTGCACAATTTAGTTTTACTGAACACCGACACTAAACGCGATAAGGGACGCGACGGTCCAAAACAATAAACGAGACTCGAGTATATAGCATTAGTTTGCTAGCTTCTGGTACCTGTTAAGGATTTGAATTAATACGAATTTAATCAGAGTATACCTTCCTAGTAGTGGAAGATAGTTTTTATTTGTTAGTTGCAAATTGAATTCATTATAGGCTTTCTTGTTTTAGTGGCCGATAGTGGCGTTACATTAACTAATTAGGGTGTCGAAACACTTGATGTTCGCTGAAATGTTGGATTTTTAATTTTAATAAGCGAAATGATTAACGTAATTGGGCCTATTAATATAATATACCATTGAAACTCCGTCCCCATCACTCCTTTCCCATGTGTTAATTTACTTTTTTTTTGTTATTCGGTTTTATTTTATTTCAGCACCCTCTATAGGTTGGGCCTACACCCTAGCCAGGTGTAGGAATGGCGTGGGTTAGAGACTGAACCATCGCATATGGGGTAGTTTTTCTTATTTCTTTGTGATTTTTTCAAGATGGTTCAGTTTGGCTAGGAACAGCAGGTGACACCAGACCTGTTGTTCTTCCTTTATATCTGTTTCTCGTTTTTTTTATCTTTTGTGGCAGACCTGAAGAAAAGATACCACAACCTTTCTTCGCCACAGGCACGCGGAATTCGATTGTAGATGTGTGAATCGGATGTTCAAGGACCTACACCCCATACCGACGAGCTAGGGAAGACACATCAGCATCTTCTGATGCGCTTCGTGCCTCCAAAGAGATGGCATGTCAGCTTAGGCTGATCCGCTAGTCCTTGTCGGACTTAGGCGATGTTGGCCTGCACGGCTGTCCTCTCTTCCCCTTTTCCTTTGTTAAGCACCTTCGAGGTTTGGTACCTCTTATTCTTGCATGACTGTTGGTGTTCGCAGGCATACAGGTTTTCATGTATAGGACACATATATCCAACTCTGCTCTGTCCTCAGTGCGAGATGACTGGTGCTCGGGATTAGTGCTGGTACCCCTAGCGATTACCGATGTCGCTCTGGGTATGCCTAATCTTTGAGATCATTAGCATCTCGTGCTGTAGGAAGCTGGTCAGTCAAACGAAGACCTGACCGTAGCAGTGGCTGGTATGTCACTCCACTAATCGAGTACCATATACGATCTCGATGTCGTTTAGAGTATGGTTAGTGGAAGTGCTCACCGAGCTTGCTTAGGTTCAGGGTTTCTCCTAGCTTCGGAGGCAGGACAGATGTTGTGGGCCTTGGGAGCATTCTTGTTCTCCTATTCGATTTTTCGTAATAACTCCTCCCTCCTCTTTCTTTAAAATTTTTCTCGGTGAATGAAAGAACTTGTATTTCATTATCCATTTCTTAAAACCCCCTTCTCTTTCTTTGACCTTCTTTTATATTTTTTTTCTCTTCTCTTTTTTTTTGCGTGTTTGTTTTTATTCCTCCTACCTTTTCCTATCCTTTCCATCCCCAAGCAAGACAGGAGAAGAAGCTTCATTGGTGGGATATTATTTTGGATTTTTATTTCGGATAAGTTGATATTTTTTTTACTTTTGATTTTTTTTCGCGAAAATTAAATTTTTTTTTCTTTTTTTCTCTTTTTTTTCCTTGATTCTTATACAAATTTTTTTTCTGAAATATCATAGCTCTAATTTGTCTTTCCTTTTTCTTGACTTCGTTTGTTTTCGGTTGCCCTCAAGCTTGAGTTTGTGCGACGACCTTTGTTTTTGATTTTTTTTACTCAAACTTGAGTTTGTGCGACGACCTTTGTTTTGATTTTGTTTTCCCGCAAACTTGTTTTCGTGCTACGATATTAGGAGTTGGACTCCCGCACCATTAGCGAGAGCTTCTGTCTCATCTTGGAATTTAAAAAAAAAAAAAAAACTTTAGGAGTTAGTACTCTCGCACATTTGGCCGAGAACTTCTGTCTCAAATAAGTTCTTTTATATACGCGGTTACATTGCCGACTGTTCGCTTGTGTAATCTTTCATAAACCTAAGAATGTATAGGTCTCCGATTGTAAAGCGGACAACTGGTCCTGAAGACCAGGGAGCAAAGCCTAAGCAGGTATTAGCCCTTCCATCACCTCCGACGACGAGAAGTAAGGCACAAAAGTCTCTGAATAAGACTTATGGCACGGCACGTATGTCCTCAGACTCTACCTTGAGTACCACTTGCCCTGCCAGACCAGACTTTTCGAAACCTCCCACAGACTTTAATGTATCGACTGGATCGAACGAACAGGCAAGGCCATTCTCAGGCATAATTGGAGATCAGGCAGTTAAGAACTTTGACTCAAGCCTGTCCCTGACTGGAGCCTGGTCCGTCCCTCCCATTAATCAGGCACAGCCGCTTGATGAGTTGCGCAATGCCAGGATTAGCCCTCCGGCAAGTACTGCTCCCAATCCAAGAGAGGCTACGGTGATTACGGCAGATCAAAGAAATACTTACATAGAAGATAAAACATGTTGATTTGAAGAAACAATTTTTTTTGCTAGACGAATGTCTCATTTATTGATTTTTTTCTATTACTTTATTTCTTAAATTGCTGAATATCTAAAATTGTAGATTTTGTGAACTTTATATCTCTCTTTTAATTAAAAGCAATCATAAAAATTGATGTTTTCCATTAAAAACTTTTCCTTTCGATATGTCTATACTTTATATCCTTATTACAGGTTTCAGGTACAAACCCATAAACTTCTCGGCCGAGAAGTCCTTCCTGAGCTGGCTTTAAAAAGATGTGGTCGAAAAAATGCTTTAATACAGGAAAATAGGCCACAAAATGATTTCTATCCCTCCAAGTCGAAAGTATGGTCTTTTTTCTTTAGTTTCAGGACCTTATCTTTGCCTCAATTGGGATCTGACTTCAGATTCTGGTAGAGGAAACATCCTAGAATATACTCCAAAAAAATTCGGTCAAAACAGTCCTTAAAACAAGAAAAATAGGACTAAAAACTCAGTCGAAATGCGAACACCTTATTTGACTGACTTAGTTCCTTTTACCTATATAACTTATAAACAAATATTGTTTTATTTTCAGGAAATAGGAACATACTTTTCTAAAGCAGCTCAAACTTAGAAGTTAAGAGTAAAGTACCAAGAGGGTGTAATGTGAGCCATTATTAACAATATTTCGCGCCATCTGTGCGCTGAAATGCGAAAGCACTTGCACCCATTTTCGTAGAGTTACCAATTATTTCTGTAGCTGTTGCCTCCGGCAACTGCCATGGATGCTGTGCTTTCGTTAAGAAGAAGCATACATAAACCTGACAGCCGCCCGGAGACAACAATTACTAGACGTAATTTCCTTTTTTTCAATTTAAATTCCTTTATTATCTGAGCCATCCATGCTCAGATAATCCAATTAACGATTTAAATTTGTAGAACTACATTGAACATGGTGTATTTTTGGCAGGGATTCCGCCAAATTCAACTTAAAGAACTTAAAGTTGCAATCTAACCACGCCAATACCAAAACTTTTTTTTTTGTGGGGTTGAAAAAAAAATAACAAAAAAGCTGAGGCAAGTGGACCAAGGCGGATAATCGTGACGAATGGGTGAAGGCTCTTGTGCCTTAATCCCTGCCCTCAACTTTGCGTCCAAATCAGGATGCCATAAACCCCCCCCCCCCAGGCCTTGCCAACACGTGATGAAGGAACCCCACACGGTGCCCATAATTCGGAGGCACGCCGTTATAATAGCTTAGGGACACGACCGGGAGTTGTATAGAAAGGGAAAGAAAAAGAAAAAAAGGTGAATTGTTCACACTACGTGCTGAGTCAGTACACCAGATAGTAGGACAAACCAGGGCATCCCCTCTCACCCTGGAAGTCACCCCAAAATATGCAGGCGCCTCCTTTCCACCCAAAGGATTCCTCAGCTGGCACATCCTCGAGGCCCTAGGCGCTCCCCAAAAGAAGGAGTAAAGGACGTCCCCCATCAGGTTGTCGCTTAAGCGTAGTGTTAGCCTGGTGCTACATCAAGATTGGAAATGGGAACAAAAATCGAAACAGGAAAGCATTCTACAAAGGTATTTGTAAATTGTATTGGGCAATAGATTTATTTTGTTTGAAGAATATATGTAAAAAAATTTTTTTTAGTAGTGTAGAGTTTCACTGAACGTTTGCGTTTAGTGGTAGCATTTATAGGTCATATGAGTAGGAATTATATTTAACAATTTCAATGTCTTACAATTTTTACATTTAAGCTAATCAGGCCTAAGGTCCTATAGAAAAAAAAATCGTTAGATATGCATATTAAATTTGCAACTACCCTCCCTCACAGTTTAATGATTTCATGATTTCGTTGACTTAGAATTGAAGTGATTGAGTTAAATGATTCCCTAAATTGTGCACAATTTAGTTTTACTGAACACCGACACTAAACGCGATAAGGGACGCGACGGTCCAAAACAATAAACGAGACTCGAGTATATAGCATTAGTTTGCTAGCTTCTGGTACCTGTTAAGGATTTGAATTAATACGAATTTAATCAGAGTATACCTTCCTAGTAGTGGAAGATAGTTTTTATTTGTTAGTTGCAAATTGAATTCATTATAGGCTTTCTTGTTTTAGTGGCCGATAGTGGCGTTACATTAACTAATTAGGGTGTCGAAACACTTGATGTTCGCTGAAATGTTGGATTCTTAATTTTAATAAGCAAAATGATTAACGTAATTGGGCCTATTAATATAATATATCCTTGAAACTCCGTCCCCATCACTCCTTTCCCATGTGTTAATTTACTTTTTTTTTGTTATTCGGTTTTATTTTATTTCAGCACCCTCTATAGGTTGGGCCTACACCCTAGCCAGGTGTAGGAATGGCGTGGGTTAGAGACTGAACCATCGCATATGGGGTAGTTTTTCTTATTTCTTTGTGATTTTTTCAAGATGGTTCAGTTTGGCTAGGAACAGCAGGTGACACCAGACCTGTTGTTCTTCCATTATATCTGTTTCTCGTTTTTTTTATCTTTTGTGGCAGACCTGAAGAAAAGATACCACAACCTTTCTTCGCCACAGGCACGCGGAATTCGATTGTAGATGTGTGAATCGGATGTTCAAGGACCTACACCCCATACCGACGAGCTAGGGAAGACACATCAGCATCTTCTGATGCGCTTCGTGCCTCCAAAGAGATGGCATGTCAGCTTAGGCTGATCCGCTAGTCCTTGTCGGACTTAGGCGATGTTGGCCTGTAAGCACCTTCGAGATTTGGTACCTCTTATTCTTGTATGACTGTTGGTGTTCGCAGGCATACAGGTTTTCATGTATAGGACACATATATCCAACTCTGCTCTGTCCTCAGTGCGAGATGACTGGTGCTCGGGATTAGTGCTGGTACCCCTAGCGATTACCGATGTCGCTCTGGGTATGCCTAATCTTTGAGATCATTAGCATCTCGTGCTGTAGGAAGCTGGTCAGTCAAACGAAGACCTGACCGTAGCAGTGGCTGGTATGTCACTCCACTAATCGAGTACCATATACGATCTCGATGTCGTTTAGAGTATGGTTAGTGGAAGTGCTCACCGAGCTTGCTTAGGTTCAGGGTTTCTCCTAGCTTCGGAGGCAGGACAGATGTTGTGGGCCTTGGGAACATTCTTGTTCTCCTATTCGATTTTTCGTAATAACTCCTCCCTCCTCTTTCTTTAAAATTTTTCTCGGTGAATGAAAGAACTTGTATTTCATTATCCATTTCTTAAAACCCCCTTCTCTTTCTTTGACCTTCTTTTATATTTTTTTTCTCTTCTCTTTTTTTTTGCGTGTTTGTTTTTATTCCTCCTACCTTTTCCTATCCTTTCCATCCCCAAGCAAGACAGGAGAAGAAGCTTCATTGGTGGGATATTATTTTGGATTTTTATTTCGGATAAGTTGATATTTTTTTTACTTTTGATTTTTTTTCGCGAAAATTAAATTTTTTTTTCTTTTTTTCTCTTTTTTTTCCTTGATTCTTATACAAATTTTTTTTCTGAAATATCATAGCTCTAATTTGTCTTTCCTTTTTCTTGACTTCGTTTGTTTTCGGTTGCCCTCAAGCTTGAGTTTGTGCGACGACCTTTGTTTTTGATTTTTTTTACTCAAACTTGAGTTTGTGCGACGACCTTTGTTTTGATTTTGTTTTCCCGCAAACTTGTTTTCGTGCTACGATATTAGGAGTTGGACTCCCGCACCATTAGCGAGAGCTTCTGTCTCAACTTGGAATTTACAAAAAAAAAAAAAAAAAAAACTTTAGGAGTTAGTACTCTCGCACATTTGGCCGAGAACTTCTGTCTCAAATAAGTTCTTTTATATACGCGGTTACATTGCCGACTGTTCGCTTGTGTAATCTTTCATAAACCTAAGAATGTATAGGTCTCCGATTGTAAAGCGGACAACTGGTCCTGAAGACCAGGGAGCAAAGCCTAAGCAGGTATTAGCCCTTCCATCACCTCCGACGACGAGAAGTAAGGCACAAAAGTCTCTGAATAAGACTTATGGCACGGCACGTATGTCCTCAGACTCTACCTTGAGTACCACTTGCCCTGCCAGACCAGACTTTTCGAAACCTCCCACTGACTTTAATGTATCGACTGGATCGAACGAACAGGCAAGGCCATTCTCAGGCGTAATTGGAGATCAGGCAGTTAAGAACTTTGACTCAAGCCTGTCCCTGACTGGAGCCTGGTCCGTCCCTCCCATTAATCAGGCACAGCCGCTTGATGAGTTGCGCAATGCCAGGATTAGCCCTCCGGCAAGTACTGCTCCCAATCCAAGAGAGGCTGCGGTGATTACGGCAGATCAGTTGGCAATTCACATGGCCGATTTAAAAAAAGGAATGTTAGGTTTGTTGAGGACGAACCTTATGCAATCCATTTTGGAGAGATCGGGTTCGGCCTGTAGTCCAGCGGAAGCTCACAATGGTAGCACTGCCCCAGATACTAACACCCGGCATTACCATAGTCATGAGCCAGCCTCCCCTGCACATCCAGTAGATTTAAGCCCGCGATGGCAAACCGAGGGCTATGAACACCAACCTGTACAGCCATCCTATGTTAGACCGAGACCTAGAGTGGCAGGATATCAAGCCAGACGCCCCTCTATCTTGGCGTCCTGGGGGGGTAAGTTTTTCCGGCGGCAACCCGTCCTTCTCTGTCGACGACTTCCTGTTTCGCGTAGAGCGGTTAGCAGCAAGCTCTCGTGTACTGGATGAAGAATTATGTGCGAATATACATCTCCTGCTTAAAGATGAGGCCGAACAATGGTTCTGGAATCAGTTTAGTCGCGCCTCTCCGAACTTTGACTGGGATCTGTTCAGAGCTAGTATCAGGCAAGTGTTCGGCTCTGCCGAAACAGACCTCGACCTGATGCGGACTCTGATGGAACTCCGTCAGGGTTCGGAGAGTTGCGACAGCTACCTCCGCAAGGCCTGGTCGTTACGAGCACATATGAGGATGCCACCACCTGAAGCCGACCTGGTACAGATAGTTAGGGATAACCTACATCCAAAGATATGACAGCAGTTCTCGACTGCCACGGTTAGGTCCATGGATCAGCTTCAGAATTTATGCCGCATGGCCAAACGTTGGTTGCAACGCCGTGATATGCTTAGACGATCTGTCAAACCCGACATCCATGAAGTAGACCTTGACCTCGCCCAGGAGGCGGAGGAGTTCCTTGGTTTCCCTGTGACGGGAATGGAAGAAGTGAGGCGCACCCCAGACGCGGCAAGTCGTGTGGCTTGTAGGAACTCTGGCGTTGCGGGACGCTCCTTGACCTCGCCCAGGAGGCGGAGGAGTTCCTTGGTTTCCCTGTGACGGGAATGGAAGAAGTGAGGCGCACCCCAGACGCGGCAAGTCGTGTGGCTTGTAGGAACTCTGGCGTTGCGGGACGCTCCTTCCACTCTGGCAGCGATACCACCACCTACTCCTGTGGGGTGGATGAAGTGAGGCGCACCCCTGAAGCTGCCGGTCACATGACTTGCTGGAACTGCGGCGTAGTGGGACACTCATTCCATTCCTGTCCCAGTAAGACCAGGAGACTCTTTTGCTACACCTGTGGTCAACCAGGAGTAGTGTCACCTAAGTGCTCTCGGTGTAACCCGGAAAACGCCAGGGCAAGTGGTCAAAGCAGGGGACCCCACTAGCCGAAGATAATGATCAGCAAGGCGACTTCGACGACACCCTGAATTACCCTGCCTTGTCACAATATACCCAGACTGACCCCACTCATAAAGAGAGTACCACCCAGACAGATCCTTTTTACCTCATGCGAGGAATGTCCTTGCATGAGAGGCAACTGAATTATGACCGAGTAAGAGCTCGTATCTTTGCTGAGGAAGTGACTCTTCCTCTCAATCGAAGAAGAAGACGATGCAGAGAATTCAGAGAGAGAAAACGTGCAAGAAGAAAGACGCAACAATCTTTAATATCCACAGTCATTACCAGTTAAGATGACGGTCGCCCTTACGTAAGAGTGCAGATAGCCAGTGAATCCATTTTGGGTTTGCTCGATAGCGGTGCCAGTGTGAGTTGCTTGGGACAGGGAGCCCTAGAGTTTGTCCACCGCTCAGGCTTAAAACTCTCCGCATTGTCAGCCTCAGTTCGTACCGCCGACGATACTAAGCAGTCCGTCCCCGGCACAATAAGAACTGTAGTCACATTTCGAGGACAGACTGAAATTCTCACCCTGTTTATAGTGCCTGGCCTAAGCCAGCAATTGTATTTAGGCGTCGACTTCTGGCGAGCGTTTCATCTTGCGCCTAACATCATCTCCTCTCTCGACGTCCCGTCCTCTTCTTCGGTTGAGGCAAACTTTCACTCCTTAAGTAACCCTGACAGAACAAAACTCGATGCAGTCATTGCGCAATTCCCTTCGTTTACCGCTCTAGGTTTGGGAAAGACACACCTAGAGGAGCATATTATCGACACCGGCGACGCTTTGCCGATCAAACAAAAGCACTATCCCATCTCTCCAGCAATCCAAAAGCTGATGTATGAAGAACTAGATCGTATGTTGGAGTTAGGGGTAATTGAGGAGTCCAACAGTCTCTGGAATTCTCCAGTCGTACTCGTACGCAAACCTGGGAAGGTCAGGCTCTGTTTGGACTCTCGCAAGGTGAACCTAGTCACGAAAAAGGACGCCTACACCTTACCCTACGTCCATCGATTTGAAAGATGCGTTTTGGCAAATCCCTCTAGAAAAGCAGTCAAGGGAGAAGACAGCGTTTACAGTGCCCGGCAGGCCACTCTACCAATACACAGTTATGCCTTTTGGGTTGTGTAATGCCCCACAACGAATGTGTCGCTTGATGGATAAAATAATTCCCGGTCGTTTACGCGAACATGTCTTTGTCTACTTAGACGATTTATTAGTCGTATCACCTGACTTCACAACACACCTGAAAACCTTAAGAGAAGTAGCTGACTGTCTGCGTAGCGCTAAGCTCACAATTAACGTCGAGAAAAGCCGCTTTTGCGTCAAGCAAGTCCGCTACCTGGGTTTCATGATTGGAGATGGAACTCTGAAAACGGACCCCGAGAAAGTAGCAGCGGTGGCGGATTTTCCTATACCCCGCTCTGCTAAGCAAATCCGCAGATTTCTCGAAATGACGGGTTGGTATCAGAGATTCATCCCCAATTATGCGACCCTAGCAGCTCCCATCACGGAAAGCTTACAGAAAAACAAAAGCTTCACTTGGACGGAAAATGCGCAGCAATCGTTCGAGAACTTAAAAGAAGCTTTGTGCAGTGCACCAATCTTGACGACACCTGACTTCTCTAAAAGGTTTTATATTCAATGTGATGCTAGCACCTCTGGTGTTGGTAGTGTTTTGTTTCAAGTTGATGAATGTGGCGCTGAAAGACCCATAGCGTACATGTCCAAAAAGCTCAAACCAGCACAGCGTAATTATAGCATTACAGAACTCGAATGTTATGCTGCTGTGCTGAGCAGAAAGAAATTTCGAGCTTACATTGAGGGACATCCATTCACTATCATTACTGATCATGCCAGTCTGAAGTGGCTAATGAGTCACTCGGATCTCCCCGGACGATTGGCTCGATGAAGTTTAAAGCTGCAGGCTTTTGACTTCCTGATCGAGCATCGCAAGGGGTCGCAGAATGTGGTCCCTGACACTCTGTCCCGAGCACACACTGGAACGGCAGAGAGTTGAATGTAAGTGCAGTCGACGTAGACTTAAACTCGCCATACTTCTAAATAGAGGAGTATGAGCAGTTGAAATCGACTATACTTACAAACCCAACACAACTCCCTGATCTCTGTGTCTCGGACGGGTACGTATACAAGAGGACCCAACCCCGAAGCGGTGACTTGATTCGGGAGGACTTAGCCTGGAAGCTTTGGGTTCCATCGAGTCTGGTAGAAGGTTTGATCCGTGAGGCTCATGAGTCACCTCAATCTGCTCATGGAGGCTTCCATAAGACGCTAAGCAGGCTCCGCGAAAAATACTACTGGCCCAACATGGTAACGCAAGTACGCTCATACGTCTCTCAATGTCAGGTTTGTAAAGAAACCAAGTCACCTAACGCTATTTTAAGACCACCCATGGGCAAGCCCTTGGAATATCAACGTCCATTCCAATTTATTTATATTGACTTTCTCGGACCTTATCCTCGCACGAAGCGAGGCAACACAGTTATCTTTGTAGTATTAGACGGCTTTACAAAGTTTGTTTTGTTGAAACCTATGCGTGCTGAGAGGGCCGATCTAGTATGCGACTTCTTGGAGAAAGACGTTCTATCTGTTTTTGGTGTTCCGGAAACCATCTTCTCTGATAATGGTCGGCAGTTTGTATCCAACACCTTCCAGAAACTGCTTAACGATTATGGGATTAAACAAGTTAAGACCGCTAAGTATTCCCCACACCCGAATGCCTCCGAGCGAGTTAACAGATCCATTTTGTCGGCCATCCGTGCATACCTGCAAGATGACCACAGTGCATGGGACTTACATCTCGCGGCCATAGGAAGCGCTTTGCGCACATCAGTACACCAATCTACTGGCATTAGCCTCTATTATGCATTATTCGGCCATCATATAGTGCAGCACGCTTCGACCTACCCAATACTACAACAACTCGAGCAGCTGAAAACCAGTGACGTGCATGTGTTGCCAGTAACAGACCGTCTTCAGCTGATCCGCTCTCGTTTATCAGACCACCTCCAACAAGCACACCACAAGCATGAACGAGCCTACAACACTCGCTGTCGCGACGTTGCATACACTCCGGGACAAGAAGTGTATTGTAGGGTCTTTGCTCAAAGCGACGTGGAGAAAGGTATAAGCGCAAAATTGGCCAACAAATTTAATAAGGCCAGAATTGTCGAGAGGGTTGGACAGAGCCTGTATCAGCTGGAGGATATGCCAGGCAAGTCCATTGGAACCTTTCACGCCAAAGACATCCGGCAGTGAAAGCTATTTAATCATAGACAGTCCAATTTTAATCATCCGTCCGTCCGAACTTTTTTTTGTTCGTCCGTCCGTCCGCGTCCTAGACAAGAATGCCCGGCTCAGTCGGTAGAGCACTAGACCTGATCTCAGGACCGTGGTCGTGCCACACGTTGTTTTAATCAAGCAGTGAGGAAAATCTGAACTCTCCAGCTTCTCATTAGAGCTTGGAAAGGAATGATCGGAATCTCTGTTTGAGGTGGAAGTGACCGACTATCCTTCTTCCTCTCATTAGGGAATGAAGTGATACCGGGAACTGCCACGGCAGCGTGCTGGCACCAGACTCTGGTGTGATCTTATGCCGCTGATGAGTCCGAGTAGATCCTGTCTCACTCTTTTCAGCTCCTCTCTCATCGGACCATTTTTGTAGTGTTACCAATTATTTCTGTAGCTGTTGCCTCCGGCAGCTGCCATGGATGCTGTGCTTTCGTTAAGAAGAAGCATACATAAACTTGACAGCCGCCCGGAGACAACAACTACTAGACGTAATTTCCTTTTTTTTCAATTTAAATTCCTTTATTATCTGAGCCATCCATGCTCAGATAATCCAATTAACGATTTAAATTTGTAGAACTACATTGAACATGGTGTATTTTTGGCAGGGATTCCGCCAAATTCAACTTAAAGAACTTAAAGTTGCAATCTAACCACGCCAATACCAAAACTTTTTTTTTTGTGCAAACGGGGTTGAAAAAAAATAACAAAAAAGCTGAGGCAAGTGGACCAAGGCGGATAATCGTGACGAATAGGTGAAGGCTCTTGTGCCTTAATCCCTGCCCTCAACTTTGCGTCCAAATCAGGATGCCATAAACCCCCCCCCCCAGGCCTTGCCAACACGTGATGAAGGAACCCCACACGGTGCCCGTAATTCGGAGGCACGCCGTTATAATAGCTTAGGGACACGACCGGGAGTTGTATAGAAAAGGAAAGAAAAAGAAAAAAAGGTGAATTGTTCACACTACGTGCTGAGTCAGTACACCAGATAGTAGGGCAAACCAGGGCATCCCCTCTCACCCTGGAAGTCACCCCAAGATATGCAGGCGCCTCCTTTCCACCCAAAAGATTCCTCAGTTGGCACATCCTCGAGGCCCTAGTTGCTCCTCAAAAGAAGGAGTAAGGGACGTCCCCCATCAGGTTGTCGCTTAAGCGTAGTGTTAGCCTGGTGCTACATCAAGATTGGAAATGGGAACAAAAATCGAAACAGGAAAGCATTCTACAAAGGTATTTGTAAATTTTATTGGGCAATAGATTTATTTTGTTTGAAGAATATATGTAAAAAAATTTTTTTTAGTAGTGTAGAGTTTCACTGAACGTTTGCGTTTAGTGGTAGCATTTATAGGTCATATGAGTAGGAATTATATTTAACAATTTCAATGTCTTACAATTTTTACATTTAAGCTAATCAGGCCTAAGGTCCTATAGAAAAAAAAATCGTTAGATATGCATATTAAATTTGCAACTACCCTCCCTCACAGTTTAATGATTTCATGATTTCGTTGACTTAGAATTGAAGTGATTGAGTTAAATGATTCCCTAAATTGTGCACAATTTAGTTTTACTGAACACCGACACTAAACGCGATAAGGGACGCGACGGTCCAAAACAATAAACGAGACTCGAGTATATAGCATTAGTTTGCTAGCTTCTGGTACCTGTTAAGGATTTGAATTAATACGAATTTAATCAGAGTATACCTTCCTAGTAGTGGAAGATAGTTTTTATTTGTTAGTTGCAAATTGAATTCATTATAGGCTTTCTTGTTTTAGTGGCCGATAGTGGCGTTACATTAACTAATTAGGGTGTCGAAACACTTGATGTTCGCTGAAATGTTGGATTTTTAATTTTAATAAGCGAAATGATTAACGTAATTGGGCCTATTAATATAATATATCATTGAAACTCAGGTGAACATCGATTTAATTTATTCACATAAGTCAGTTTTGTTACTGGTATTGAAGTCGAAGTTGTATTATCCTAAATAAGACCTAGTTAGATTTTATGATGTGTCAGTTGTAGTAATATATAATTTAGAAAAGAAGCGAATTAAACTGAATTCCCAGCTGATTTGTAAAGTTCCTAATACTTTAGGGTAGGGCCTGTGAGGCATCCAAGATATCAGACATTGAAGAAAATGAGTAGTATAGCAACTGTTCCTCTATCATTGTATAATATAGTTTCAAGGATAATATAAAATGAAGTTCAAGTTTTTCTTGTTTTTTTTCAGGACCCCCATATGAAGTTTCATCTTCCTCTTGCTTACCTGCCTCTCCGTCCCCATCACTCCTTTCCCATGTGTTAATTTACTTTTTTTTTTGTTATTCGGTTTTATTTTATTTCAGCACCCTCTATAGGTTGGGCCTACACCCTAGCCAGGTGTAGGAATGGCGTGGGTTAGAGACTGAACCATCGCATATGGGGTAGTTTTTTTTTATTTCTTTGCGATTTTTTCCAGATGGTTCAGTTTGGCTAGGAATAGCAGGGTGACACCAGACCTGTTGTTCTTCCTTTATATCTGTTTCTCGTTTTTTTTATCTTTTGTGGCAGACCTGAAGAAGGGATACCACAACCTTTCTTCGCCACAGACACGCGGAATTCGATTGTAGATGTGTGAATCGGATGTTCAAGGACCTACACCACATACCGACGATCTAGGACGTGCTGCCAGCTAGCGCGTGCCACTTGAACATCCTGTGGCAACTTCACGTTGCTCATACGCACACGCATACATTACAAGGGAGTAAAGTTTCAAAGGGTCAATGTTCTGAACGAAAAGACTCAATTCTAGTGATAGTAGCGATTCCTATTGAGTGATGTAGTCATATTAGGCTTGAAGGTTCTTCTAAATACGAACCAGAGCTTGGACTCATTTCTGTTGTCGCCTACGGGTAGTGATGTGACACGCACTCACTTCACTGGCTTAGTCAGAGTCCATTAGTAATCATACTGCATGCACACGCGCAACACATCATTGGACCAAAACAGTGTACAATACCCCCGAACAACTAACATAAGTACAACATCTCTTTTTAATCTAATCAATTTTATATATTTACGATCGATCGAATCGTATTCTGTAATAACATAAAATAATAGTCAATTATATATTTACTTGAGACCACAATAAGTTTTCCGGCTGATTATTATCATTAAGTATCTGTTATGAAACAACGGATTAACAATAAAAATTAAAAACCGTTTCGCAATATAGAATCAGTATTGACTGCTAGTATATCGTCCTCACAAAATACTTCCAAATAGACGCCAATGGCTATGATCACTATATCCAGGCGCTATTTCTAGACCGATAGTATTGGCAGATCTTTTAAATAACAACCTTCAAAAGAATGCCTACTGTTATACTATTCAATTTTGATTCCGTTGAGCCCCAGATCCTCAAATTCAAACTCTGATAAAGAAACCATTATGCCGTCCTTGCTACAGAGGCGTCAAATTGGATCAAAGTAAAAAGGGTTATGTGCTATAATTTATGAAGTTGGAACATTAAAAAATATAAAAATCATGTCAATGTTTTTATTTGGCCTTATTTAGTTAGAAAAAACTTGGATAATTCTCAGTATTTCAAGAATTTTGAGTGATTCTCGATGTGTTCTCCGATTACAGAACCAACGTAATAATAACTGTGGTCATATCCATCTCTCATTTTCAAAATGCATTGCACACGATTATTTTTAGCGGCAGTGTAATGTGAGCCATGCCTTATCTTTTCAACGTGCATTGTGCATTGTGGTTGTCGCCCCTGCTAGTTGCCACGGAGGTAATCTTTTGGTGAAGAAGAAGATTGTTTCGTGACAGCTGCCAGAGGACGGACAACAAAACGAGTTAAGTGAAAAAATAATATGAATATTGTCTGTTTTTATCCGAGCCATCCGAACTCGGATGAGCTCGTATTAATTCAAGTTCAAACTCACAGCAAATCATCGGTTCGAGATCGAGAGCTTTGAAGAAAGGTAGCACTTTTACACCAATTGTGGTGCACGAGTTAATCACGCTTTTAGCCTTTCAAATATTTCTGTGCCCTCATTGGAGGCCAAGGTGCTTGAGGCATTTCTGCCATCGTCCCGGCTATAATCCCAGAAGGCTCCAGTCAGGCAGCCCCCTTTTTGGCTAGCAGAACCCGTCGTTGTTTGCTCTTCTACACCCCCCCTTGTTTCTTTGGGCACTACAGGAAGAGAAAAAAAGGTAACAGGAACAAAAAGGTAACTCTTTTCCTTCCATAACAATGTTCAAGGAAATCACAAAAGATTTTCCCACTCAATTTGTAGGCACTTTCTATGACATCTTCATTGTAAGAGTCTCATCCTATTTACCCCACTAGTCTCCGCAGCTAAAAGGAGGAACGAAAGCAAAAGGGAAACAAAAAGGAATAACAAAGGGAACCGAGAGAAAAAGAAAAAAGAAAAGGAAAAGGACACTATGTTATTCGTCACAGGGAAACGTTGTGCGTACAGGTTAGAAGTGTGTGGTCAAATTATCTAATTATTTAGGCTGTGTCGTAAACAGCGGCTAACCCCATTGTTAAATTAATTATGGCATAAGTGGTAGTTAAGCTAACCAAGCATGTTAAGAAATTTGAAACAAGAAAAGAATTTTTGAATCCGCCGGAGTAATATTTGTAGAATTACAGATAGGTCAGATTATCTGAAAGTGGACGATGTGATGGTCTATTTATAAGAACTTGGGTTGCAGAATACTATTTTGTTGTAGTTTGACTTAGGCGCTTCTCGACAAGCGTATTTAGATCGTAGTATGTAATCATTCTTCATATTATAAATTACCCCGCCATATATAGTGAATATAGATCCTATTATTGAAATATGAATTACAGATTAATGATAAGTGATTTCAGGAAAGTTTAAGTCTGTCGTGTTTAACATAAAATTGATAATGATACCCAACAATATTAAGCGAGTCAAATTTGGCGTATAGTTAAGATGATATCCGAGTAGACATATGATAGTAGCAATTTAAATTTAATATGAATTGATAAAAAAAATTTGTTTCATGCGAATGTAAGGTATGAGCTATATAATCTATACTTGGGCTGTGCACGACTCATTTATAGGGCGCTACGTATGAATTGAAAAATTAAGTAACCGCATATGTCGTTGAGAATATGTATTATATATATATATATCACGATAACGATTGATAGAATTTATAAAGAAAAAGATATATAGTATACCTTCTTGATTATTTTTAAGTTTCCTTTTTACTAGAACTTCAGCCTGAGATTATACCAAGAAATCAGATGCACAAGCATAAGGTTAAATTATTAATTTTTCGTGTAGGTGTAAATATCACTTCACTTTGGTTTTAGTTTGGTATCTAAATCTGTTACAACTTCAGTTAATCTTGCCCAAAATTTACTATTATTCGTTTTTTTTATGAGTTCACTCAGACTTCAATAGAAAAATGTTTATCCAGGCTAAGTCAAGTTATGTTATAAGCGAATACTGTCTTTAGGGTGATCCTTCAACGTTAGGGATTTGGCCAAACGAGGCTTACAGATCATGAATTTTCTACTTTTGGGAATGAAATAGGAATCTAATTAGATCATAACGGCGTTAAGTAGTTAAGTAGTTGATCGCTGTAAGAAAAGAAAAAAAAGAAAAAATGTATTTTCCTGAATATAATTAACTTGTACATAGTGATTAAGAAAATGACGTTCTAGTTTTCTTTTTATTTCACGAACCCCAGTAAGCTTCTTCCCTTTCACGAAGTCCTCATCCTCTCCCCTTATCCAATGCATGTAATTTAATTTATTTTTATTTTTGTTCTTGTTTGTTTCAGCCCTCTTTATAGGTTGGGCCTGCATCCTAGCCAGATGCAGGGTAGGCGTGGGTTAGAGACTGCACCATTGCATATGGGGTAGTTTTTTTTATTTCTTTGCGATTTTTCAAGATGGTTCAGTTTGGCTAGGAACAGCAGGTGACACCGGACCTGTTGTTCTTGCTTTATATCTGTTTCTCGTTTTTTTTTCTTTTTGTGGCAGACCTGAAGAAAGGATACCACAACCTTTCTTCGTCACAGGCACGCGGAATTCGATTGTAGATGTGTGAATCGAATGTTCAAGGACCTACACCCCATACCGACGAGCTAGAACGTGCTGCCAGCTAGCGCGTGCCACTTGAACATCCTACGGCAACTTCACGTTGCATATCACGCACACACATACATTACAATATGGCACCAAACGCGAAGCATGTCTTTCTTAGGGAAGACACATCAGCATCTTCTGATGCGCTTCGTGCCTCTAAAGAGATGACATGTCAGCTTAGGCTGATCCGCTAGTCCTTATCGGACTTAGGCGAAGTTGGCCTGAACGGCTGCCTTCTCTCCCCCTTAACCTTGTTAAGCACCTTCGAGGTCTAGTGCATCTGTCCTGACATATCTTTAGTGTCCATAGGCATATCAGTTTCAGCAATAGGACACAGTATCCAACTCTGCCCTGTCCTCGGCCTGAGATGACTGATGCTCGGGATTAGTGCTGGCGTCCCTAGCGATGTCCGATGTCGCTTCGGATGTGCCTAATCTTCGGGCTCATTGGCGTCTCACGCCGTAGGGAGCTGGTGAGTAGGACGAAGACCGGACTAAGTCTGTAACCAGCGAGACACTTCGTAGGTAGCATACGATTGTACGGCCCCGATGCCGTCTCGGTATGACCGCGAAGGTGCTCGTTGAGTTTGCTTAAGCTCTGGGTCAACTCCTAGCTCCACAGGCAGGACAGATGTTGTGGGTTTTGGGAACCTCATGAAGGATCCCATATTCCATTTTTTTAAAACAATTTTTTTTCTTCTTCCCATAATTTCTTTTATTCTCTTTGGTGAATACCATAAATTCTTTTTATTTATTAATTTTTTTTTGCTGCCCCTTTTTTCTTTTCTTTGACTTTTTTTGTTGTTGATTTTTTTTGTCTGTTTTTGAATTTTGTTTTTGTGTTTGATTCCTTACCTCCTTTCCCTCATACCCTTCCCATCCTAGCAAGATAGGAGAAAAAGCTTCTGGGGGGATACCTGAAATTATTTTGATTGATTTTTTTTTTTGGTTTTTTTGAAAAAAATATTTTCGTTTTTTTGGGTGTGTTGCACATTTTTTATTTTGATTTTTTTTTCAAAGTAATTTTTTTTGGTTTCTGATTTTGGCTTGAATAACTTTTATGCAGTTTTGCTTATGGTTTTTTTTTACAGTAAGATTTTTTTTTTTTTGAATTTTGTTCTTATGCCTATTTTTTTTTGATTTATCATATCTCCGAATTTTTTTTGTCCTTTGTTTTAAGTTTTCTCTGATTTCTAATTATTTAGGCTGTGTCGTAAACAGCGGCTAACCCCATTGTTAAATTAATTATGGCATAAGTGGTAGTTAAGCTAACCAAGCATGTTAAGAAATTTGAAACAAGAAAAGAATTTTTGAATCCGCCGGAGTAATATTTGTAGAATTACAGATAGGTCAGATTATCTGAAAGTGGACGATGTGATGGTCTACTTATAAGAACTTGGGTTGCAGAATACTATTTTGTTGTAGTTTGACTTAGGCGCTTCTCGACAAGCGTATTTAGATCGTAGTATGTAATCATTCTTCATATTATAAATTACCCCGCCATA
Source organism: Leptarthrus brevirostris (assembly GCA_964036015.1). NCBI lineage: Eukaryota > Metazoa > Arthropoda > Insecta > Diptera > Asilidae > Leptarthrus > Leptarthrus brevirostris. The sequence goes on from OZ038371.1 coordinate 81,108,885, forward strand.
TATAGTGAATATAGATCCTATTATTGAAATATGAATTACAGATTAATGATAAGTGATTTCAGGAAAGTTTAAGTCTGTCGTGTTTAACATAAAATTGATAATGATGCCCAACAATATTAAGCGAGTCAAATTTGGCGTATAGTTAAGATGATATCCGAGTAGACATATGATAGTAGCAATTTAAATTTAATATGAATTGATAAAAAAATTTATTTCATGCGAATGTAAGGTATGAGCTATATAATCTATACTTGGGCTGTGCACGACTCATTTATAGGGCGCTACGTATGAATTGAAAAATTAAGTAACCGCATATGTCGTTGAGAATATGTATTATATATATATCACGATAACGATTGATAGAATTTATAAAGAAAAAGATATATAGTATACCTTCTTGATTATTTTTAACTTTCCTTTTTACTAGAACTTCAGCCTGAGATTATACCAAGAAATCAGATGCACAAGCATAAGGTTAAATTATTAATTTTTCGTGTAGGTGTAAATATCACTTCACTTTGGTTTTAGTTTGGTATCTAAATCTGTTACAACTTCAGTTAATCTTGCCCAAAATTTACTATTATTCGTTTTTTTTATGAGTTCACTCAGGCTTCAATAGAAAAATGTTAATCCAGGCTAAGTCAAGTTATGTTATAAGCGAATACTGTCTTTAGGGTGATCCTTCAACGTTAGGGATTTTTCCAAACGAGGCTTACAGATCATGAATTTTCTACTTTTGGGAATGAAATAGGAATCTAATTAGATCATAACGGCGTTAAGTAGTTAAGTAGTTGATCGCTGTAAGAAAAGAAAAAAAAAGAAAAAATGTATTTTCCTGAATATAATTAACTTGTAGATAGTGATTAAGAAAATGACGTTCTAGTTTTCTTTTTATTTCACGAACCCCAGTAAGCTTCTTCCCTTTCACGAAGTCCTCATCCTCTCCCCTTATCCAATGCTTGTAATTTAATTTATTTTTATTTTTGTTCTTGTTTGTTTCAGCCCTCTTTGTAGGTTGGGCCTACATCCTAGCCAGATGCAGGGTAGGCGTGGGTTAGAGACTGCACCATTGCATATGGGGTAGTTTTTTTTATTTCTTTGCGATTTTTCAAGATGGTTCAGTTTGGCTAGGAACAGCAGGTGACACCGGACCTGTTGTTCTTCCTTTATATCTGTTTCTCGTTTTTTTTTCTTTTTGTGGCAGACCTGAAGAAAGGATACCACAACCTTTCTTCGCCACAGGCACGCGGAATTCGATTGTAGATGTGTGAATCGAATGTTCAAGGACCTACACCAAATACCGACGAGCTAGAACGTGCTGCCAGCTAGCGCGTGCCACTTGAACATCCTACGGCAACTTCACGTTGCATATCACGCACACACATACATTACAATATGGCACCAAACGCGAAGCATGTCTTTCCTAGGGAAGACACATCAGCATCATCTGATGCGTTTCGTGCCTCTAAAGAGATGACATGTCAGCTTAGGCTGATCCGCTAGTCCTTATCGGACTTAGGCGAAGTTGGCCTGAACGGCTGCCTTCTCTCCCCCTTAACCTTGTTAAGCACCTTCGAGGTCTAGTGCATCTGTCCTGACATGTCTTTAGTGTCCATAGGCATATCAGTTTTAGCAATAGGACACAGTATCCAACTCTGCCCTGTCCTCGGCCTGAGATGACTGGTGCTCGGGATTAGTGCTGGCGTCCCTAATGATGTCCGATGTCGCTTCGGATGTGCCTAATCTTCGGGCTCATCGGCGTCTCACGCCGTAGGGAGCTGGTGAGTAGGACGAAGACCCGACTTAGGCTGTAACCAGCGAGACACTTCGTAGGTCGCATACGCTTGTACGGTCCCGATGCCGTCTCGGTATGACCGCGAAGGTGCTCGTTGAGTTTGCTTAAGCTCTGGGTCAACTCCTAGCTCCACAGGCAGGACAGATGTTGTGGGTTTTGGGAACCTCATGAAGGATCTCATATTCCATTTTTTTTTAACAATTTTTTTTCTTCTTCCCATAATTTCTTTTATTCTCTTTGGTGAATACCATAAATTCTTTTTATTTATTAATTTTTTTTTGCTGCCCCTTTTTTCTTTTCTTTGACTTTTTTTGTTGTTGATTTTTTTTGTCTGTTTTTGAATTTTGTTTTTGTGTTTGATTCCTTACCTCCTTTCCCTCATACCCTTCCCATCCTAGCAAGATAGGAGAAGAAGCTTCTGAGGGGATACCTGAAATTATTTTGATTGATTTTTTTTTTTTGGTTTTTTTGAAAAAAATATTTTCGTTTTTTTGGGTGTGTTGCACATTTTTTATTTTGATTTTTTTTCAAAGTAATTTTTTTTGGTTTCTGATTTTGGCTTGAATAAGTTTTATGCAGTTTTGCTTATGGTTTTTTTTTTACAGTAAGATTTCTTTTTTTTTTTTAATTTTGTTCTTATGCCTATTTTTTTTTGATTTATCATATCTCCGAATTTTTTTTGTCCTTTGTTTTAATTTTTCTCTGATTTCTTTTTTTTTTGCTGCCTTCAAAATTTACTTTGTGCTACGACCTCTTTGATTTTTTTTGTCGTTGCCTTCCGACTTGGTTTCGTGCTACGAACTCCCGCACGAATATTTAGACCTTCAGTCTCATAAGAAATTAAATTGCCATCCTGTTTTTTCTGCCTTCAAGCATCTTGTACTCCTAGTATTTTTTTTTATCCCTCAATCAACGAAGTCGATCAGATTGAAAGTCATCGAGAATATAAGCTAAGAGCTACAATCAAATTATTTAGGAGAGTGCGTTAAAGTCTTTACACCAGCACTACAATTAGGTCGATTTCAGGACTTTTCCCTGTAACCAAAATGGATAGTACATCGACAGATCCCTGTAGCCTCATGCAAGAAATGTCCTTGCATGAGAAACAAGTTAATCATGATCAAGCACAGACTTGCATCGCCAATGAGGGTGTGGAACCCCCTCTCAATCGTAGAAGACGGAAGTGGAAAGAATTTAGAGGGAGAAAACGTCGAATAAACAAGATGCGTAAGTCACTAGCTTCAACTGTCATAACAGATCAGGATGATTATCATCCTTATGTTAAGGTACAAGTTGAAAATGAAATAATGCTGGGTCTGTGTGACAGTGGCGCTACTGTCAGCTGTTTAGGTCAGGGAGAAGTGGAATACATACAGCGTGTAGGGTGAAAACTCTTTAAATTAACAGCTTCAGTGCACACCGCCGACGGCACTAGTCAGGCCGTCCTAGGCACAGTAACAGCTGCTATAACTTATCGCAGGCAAACCAAAATCCTAACACTGTTTGTCGTTCCGGGCTTAAGACAACCCTTGTACTTGGGCATAGACTTCTGGCAAGAGTTTCAACTTGCCTCAAACATAGTCCCTCCTCTAATAAAGCAGCCGTCTTTCCCGATTGAGACATGTTCTTACTAGGCGCAGACCGTCTCCAGTTGATTCGTTCTCGGTTATCAGACCATCTCCAGTGCGCATGAAAAGCACGAAAAGGCCTACAATACGCGCTGTCGCGACGTCACATACACTCCCGGTCAGGAAGTGTATTGTAGAGTCTTCTCACAAAGCGACATGCCGAAGGGTCTTAGTGCTAAGCTGGCCAATAAGTTTTCCAAGGCCACAATCGTTAAGCGTGTTGGGCAAAATTTATACCAGCTGGAAGACATGCAAGGCAAGTCCATTGGAACCTTTCGCGCCAAAGACATCAGGCAGTGAAAGTCATCCAATAGTATACAGTTCAATTTCATTAGTCCGTCCGTCCCTTCTTAATCCGTCCGAAAACTTTTTTTGTTAGTCCGTCCGTCCGCGTCCTAGACAGGAATGCCCGGCTCAGTCGGTAGAGCATGAGACTTCTCTCAGGGTCGTGGTCGTGCCACACGTTGTCTTGGGTAGATCAGTGAGGGAGATCTGTACTCTCCAGCTTCTCATTAGAGCTTGGAAGGGAAAGATCTCACTCTCTGTTTGAGGTGGGAGTGACCGGCTATCCCTCTTCCTCTCATCAGGAAATGAAGTGGTCGCGGGGACTGCCGCGGCAGCGTGCCAGCGCCAGATCCTGGGGTGATATTGTGCCTCCATTGAGTCCGAGTAGATCCTGTCTCACTCTTTTCAGCTCCTCTCTCATCGGACGCTAGAGATACAGGCCTTGAGAGAGAGACCTGCGTTGTAATGTGAGCCTTGCCTTATCTTTTCAACGTGAATTTTATACCCTGTGGTTGTCGCCCCTGCTAGCTGCCACGGAGGTGATCTTTTGGTGAAGAAGAAGATTGTTTCGTGACAGCTGCCAGAGGACGGACAACAAAACGAGGTAAGTGAAAAAATAATATGAATATTGTCTGTTTTTATCCGAGCCATCCGAACTCGGATGAGCTCGTATTAATTCAAGTTCAAACTCACAACAAATCATCGGTTCGAGATCGAGAGCTTTGAAGAAAGGTAGCACTTTTACACCAATTGTGGTGCACGGGTTAATCACGCTGTTAGCCTTTCAAATATTTCTACGCCCTCATTAGAGGCCAAGGTTCTTGAGGCATTTCTGCCATCGTCCCATCAAGCGACAGTAATACAGCTGCCGACAAAGTACATGGTATAAAGAAAAAGGGCTATAATCCCAGAAGGCTCCAATCAGGCAGCCCCCTTTTTGGCTAGCAGAACCCGTCGTTGTTTGCTCTTCTACACCCCCCTTGTTTCTTTGGGCACTACAGGAAGAGAAAAAGAAGGTAACAGGAACAAAAAGGTAACTCTTTTCCTTCCATAACAATGTTCAAGGAAATCACAAAAGATTTTCCCACTCAATTTGTAGGCACTTTCTATGACATCTTCAGTGTAAGAGTCTCATCCTATTTGCCCCACTAGTCTCCGCAGCTAAATGGAGGAACGAAAGCAAAAGGGAAACAAAAAGGAATAACAAAGGGAACCAAGAGAAAAAGAAAAAGGAAAAGGACACTATGTTATTCGTCCCAGGCAAACGTTGTGCGTACAGGTTAGAAGTGTGTGGTCAAATTATCTAATAATTTAGGCTGTGTCGTAAACAGCGGCTAATCCCATTGTTAAATTAATTATGGCATAAGTGGTAGTTAAGCTAACCAAGCATGTTAAGAAATTTGAAACAAGAAAAGAATTTTTGAATCCGCCGGAGTAATATTTGTAGAATTACAGATAGGTCAGATTATCTGAAAGTGGACGATTTGACTTGGGATGCAGAATACTATTTTGTTGTAGTTTGACTTAGGCGCTTCTCGACAAGCGTATTTAGATCGTAGTATGTAATCATTCTTCATATTATAAATTACCTCGCTATATATAGTGAATATAGATCCTATTATTGAAATATGAATTACAGATTAATGATAAGTGATTTCAGGAAAGTTTAAGTCTGTCGTGTTTAACATAAAATTGATAATGATACCCAAAAATATTAAGCGAGTCAAATTTGGCGTATAGTTAAGATGATATCCGAGTAGACATATGATAGTAGCAATTTAAATTTAATATGAATTGATAAAAAAAAATTGTTTCATGCGAATGTAAGGTATGAGCTATATAATCTATACTTGGGCTGTGCACGACTCATTTATAGGGCGCTACGTATTTATTGAAAAATTAAGTAACCGCATATGTCGTTGAGAATACGTATTATATATATATATACATCACGATAACGATTGATAGAATTTATAAAGAAAAAGATATATAGTATACCTTCTTGATTATTTTTAACTTTCCTTTTTACTAGAACTTCAGCCTGAGATTATACCTAGAAATCAGATGCACAAGCATAAGGTTAAATTATTAATTTTTCGTGTAGGTGTAAATATCACTTCACTTTGGTTTTAGTTTGGTATCTAAATCTGTTACAACTTTAGCTAATCTTGCCCAAAATTCACTATTATTCGTTTTTTTTTAGTTCACTCAGGCTGCAATAGAAAAATGTTAATCCAGGCTAAGTCAAGTTATGTTATAAGCGAATATTGTCTTTAGGGTGATCCTTCAACGTTGGGGATTTGGCCAAACGAGGCTTACAGGTCATGAATTGTCTACTTTTGGGAATGAAATAGGAATCTAATTAGATCATAACGGCGTTAAGTAGTTAAGTAGTAATGTATTTTCCTGAATATAATTAACTTGTACATAGTGATTAAGAAAATGACGTTCTAGTTTTCTTTTTATTTCACGAACCCCAGTAAGCTTCTTCCCTTTCACGAAGTCCTCATCCTCTCCCCTTATCCAATGCTTGTAATTTAATTTATTTTTATTTTTGTTCTTGTTTGTTTCAGCCCTCTTTATAGGTTGGGCCTACATCCTAGCCAGATGCAGGGTAGGCGTGGGTTAGAGACTGAACCATCGCATATGGGGTAGTTTTTTTGTTTCTTCGCGATTTTTCAAGATGGTTCAGTTTGGCTAGAAACAGCAGGTGACACCAGACCTGTTGTTCTTCCTTTATATCTGTTTCTCGTTTTTTTTCTTTTTGTGGCAGACTTGAAGAAAGGATACCACAACCTTTCTTCGCCACAGGCACGCGGAATTCGATTGTAGATTTGTGAATCGGATGTTCAAGGACCTACACCCCATACCGACGAGCTAGAACGTGCTGCCAGTTATCGCGTGCCACTTGAACATCCTGCGGCAACTTCACGTTGCATATCACGCACACACATACATTACAGCAGCATCAACCAAATTCTCCGTTAAAAGCTGTTTTTGTTAATAGAAGTTGTCCTCAGTGCCCTACAAATATAATTTGTAAAAATGTTCTTCATAAAATCATAATTCTGCAAACCTGATCTAAAAATAGTTCAACCGGAACACTATCATAGGATGATACAGGCCCAGTAGCACCCTATTCGTGCCACTTCCTCTTTTTCCTTATCACCAAGATAACCTTTAAATGCCTTCTGACCTCCCATACTATGGCCTGTAATGCTTTGCTTATTTGGTATAATTGGAATGTTTTCATTAATCACCGAAATAAGCGCTTGTTACATAACTGAACATCCGATTATGCTTATCCCATGGAATCCAGCACCAGATCCGAAATAATTGAATCGTCCTGTCCAGGTATATCAACATTTCTTGAAGATGTGTCAGGACAAATAGTGCACATACCATGCTGGGCTGCATACTTTTGTGCACCTACTTTTCGAACGAAATTTTCTTCAGTACATGTTAGCCCACTTAACCTGTAAATAACTGGAACCTTTTTCTTTTCCTCAACTTTTGGTGGAAGATAGAGAGCAAATTTCATATTACAAGCTAAAACTTTTGAATGATGGGAAAAGACTTTATGGTATCCTCCTAAACATTTGCTGTACCATACCCTTAGAATAAAGAACTAGAGGAAAGGACATCATTCGCAAAAATGTAAGCATTTTTCTATATGTAGTAGAACCCAAGCGATGTGTGCGTTCGAACATGAAAGTAGTAAAATTATGCTTGTATACAGGAGGGGCCAACTCATTTTGATAATATTTTAAATTAGGTGTTTTTAAAATATATTCTTATAACACTTTTAATATAATATAACTTTGCCCGACCATATTTTATTTATTTATAAAGGTCAAAAGTGTATAGTTTAACCATAGTATAGATATGATATAGTAGACCAGCTTCGAACAAATCTGAAAAAATTTCCTGTCACTTAATTTCATTTTTCATTTAAATGGTAATGTCCCTGAGAAGAAATTACCCAAATGGGAAATCTCTCAGTCATTTTGTATGTAGTTGTAAATGTCATTTCGTCATTGAGTTTGACAATTAAAATGGAAGTAATTGACCATACCGATGATTTTTCATTTTGAAATAAGGATATACTGCAGTGTTGCGTACTATAGTAACACTCCGGGTTCAACGTATTCAAGCGACGAAAGATATCGACAAAATTGCTGCAATAGAACAGAGGATACTGAGGCCTTTGTTAAAAAACTTGCATTCTGGAGTCCCCTAAAGATGTTATTTGCGAAACCAGTCGAAAAAGTTATGAATTAACCGAGGAAGGAAAATCTGTTTCAGAAAATGGGAGTCATGAGGCTGCAATTTACAACTTGGTCCCATCGGAAGACATTGCACAATCAGAACTGATGAAGACATCCCCCAATGCAAAGGTCGGTTTTAGCAAAGCAATGTCACACGGATGGATATACCTCTTCTCGCGCCCTAGGTTCTATTTCAGATGTTGAAATATTGAAAAAAGTTTTTAAATTTGCTATGTCGGTAAGTAAACATCAAGCACCTCATATTTTTACAAAAACACGGAAACCACTTTTAGAATGAAGTGCGTGCACAAGATTCAATTTTCGTTGTCGTTGCTGTTGCAATAAACCCTAAAGGACGCAATATCTTGGGAATTCTTTATGGAAAATGCAGATATGTTGCTGGAACAATATCAGGTATGTATTATTCTTATCTTTTTAATATTTGGCGTTTACATTGAATTCTCTGCAGGGTGGCTTTCTTCTTGCTCGACTAATCAAACATCTAACAGAAAATTTTGCAACAGAAGAAAAAGCTAAAGAAATTGAGGAATTCTTTAAGAAACGTGAATTTCTTGGAACAGAAAGAACATTTTATTCAACGTTTAAAATCGGAAATCAACAAACCAAAGGTCAACATTATTACCGAAATACAAACTTCACCAAAAATGTATTTTTCCCTCAGTCATTTACTATAAACGCCATTTTTACCCTAGATAGTAAAATTTTAATAATTGCATGGGTGCAATCTAATTGAATTTTAATATTTTAATTTGATGCAAACGTGTAAATTGTTGCAATATTTAATACACTAGATCCGGATACTGATTTTCTTTTAGCAGTTCGCAGTGAAAATGAAGATTTCGAAAAGTATGAGCCTGGTGGTGTTACTGTTAAATTTTTAAAGTTGATTTGAACACCTCTGATGTGGAGGGGCCATATTTAGTGCGATTACAGGAAGTGGAAGCGGCTGTAAATGTAGAGAAGCTTGTGGGGAAAAAGCTTGGAATCAAACAAAAGTATTTGGTGGTAATTAACTATAGTCCGCCTTCTAATGTTGTTATCCTCACAGAAGGCCAACAAAAAATGTATTTTAGGTCTAACTTATTCGCAGCAAGCACAACTAATTCTACAGATGAAATCACTGAAAATCTGAGGAAAACTATTCAAGAAAATTTAACTTATTTAACACATTTATTTATTTCGGTGCCTAGTACAGATAGAAGTTCTCTTGAATTATTAGGTATACCTAAGTATGAGCCTAAATCCGATTCAGGAGATTCCAAACGCCTAAACAATCTCCATCCGAGAGCGAACAAGATGAAAATTCTGATTCGTAGATGCGGTCATAATAAATGGTTACTTAAGTAATTGTGACCAAGGCGGCAGTGGTGACTTTAGACGTTCTTCTCCTCTTCCAATGTTATCGGTTTCTACAGGTCATGAAAGCAATAGCGAAGATAGCAGCCTAAGTGATGGTGATCGCACACTTGTTGAGTCAGCACCTCATTATTCGAGTCATGTTTCAAGCACAAGTCACTCGCCACAATTATCAAGTCCAGAAGAAGAAAATGGAGAAAAACTTGTATGTAAACCTATTCTATCGCACGAAGTAAACAGTGATGATGATGAAGACATGGAACTAGATAGTGGTCTTTACTTTCGAGCATATAATATTAGTGAAAAAAAATCACAAGAGTAGATTGGTTAACGGTCATCTTTCAGATTTAGACGATAACAAGGAAAAAATTTATAAGCAAACTATGTTGAAAGTTTTCGTAGACGATCGAATTAAACTTGGTTCCTTTAAGCGAGCATTGGAAACTTTTATAGGTATACCTGCAGAATACTTCAGAATTGATCGAAAACAGACTGAACAACTGAAGCTAGAATGTACAAACTTGTCTGAAAGTTTGAGTACATTTAAGGATGGAGAGCAAGTAAAAATCGGATTGGTTCGAAACTTAAAGAAAGGTGAGTGCAAGGCAAAGGTACATTACTTGAAGTTAAGTGAACTGAACAATGAAACTGGAATACTTCCGATAATTAGTGAATGGATTTTCAAAATTGGTATCCAAGTTGTTAAAACAAAAAAAGTGAAAGGAATTCAGTCCGCATTCTAGATGATGATCATCATTTAGGAAACGATCGCCGGTTATCTGTAAATTGTGAGTTGGTCGTCCAAGAATGCGACGAAGGTATAAGTACGAACACAAATGAAGAGAGTCTGACTTTATTTCTGCGAAGGTGGCATCCATCATCTTTAGAACTTGGACCATTTCATGAGATTACATTGGAAAAAATAGCGACATTAAGAAAGGATTATCTTCAAGATCTTATATCCCTGAGAATAAAATTGCATTTTGTAGCGTGAATAGCAGGTATCCTTTTCCTTGTACAATCATATCGGTTCTAGATATCAACAATTCTTTGAGTTGGTTTCCAAATTGAGCAACTTCCGAGAACTTTCATTTATGTAGCTGTAGAATGGGGCCGTTTATTTTTACAGAGATAATACGGAACAATTAAAGGATTTGACTACGGAAGAACGTCATGAATTATATCAAAAAGAAAAAGCTCGTCTTGAACGTATTGGTGGTACCCTGACCTCTGCATACTCACCAAGGAAGGAACGTGCGCTTAAAATTTACCTGGAGAAATAATTGTTTTCTATAATACAAATAATTCGTGTAGAGAGAGAGCAAAGGATATTAACTTTAGCTAATTATGAGACTGTTAAAATGCCTACCGTTAGAATTTCTACGTAACATTTGCATCTGGGGAAGATCTTGGGTTTCCTAAGTCAAATATAATTGCTGAGGTAGGTTTACCTCGATGTCAGAAATTAAATCCTAATTTTCCTTTTTTTATACAGTTGCCAAAAATAAATTTCGATAAGTATAAGGTTGTTCTTCCGGAGTCCTCTAAAGATAACAATAAAGCTTCAAATATTATTTCCGAAGATACTGTACGAGGTAGACTTTTTGATCAATCGAAACCGGTCGAAAAAGATATGAATTAACCAAGGAAGGAAAATCTGTGTCAGAAAATGGGAGTCATGAGGAAGGCATTGCACAATCAGAACTGATGAAGACATCCCAGAATGCAAAGGTCGGTTTTAGCAAAGCAATGTCACACGGAAAGTTGATTCAATTTCAGATAAAGTTAAGGAGAACTTAGTAGCTATTTCCAAAGGCGATTACAAAGACATCTCGGATGGTGTTAAAAACGAATACAAGAAAAGAAAACTTATACAAGAAATTGTAATAAAAAGTTTCGTCGCAACAAAAGGTTCCGAGTTCTCTACGACTTTGCAAAAATTGGAAACTGATTTAACTTCAGATATGCCACCTGTATGCACTGTTGAAGATGATGGCCATTGCGAGCGTAACGTTTTGTTTTAGGAGGCTGCTGCAAAACAAGAGCCATGGACATACCAAAAACTAACCGATGGTGTAATTTACATATCTGAAGACTTCGGGTCCATTGCAGTCACTGACGAAACAATAGATAGCAGAAGATTATCTTTAGTGAACCTAATTTAAGTCATAGCTAAGTCCGGTAAAAAAGAAACTTTTAAATCATTAGGAATAATTTATGCTATACTAGCCATTGGAATATATGATTAAAATTAAAGTCGAATAAAATGCATCAATGTTTTAAAAAATCATTTACTTTATTCAAATAACGTAGAAGGAATCACAGTAAAAATAACCTCTGTTAAAACTATAAAGTTTAGTTTTACACGTTACTCGAAATCTCTACTTAACCTAGTCATGATTTATCTGCAACTTTTTAATGATATCATTGCCCTCTTAACCGGCAGTCGAGGAAACGAGTGAATAGCTCTTCATATTTATTTCCATTAGTACTCGATAAATGATACAAATTCTCAGAAAAGATTGTGTACTCCTCCGGCAGCTGAGCATCAGCCTTTGATAAATATAATAAGAGGTGGAATATTTTTGATGTTACAGAAAATGGGGCTGCAAAGTAGTCGTTATTGAAGCAGTTTGAGCTTCAGACTGACCAAAAACAGAAAATTTCAGAACAATTTTAGAGATTTGAAGGAATAAGTAAAAAACAGCGGTGCTCTAAGAAATCATTTACTTTATTTGAATAATGTATCATTAAATTACGGCTAAAAAAAAACTCTGTTAAAAGTACAAAGATTACGTTGTGCATGTTAATCCAAATATCTACTTAACCTAGTCATGATTCATCTATAAATTTGTAATGATATCATTACCCTCTTTATTGGCAATCGAAGAAGTGCCTGAATAACTTTTCATATTGATTTCCATTGCAGTCAACGCACTCGATACATGATACAAATTCTCTGAAAGGATTGTGTACACTTCCAATAGCTCAGTATCAGTCTTTGATAGAATAAATAAATCTATAAGGTGAAAAATGTTTGATGATTCAGAATTTAGCAAATAATTGTATACTCACCACTCCTGTCTTTGATAATCTTTTGAGAGTAAGGTTAAAATAAAAGATAACTCATTGGAGGTTAGGGCGTCAGATTGACCGAAATTTAAGTTAGAAGAGGTCATTTGATAAACCCTTTTATACTGACGAGTATGTGAGATTGCCGCTGACCACTTTTGATTTTGGATCATTTCAACTAATGTGTTTTCAAATTCTTCGGGATTTGTCATGGGAAGTCCAGGAGATGGTGTTGGAGTACTTTCGCCTTCCGTTGAGGTTAAAGTATCTGAAGATTCCATCTCGGCATCATCAATACAGCGTAGCAATGCTCCCCGCACCGTTAAATAAAGGTCGGAAATATCTTGCATCTAGAAAAATGTCACGTCAGTATGCATTCTTAAAAAAATCAATCAACTTACCTTATCATTTTGCTTTAAATTATTAATCACACTTATAGCAATTTTGTGATTGGATTCAATGAGCAATAAGAGCTGTAACATTAATTTGTATAAAGCTCGTCCAAGATCTAACAATATTTCAGCTGTGGCCGGGTCAAAATTAATAAATTTTCCCGAACTTGATCCCTCTTGTACAGTTGAATCAACTTCTCCGAATAAAATTGGCTGTTTGGCGATGTTTTTACGGAATCCAGGCACTGGAAATCAATGTAATTAAAATGTAATACTTTAGCGTAACAACCAAAAATTATACCTCCAATACATGATCTTTACGATCAAAGAAAGTTTCTTGAACTTCAAGGACATTAAATCTCAGACTCAAACAAACGAGGTGTTGTAGGTTAGTTAACAAGATTTTATCTAACTTACGCGGATAGAGCACCTCCACCTTTTGCATGTCCATCTAACTTTGTTTAAACGAACCAATATCTACTTTTTCTTTGAACTTGAGAGCTTGAGATTCACAAGCCTATCCTATAGTTTGGCTTTAAATTATTAACAATCTATCACATAATCTTGCTCGTATTACTATTGCGTTTGATACTGCCAACATTTCTTCAAACAACGATTCTACTTGCTTATGTCTTCCACTAGTATCAACAATTTTCATCTCGAACCCTTCTTTCTTGAACATTTCTACACTATCCTGGGTTATAACGACTGGATCAACTTCTGTATAAGTGCCAAAGAACGGTATTCGCGCCTTAGTTGCATTTTGTTTGATTTGTTTCGTAGGCACCAGCCCGCAATGTGTCAGCGCAGACTAAACAAGACTTCCAATTTTTCTTTTGATAGCGATAAGCTAGTTTCTTGCAAGTCGGTTTTTCTCCAGAACTTTGCAAACCTAAAAACATTACAATATTGGGGCGTCCTTTAATGGGTTTTTATGGTTTAACACCAGGATCTACAAGCAATATATTCTGTTCAATATAAATCTATAAATTTTAGCAAAGTATGTACCTTAATCAATTCCTTGAAGACTGCAGATTGAATCATTATTCGTATGTTGAGTTGTTTGTTGCTAACCCCGGCTGTTAAGTTGCTAGATCCTCCACGAATCTACGAATAAAGAACAAAAGGAAAGGCCGATACGTATATATACGAGAACAAAAAGTGAAGCAAAATTTTCTGCAGACTACTTGTCAAATTGCAGACTAATTGTCAAAATTTGACATTTCATTTGTGAAAGTTTTTATGCCGGAAAGTGTTCTCTAGAAGAAAATTTTAAATTATGTGAAATTTGCCAAGAATTTTAAAAATTTGGGTAGTGCAGTGCTAAAAAAACATTATAGACAATTTATTATAAAGACATTTTAAGTGAAGTTTACTTAGAAAAATTTATTAATTAATTGATAAAATGAAGTGCATAATAAATTTGTGTGAGAACAAAGTGCGAAATCATCCTGTTGCAGTCTCATTTCATAGGTAAATATAGAACAAATAGTAGTTAAATAGTAATGCTACATTGAATGACTTTATTGAAGGCAATTCAATTAGTTTTAGCACGAAAACAAACCGAAGTAAAACTAGCTTGTAATTTTTCTTGGTAGCCATTCGTTTGTTTTCTTTTAAGGTTCAGTGCTATGGCCAATTTTTAATATAAGGGGGAGCTAGAGAAATATTAACTTTTTATTAGTTGAAAAAATTTGAATAGTTTATTTATTTGTTGAAATTTCTATTTTAGATTTCCAAATCAAATTTAGAGTATATAGATAATGTAAAGAATTAAATAACTATAAGTATTATCCTAGCCACTAATTTAGTGTACCAAGAATCATTTCAAGCAATCAGAGCCGCAACTCTGCCGAAGCCGGTCCCAAGCCCGGTTGCAAAAAGAGGAGGGAGGCCTTAAATAAAAATAATTTTTTTGAACACTATTTTTTTAAAACTCTTGTTTTTAAATTTTTCACATTTGATTTTAATAAAATAAGTCCATTTGGGTTAGTGAAAACCCATACCATTTTAAAATTTGCTTCAGAAAATTTTCGTATGGGCCCTTCCTTTCGTTCTTTATTCGTAGCCACGAATAGCCTAATATAATCGTCCAGGAAGCATCATGTTGTGTTTGTTTTGAATTTTTAGAACTGTCAATTACTTAACCAACACATATGTCCGCTTATACGAATTAATCGACGAAAAGAGAAATTTCTCTTCTGAGAGTACAAAATTGATTCTCGCTCACTAATTTTTGACGGATAGCATTTACTTCTTGGAATTTTTTGACATTTAGGATTTACTTTTCCATACAAAATTGCAACAACATTGCCAAACTATTTCGTTCACGTTTGAACAGGGAAATTTAAGGAGCTGTTCTATATGGTATCTATTCTAAGATTGAAGATTGTGTGTGAAACTTCGTTAAGAATTATTAATTTACATGCATTTTTAATATCCAAACAACTACAACAAATGTATTTAATCTTGTTTTCTTATGATCCCCAGGTTCTCCCACCGGTGGCGACAATTCGTTTTCTGCTGACAATAGATTACGCTAATAGGCCGTTGGCGATTATCGATTAATATCGGTGATTCGCAATTAATGCCAAATTGTAGGTTTTAATGATTGTTATCGTATTGAATCAAGCTCTTCTCCCGGCCGTGGTCCACATGGGGGGGGGGGGGGGGGGGGGGGGGAAATAGAGAGAAACAGAATATGCTTAGTTTAAAATTAATATATTGAAATTACTTTTGTAAAGTCTTAAAAGCATTGGTGGGAGAAAAACTACAAGTCATTTGAATAATATGCTGCCAATCTTGGAAAATAAGGTGTTCGCATTTCGACTGAGTTTTTGGTCCTATTTTTCTTGTTTTAAGGACTTTTTTGACCGAATTTTTTTGTAGTACATTTTGGGATGTTTCCTTTACCAGGATCTGAAGTCAGATCCCAATTAAGACAAGGATAAGGTCCTGAAACTAAAGAAAAAGGACCATAATTTCGACATGGAGGGATAGAAATCGTTTTGTGGTCTATTTTCCTGTATTAAAGCAATTTTTCGACCAGATCTTTTTATAGCCAGCTCAGGAAGGACTTCTCGACCGAGAAGTTTATGGATTTGTACCTGAAACCTGTAATAAGGATATTAATTATAGACTTATCGAAAGGAACAGTTTTTAATGGAAACATCAATTTTTATGATTGCTTTTAATTAAAAGAGAGATATAAAGTTCACAAAATCTACAATTTTAGATATTCAGCAATTTAAGAAATAAAGTAATAGAAAAAAATCAATAAATAAGACATTCGTCTAGCAAAAAAAAATTGTTTCTTAAAATCAACATGTTTTATCTTTTATGTAAGTATTTCTCTTAAAAATAATATCAGAACAGTATTGCATCTCCAGCTGCTAATCAGGTATCTCATTAAGTTCCTGCTCCAACAGTGAATTTCCGCAGCATCAGTTGTTACCGATCTCATTGAATGCTGAATTTCATCGTGCATGTCCATTACCTTTTAGAACATAAAAAAAACGCTATACATGATAAATATCACAAAATTACCTCCTTAATATTTGTCATCACTTCATCTATAGTGTCCACATTCATTTCGGGCTTCGATAACAAATTCTTTAGTAAATTTCATCCTCTTTTATATATGGATTAATAATTTTCCATGAGACTGAGCCTCGTTAACTTGATCCAACAAGATATGAGCACTAGAACTTCGAAAATAGAGCGATAACAAAATACTATGATTAAAATAAAATAATAAAATTAATTATATATACAATTAAATATTGCGCCTTCAGTTGTTTTATGTTAGAAACTGGGGGAAAGTGTAAGACAACTTTTCAATTATAAAAGTTGCCAATAGATTTACCTCCAATCACAAACAATTTTAAATTTGCTGTTTTGGCACAAATCTATAATAATCGAGCAAACACAACTATATACTAACAAAGTTTTCACTGGAATCTTTTAGTGAATCTTATTAAAGGATTAAGAATTCCTATGGATAAGTCTTTAAAGATATATTTAAATTACATTTCCGTCATGTAAGACATATAATTCTGACGGATTAGCTTGCTTGAGGTCCTGATATCCACTTTCCAATTATGTGTTTGACATTTTTCTTATTAGTGATGAAAAATTAATTTAATTCTACTTTAACGCAGTGACAGGAATAGATGGCATGGAAAAATCACTGAAAACTTTTTATGATCTTTTAAAGTGATCATTGATACACTTTTTCTTCACAATTAGACAGTTTAAAAATTAAGACAATTTTAACCACACTCTAATACTTATATAATCACTTGCTGAAGAAGTCCTCCGCGAACAATCCGCAGCATGAGGAAAATCGAATTGACACAGCCTACTCTAGATTTTATCAGTATCTAGAAAACTTCCTTAATTTCAAAAATTACACTAACCTAACTCAACAAACCAACTCAATACAAAAAACAATCTAGCTGCGTCATAGCCTCATGACTTTCTCACACATAAGGAAGCAGAACATAAAGCGAACTCTTCCGATTTATTAAAATTATTTCGAAGTCAGCTTGAGTGAAAATAGTCTACTCTTTATCACAATATAATATGAAAATGTTACACTTTAAAAATAAAATCCCCCCAGGTTAAAATTTTCGCAAAATCCCAGATAATTTAATGCGTTTAGTTGGAACGAACGAAATAACTCACGTTTCGCGCGCGAATTCGTATGGAACTGTCAAACGTGTTTACACCACCAATGCTCAGCTGATCGTTTCAGCTGCCGGGCTTGTATCTAGAGTAGGCTGTGCTTTATTCCAGTTTAACATTTGTAAAGTTTTTTTTGACACGTTTAATTTAATTTATTGATTTTGTTTAGTCACAAACTGTCTTAATTTTACCACACACAGTCTTCATTTTAACGCAAACTTTTTTATTTCATACAAAGTTGTTATAAAATCAGTTTTCTTCAATTAAATTTCGCGCTAAATTCATTTAGCTAGCAACATTTTTCACAAATGAAAATGAAACGCGGCCATGAAACCTGTTTCGTTCCGAAGCGCGCGTCATTTTTAATTTTCATGCGCGTTTTCCTATCATGTTTCCCACCTCGCCCTTAGTCATTGGTTTCGTGCAGAACGTGCGCTTAAGCGCATCGTGTAATCATGGTCTATTCTGAGTACCGTGGGGTCTACTAGCAGTCAATTCTTTTTGCTTTCCAATTAACAACTTAGCCAAGATACATTTAAGTACTTGCAAGTACTTGAAATGTTGTAATGGATATGCCAAACAAATAGTAATTTTTATTTTATGCACAAAAAAGTTCATTTTTATGCCACAGTTTTTTAATTCCAAAGAAGCTTTTTTGGAAATATTGGAGGAAATAAAAAGTGAATTTGAATGTGATACAAGATCAGAAAAAAATTCAAGAATTCCTTTCTCTTCAAAACTGGCAGCAGTATTAAATTTTTATGCTACTGGTTCTTATCAAAGAACTATTGGAGATGTGATGCTTAACTCAATAGACCAGTTTATGGTTTCTAAATCTATAGATGAAATAAGTTGCGCCTTGGAGAAGGATTTGTGTCCTAAATGGATAAAATTCCCGATTGGTGACGAAAAAACAAAAAATAAGAGACAATTCAAGAGGGTTTTAAATTCAATTTGTATTTTCATTACAAATTATCTAAAATTACATTATTACTTTTATTATTTCAATTTTATTGATCTTAGATTATAATTTTATATAATTTAAAAAAAATTACATATTAACTATATCGCTTCTCGTATCACTATCAACAAACCGAAGTGAAGTTTTAACGAAAATATCGCCTGTCGAAAGTGTTCCAACATACCAATTATCGACGGATGATCGAACTTCGAAAATTTCGATATTCTAACATCTTGCCACAGGCTTAAATTAATTTAAAGTGGGGCCAAAAGTAAATTTCAAATCTTGATAATTCGCTAAAGAATAATTTGATTTTTTAACTTCTCTGAATAAAATATTTTAGCTGCGTATTAATTTTGACGTTATATTATAGGTCAATCGAATCATCAATTTTGGTTTTTATTGATTAATTCTTATTTAAGATTTTCTAGTGATGCCTCCTAAAAATTGTGTTTTACGACTTCCTGTTACCAACGACCCAAAACATTAAAATCAGTTTTCACGTTAACCTCACAGATCTTCTTACGAAACTGTAATGTGAGACATAATGGAGGGCATTTCCTTCGCCAAAATGCGTCTTCGTTCCTTTTCTGGCCAGTTAATAATATGATACTCATATATTTGGCCCTATTGTAAATGTCGATTTTCGTCCGACTCGACTAGCCAAGACGCACACTGAACTTACAATTTAAACGCGGATGTTAGCCTTGATCAGTCAAATCGATCGAAAATCTACACTCGCAATCGGGGGCATTGTATGCATATTATATGATACCTTGTACTCAAGGAATTTTGTAATTGAGTTATATATAAATCCATATTATGCTTATAAAGCAATTTAAATGATACCTTTTTGATAGCTTTTCTTTTTATCAATAAAAATATTAAATATCTGTCCGGGTGCTGTGTTAATGATGATTATTATTTCCACACTCTTGTCAGTTGTGATGTTGTCCTTGCGGGTTCGATCCAACTTAAAGTTGAATGTAAATATATATACTAGAGATAGTCATGAGCCGAGTATCCATAGTTGTGTGGTAAGATTCATAGGTCAAATATCCCTAGCCGCGTGATAAGAGACTTCATTTAGTTGCTTGAGAGTAGACTTCACTTCTATGAGTGGGGTGTTAAGACTCCTATTCAAGTTCATATAAAAGTGTAAACTACTTATAGCGTTTTCGATGGGACTTCAGTGCACAACTAGTTTCGATTTATTCTAGCAGTGTCGCTGTCAAAACATGTTCGATGGGACTTTTGACAGCAAAACTGCTAGACTCAGTGGACCACTGATTTCCCCTTCCTGGCACTGCGGTTTGGTTTCAGTGGAGCCAGTTTTACAACTACAAACGTAAAATGTTTTGACAGTTCGAATTGTCAGACGGTTTTTTAGTGGTTTACAAATTGGTTGGTTGAACAGCTCTGCCTACAACGTTCTCCAAGCGATATAATTTCATATAACAATATTTTAAAATGTTTTATAATACATTTTCGCCGTCGTTTTATTGAAATTTGTTTTATTGGTGCGCACACATTGACAAAGTCGGAAAGAAATGTTTCATTGATCAGTGGGCCACTACAAGAAAATGTCAGAAACAGTGCGCCACGGAAACCGTGCTGAAAAAGTCCCATCGAAAACGCTATTAGTGACTTTTCTTGAGGTCATGAAAAACTCACTGAAGTGTGTACATTATTAAGTGAAGTAGAATTGGATTTTTCAGACATCACAGTACCTCAAGGGTGGTGTGGAAATCTGTGAATACTTTGTAAGTATATAGTTGTTTTTACTCTATTATTATAAATTTGTGCCAAAACAGCAAATTTAAAATTGTTTGTGATTGGAGGTAAATCTATTGGCAACTTTTATAATTGAAAAGTTGTCTTACACTTTCCCCCAGTTTCTAACATAAAACAACTGAAGGCGCAATATTTAATTGTATATATAATTAATTTTATTATTTTATTTTAATCATAGTATTTTGTTATCGCTCTATTTTCGAATGTCTTATTTATTGATTTTTTTCTATTACTTTATTTCTTAAATTGCTGAATATCTAAAATTGTAGATTTTGTGAACTTTATATCTCTCTTTTAATTAAAAGCAATCATAAAAATTGATGTTTCTATTAAAAACTGTTCCTTTCGATAAGTCTATAATTTATATCCTTATTACAGGTTTCAGGTACAAATCCATAAACTTCTCGGTCGAGAAGTCCTTCCTGAGCTGGCTATAAAAAGATCTGGTCGAAAAAATGCTTTAATACAGGAAAATAGACCACAAAAGATTTCTATCCCTCCATGACGAAATTATGGCCCTTTTTCTTTAGTTTCAGGACCTTATCCTTGTCTAAATTGGGATCAGATCATGGTAAAGGAAACATCCTAGAATATACTACAAAAAAATTCGGTCAAAAAAGTCCTTAAAACAAGAAAAATAGGACCAACAGCTCAGTCGAAATGCGAACACCTTATTTTCCAAGATTGGCAGCATATTATTCAAATGACTTGTAGTTTTTCTCCCACCAATGCTTTTAAGACTTTACAAAAGTAATTTCAATATATTAATTTTAAACTAAGCATATTCTGTTTCTCTCTATTTCCCCCCACCCCCCCCCCCCCCATGTGGAGCACGGCCGGCAGAAGAGCTTGACTCAATACGATAACAATCATTAAAACCTACAATCTGGCATTAATTGCGAATCACCGATATTAATCGGTAATCGCCAACGGCCTATTAGCGTAATCTATTGTCAGCAGAAAACTAATTGTCGCCACCGGTGGGAGAACCTGGGGATCATAAGAAAACAAGATTAAATACATTTGTTGTAGTTGTTTGGATATTAAAAATGCATGTAAATTAATAATTCTTAATGAAGGTTCACACACAATCTTCAATTCTACAACCAGCACAGCAACCTACCTCACTATGGTAAAATCCTCTATAGCTGTTATAGCGGAATAGACAACTTTTCATGATACAATGGAAAGCTCCCTTGTATCACTAAAATCTCCACACGTCTAGATTACAATAAAGCGTTTCAATCAATTAATAGAATCACTAAAAATGTTAACCATTCCGAACTTAATCGTAAGCTATTGCAAGCATTACATGACAGCCCAATTGCCCAAGGACCTACTAGCGAACAAATGATTACTAAATACACGAAATAGCCTACCCTAAAAGGGCTTAAAACACTGAAAATAACCAAAAACAGGTTTTAAAATGGATAATGCTGGCAAAAGTAGATTTCCTCGATTATCTATCTACGTACGGTATATGTGCGTCTGTTTAGTTTCAGGAGTAATTGCTCAATATGTTTATATGTTTTTGCTCCGGTTATTTTAAAAAGACCAACCTTATTTCTTATATTTATCAATGATCTTTTATCTCTCACTTACAATCCTATTCATAGTTTCACCGACGACAGCACCCTTGACACCTTGGGTATTGAGATATCCAGCAACCTTAGCTAGACCGAACATATATTTTCTGTCGCCTAAAATGCGATGAAATGCATGGGTTTTCTACAGAAAAGTAAGAAATATTTCGCTGATTTACAATTCCCACATCAGGCCTAGACTGGAATATAACTCACATATTTACGCAGGGAGGAACACACCGCATTTCCCGTTAGATAACGTCCAACATAAGGCTATTAATTATTGTCGACCTCTTAATCTCTGAGAACATTAACTGGCTAAAGCAACAACAAAATGTCGGTTGTCTCTCACTTTTCTATCGCTAGTTCCACAGCTATTGTTCTAACGAAATTGCTAGACCAATTCCTTGTAAACACATCACAACGCGCAATGCTAGAGCTTGAAACCACTCCCATCTTTATACTCTCCAGGTCAAATTTGCACGTATATCGAGGATCTTTTCTAATCAGAACAACGCGAATGTGGAACACTTTACCACAGTATATATACAAACAGTAGACCAGCTTCTAACAATACTGCACACATTTCACAGCACTTAATTCCATTTTTCATTTAAATGGTCATGTAAAAAGGTTGGTTAAGCATCCAATTTGCAGGCGCAGGTTTTCATTCAATTATTAAGAAAAAGTGAAAAGGATCACAGTAAACCTGTCCCATTCAGATATAAACGAAAAGATTTCGTAGTCACAGCTATTCCTGACTCCACAAAAACACCATTCCGTTGAACGTTAATAATAAATACGTAAAGCATAGCACAATACTAAATGATATAAATATTTTATTAACCTTGTAGACCATATAATCGTTAGGTGTTATGGTCGCTTATACTTTACATCGAAAAATTACATACAGGTGCGACAAATTTTTGTAGCATTTTTTATTCTGGCAAAAAATTGGGATCTAAATAATTATACTCTTCGTCTTTTAAAAATTTTGAGGGTAAATAGTCTATCATATCATTCTAGTCTCAAGTATCGTACTGTGCAGACGTGTCTCTGTTTTTCGTGAATTTGAGTGTTATGTGCTTGGTAGTTTTAATTTGTTCAATTGGTGGTTCTTTTGTTGTTACCTTTTTGACTTGTATTTTGATAAGTCTGGATTGCATGACTGTTTTTGATTTTTATTCGGGTTTAATTAGTCTGATTTAGTTTTGCTGTGATTTTGTGTCTTTGTGTACTTAGTGGTGGCTGTGCGCATGTAAGTTCTGGCTCTGTTTATGGTGTTGGTTTGGAAACTGTATTTGGTTATTCTCGGTGCTGGCTATTGTCTAAGTGCTTGATTTCGATTCCCCGTTGTTGTGCTCCGCTTTCTTTTTGCGCTTGTGTTGTCAAATTTTTCAAAATTTCCCTTTTGTTTCGGAGATATACAGCTTGCTTCTATTTATGTGCATTGAACGCAAAATAAAATTTTGACCTTTTGCGGTCGTTCCCCCTTGCTGGCATGTTTGTCTTTATTATTGTTTTTGTTTTCGTTTGTGTCTGGTTCCTCTCGACCTCTTAGTTTAGCTTTGCTTGTGTTTTGAATTTCTTAATTGTTCTTTTAATTTTCATTACTCTGTCTCGTCTGTTGACCTTTTCTTTTCATTCGTTTTCATTACCTCTTACCCTATGGCAACGTGTAGGGCCTGTTCTTTGGTGATTTCCAAAGAAGAAATCGTTTGCGATGGTGTTTGCGGTGGTTCGTTTCATCCTGCATGTTTGAAACGCCCCTCAAAATCATCTGCGAGGGCACTTACTACGTGTAATGAGTGTCTTGACATTAAGCCTTGACATGTCCTTAGACTGATGAAGAGTATTGCAGATTCGTTTTCTGCTGAACAATCTTTCGTTGCCAACAAAATTAATAGTTTGTCCTCCAGCTGGGCATCTCTGCAGGCTGTTACTGATGACATGGGCTGCTTGAATGGTAGCTTGGATAAACTCGTTCTTGCTGTGGAGGGCCTAAAATCAAGCTCTGAGTCTCTGCTTGAGAAATCTCATGATCTCTCATCTAGGTTATCTTTTTTGTCAGCTGGTTTTGAGGACCTTCGGACGGGTCTCCGCCAGCACTGGCAACCAGCTGTGAGCCGGTGATGCCGATTTTTGATGATCTCCGCCGTAGCGTTAAACATATGAGAGCGGACCTTGGCTCCTGGCAGACTGCTGTTAATAGGAACTCCGATCTACTTAGCACCATTTCTTCTGATGTTGGAAGTCTGCTATCGCGTGCTGTTGGCAAGCCTGACGCCTCTGTCGTTTCTGGTGCCTCCATTTTGCCTGAGGCCGTTGTCCCTCGGCATGACGATTCTAAGAAACAGTCTGGGTCTCGCTCTAGACGCCGGCGTCCTAGAGTACCCAATGGCCCTGTTAGCCCATCTCCCACCGACGACTCTTCAGCACAACCACGCGCTGCCGCTTCGTTCACTTGTGCCTCCTCTTCTCCCCCTCCTCCCCCTGCATCGGACCCAGCTGGGAACATATCTCATGCCCCCTCTCAATCTAATCCTCACTCATCGCATGGCACATTTCCATTAAGATCTATTAATGTGTCTCGTAATGAGGGTTTCACTCTGAGGATTGCGTAACCACCGCGGTCCTTTTTTGTTTCCCGACTTGATCCATCTACTTCTGTTGATGACGTTATTGGCTACGTGAGAGAGAGGAGTGGTGCTGAAGACTCTGTACTCCTCCGTTGTCAACTTCTAGGATCTCGTCATTCTCAAGGACTCATGTCGTCTTTTAAGTTGACATCGTCGCCAGAGCTTTTTGAGATTTTGTCTGCCCCCGATTTCTGGCCCGAAAATATCATTGCACACGAGTTTTTGCCCCGTCGTAGGCTTGCGGGAAGCACTCAAAACAGAAGCTCTTCTAACAACCAAAAAAACTAAGTACACTATCCCTTTACTACCAAAATGTAAGGGGATTAAGAACAAGAACAAGCCAGTTATTTCAGGCTTCTCTTGCTTGTTGTTACGACGTCATCGCTCTGACCGAGACCTGGCTTCATAATGGTTTTAACGATGCAGAAATTCTTGACGAGTCCTATCAGATTTTTCGTAAGGATAGATACTCTGACTCTATGGCTCGTGGTGGCGGTGTGCTGGTTGCATGTAAATCGCATTTGGATTGCAGTTTGGTTGATATCCCTGTTTATTCCGACACACTCTCAATCGAGCTCTTAGCTCTTAAGATATCTCTGGGGAAGTTGCATATTTTCCTGCTATGTTGTTATATCCCTCCAAACTTGACAAACTTTGCTGATGCAAATGGTCGAAGTCTTTACGATATTTTAATTCTTAGCTTAGATTTTATTAATAATATGACAAACCCTGAGGACGAAATTATCCTTCTTGGTGACCTTAACTTACCCAACGTTCAATGGGTATTCAACGCTGATGACGATGACTACCTTCCTTCAAACTGTCTTACTGCTAAAGACTCCCATTTTCTTGACGCCATCTCCTCCTCTGGTTTACACCAAATGAGTGATGTAAAGAACTCTATGAGAAGGCAGTTAGATCTTATCTTTTCTTCCGATTCGAGTAATACTATAGTTGAGCCAACTTCTCGCAAATTATCCGCTATCGACAGTTTACACCCGCCCATTTCCATCTATTTTTGCTACGATGGTTCTAATATTGTTGACCCCAACGTAGATCAGTACGTTCTTGATTTTAAAAGGGCGGACTTCTCTGATCTTTCAAACAGGATCCTCTCAATCGATTTCCCATCACTTTTTTATGATTGTGATGTCGACGTTTGTGTTTCTGTATTTTATAATAAGATTTATGATCTGTTTCATTCCTGTGTACCACTTAAGCGGTCGAGATCATCCTGCCATTCTCCCCCGTGGTATACTAGGGAACTACGGAGTCTTAAGAATAAAAAAAATAAATTATGGAAAACCTACTTACGCTGTGGTAGCACGTCAGCTTATTCTGATTTCGTATATTGTCATGACTGCTTTTTAGCGTTATCTTCATCCTTATACAGGGAATACCTTGATGATATTCGCAGTAACTTGCATAATGATCCTCGTAACTTTTTTAAATTTGTAAATTTGAAGAAGAAAACTGATAATTATACATCTACAATGTGGTATAATGGATCCTCTAGTTGTAGCGCGCCCGTTATTGCCGATAACTTTGCATCGTTTTTTGAGGGCGCCTTTTCACCAAGCAACTTTGTGCCTTCCCTGGATGATTTTGGCCATATCCAAAACCGTCCCGCTACCTCCATTGCTTTGCCCATTATATCTCGTGATATTATCTTGAATGGTATCAAGGAGCTTAAACTGGACTTTTCCTCTGGTCCTGATGGTGTTCCACCCGCATTCTTGAGATCATGTTCTGATGCCTTACTCACTCCATTGGAACTCATCTTCAATAAATCTCTTCAGGCCGGTAGATTTCCTACGTTATGGAAGTGCTCCTTTATAATTCCTGTTTATAAAAAGGGGCATAAAAACTTCATAACAAATTATAGGCCAATCGCGAAGCTTTCCTGCATACCCAAGTTGTTTGAATCTGTTATATATTCACAGCTTCTTGGGCAATGTAAGGGGTTAATCTCATCTAATCAACATGGCTTTCTGCCTGGTAGATCAACGACAACAAACCTGCTTGAATTTACATCCCACATTATCTCTGCCTTCCAACAAGGTATCCAGACTGATTGTGTCTACACCGACTTCAGCAAGGCATTTGATAAGCTCCCTCACTCCGTGATTATGCTTAAGCTTGAAAGGTTGGGTTTTCCGCCTTTGTTGCTCGACTGGATCTGCTCTTATTTAAAAAATAGGACTTACCGTGTCTCTTTCCGTAATACTTTATCTAGAGTCGTTAGGGCTTCATCTGGCGTGCCGCAGGGTAGCCATCTGGAGCCGTTGCTGTTTATTCTAGCCATTGAC
Organism: Leptarthrus brevirostris; assembly: GCA_964036015.1. NCBI lineage: Eukaryota > Metazoa > Arthropoda > Insecta > Diptera > Asilidae > Leptarthrus > Leptarthrus brevirostris. The sequence goes on from OZ038371.1 coordinate 81,135,674, forward strand.
GACATTGTCCCTCTGATTAAGCACTCCAAAGTTTTAATCTACGCTGATGATATGAAGATTTTCTCATGCGTTAGAAATAGTTATGATTCTTCCTGCATCCAGGAGGATTTGAATATCTTCAGGGTTTGGTGTGCCTCAAATGGACTGCAACTTAATCTGGATAAATGTGAAGTTATGTCTTTTTCTAGGATCATCAATCAGCTTGTCTTTGATTATACCTTTGCGGATACTACTATCCGTCATGTGGAGTCCGTTACTGACCTTGGTGTAAAGCTAGACAGAAAACTCGATTTCACTCTGCACATAAACCATATCGTATCTCGGAGTAATTCAGTCCTGGGTTTTGTTAAGCGGTGGTCAAGGGAGTTTTCTGATCGACAGACCCTCATTCACTTATTTTTTTCTTTAGTTAGACCAATTCTCGAATATGCATCTCAGGTTTGGTCTCCTTGCTATGCTGTTCATTCTAGACGCATTGAATCGGTGCAGCGGAACTTTGTTAGGTTCGCACTAAGGGACCTCCCGTGGAATGATCCATTAAGGCTTCTTCCTTATGAGGATCGCCTCCGATTGCTTAATATGCACTCGTTGGAGGAACGACGTAGAGTTGCTGACGTAGTATTTATTCACCAGCTTTTGAACTCGAATATAGATTCTCGCTCTCTTGCAAGTTTGGTAACTTATAGGCATGTTCCGTATAGGTTAAGGAGATTGCCTTTACTACATGTTGCTCATTCTCGGTCTAACTATGGTATGCATGAGCCTATTAATCACATGTGTAGAGCCGTGAATATGTGTCCTATTTTTGACCTGGCTCTTACTAAAGATTTGCTTAAACGTTCTCTGTTATCAATGCACCCCTGATTGTTTTGTTTGGACGTGTTTTGGTTTTTTGTTTTACTAAAATTTTTCATTGCATGGGTTGTGGGAGCTTCATTCACCTCAATATATGTTATATTCTGGTGAATAGGTCAATTGGTTCCAGGCTTCTGCCTATGAAGTGCGCCTTCTGTCAATAAATGTCATCATCTTCGCTTTCTGGTGCTACTGTTATGATTTCTGCATGATGATTTATCTGATCTCGATCAAAAAGACTTGCGACTTGTTTAGTTGTACGGTTTTCTAATTCTCGGTCAATTTTAGTAAAACGACGTATTTCAATTGTTTCCGGTGGAATTCTATAAGTAACTCTTCTAATCTGCGTTGTTCTTCGCAAGTCCATAGCTGAAATTACACAAAAATTAAGTTAAACTTGATTTTTATTATTCACAAGTTTGTGGCCAAGTCAATCTTGCTTAATTTAAGAGACATGGGCAATTGTTACTCCACTGAAGCATAGTAAAAAGATTATAAATAAAATCATTGAATAACTGCTTACCTGATTAAATGTTTCGATTGATCAAAAAGTCTACCTCGTACATAAAATTTGAAGCTTTATTGTTATCTTTAGGGGACTCCGGAAGGACAACCTGGTTAATTCTATATAAATATTAGTTTCCGAATTGGTATTATATTCTTCCTGATCTTCGTCATAAGTATCCGCATCAAATCGTAATCTGCCAGTTTGTTGACTGTGACCAATACGTAATCCGTTAAATTTATGATTCACTGGATGAGGTTTATCTAAAAAGAGTTGTGTGATAAAACAATCGGAACTGAAATTGAGCGATTCGTTTATACAAGTACTGCAGTGACATCGCGTCCCTATAATTGGGTCGTCCCCACACACGTCGCATTCATAACTTATATCCTCGCTAGAAAGGCGGCCATAAGTATCATTTGCCTTATCTCTGCGAACACGCTATAAAAGTCTCAAAATACGCTGTTCTTGTGCATCTTGAGCAGAATAATGTCAATAAATGTCATCATCTTCGCTTTCTGGTGCTACTGTTATGATTTCTGCATGATGATTTATCTGATCTCGATCAAAAAGACTTGCGACTTGTTTAGTTGTACGGTTTTCTAATTCTCGGTCAATTTTAGTAAAACGACGTATTTCAATTGTTTCCGGTGGAATTCTATAAGTAACTCTTCTAATCTGCGTTGTTCTTCGCAAGTCCATAGCTGAAATTACACAAAAATTAAGTTAAACTTGATTTTTATTATTCACAAGTTTGTGGCCAAGTCAATCTTGCTTAATTTAAGAGACATGGGCAATTGTTACTCCACTGAAGCATAGTAAAAAGATTATAAATAAAATCATTGAATAACTGCTTACCTGATTAAATGTTTCGATTGATCAAAAAGTCTACCTCGTACATAAAATTTGAAGCTTTATTGTTATCTTTAGGGGACTCCGGAAGGACAACCTTAAACTTGTCGAAATTTATTTTGGCAACTGTATAAATAAAGGAAAATTAGTATTTAATTTCTGACATCAAGGTAAACCTACCTCAGCAATTATAATTGACTTAGGAAACCCAAGATCTTCTTTTTGTCGGTATCTTTGGTCGCTTGAATACGTTGGGCCTGTAGTGTTACTATAGTATGCAACACTGCAGTATAATCCTTATTTCCACGAAGTGCCAAGTGATCAAGTATGCCAAGTATGGTCAATTACTTCCATTGTAATTTGCTGAAGAATTAAACTCCCTTGACCATAAGATAAACACTTAGAACAGAAAACGAAAAAAAGTGCAATACCTTCTGTTTCTGAATCGACACAAACTTTGACATTTCATTAAAAGTGAAACTTTCTGAGCAAATGTCAGAGCTTTAATCAAAATTACGGAAAACGTCAGAGGATCGATTTGGAAAACGAAACAGTGACGACATCCTTGGTGGTAAAATGGCCGAAATGTCATAGCTGCCGGGCTTGTATCTAGAGTAGGCTGTGCCAACGCCATCTTGATAACTACAGGCCGTAAGGTAGAGCCAGTTGTTGGCCGCGACGTCACACAAAATGGAAAACAGTTGAAAAAGTCATGATTCTGTCATCCGAAGTTTTGTTTAATTTTAAGAATTGTGATAAAGTTTTAAACTCATTCTAAGCAAAGACTGAGAGTGAACCGTATAAAGAGTTATTTGTGGTAAAAGTTTTGTGACATTCAAGTGGCGAAGTGTATATATTTTTTAGTTAAAGTGAAAATTTCGGCTAATTCGCCTCGGACTTTAAAGTAATATTGTTTGAGTTTCAGACATTATTTAAGTGAAATAACTAGTGTGTGATAAAATTAACTTGTAAGATAATATCGTGAGAAAGTTTCATTTAGATTTAATTAATTATGCGTGAGTTATCGTCGTTCTAAATATATTGGCAATACCCAAAAGAAATGTCAAATGGAGGGAAGTAATGACGTCCGCTCTTCAACCTAGCGGATGTAAACAACTCTCAATTTCATTAAAAAGTGAAAGAAATTACGTTTAACTTTATTATAAGTGATAATATAATAGTTTTGTGATGTTGTGAGAATATGTGGTACTAGTGCTTCGAGTTTTGTTGGTAAATGGGGACAAATCTATTGACAACTTTTACATTTGAAGAGTTGGCTTAGATTTTTCTCTAATTGCCGTCATTATACAACAAATTGTACGATAAATATGAAGTGATCTGATATAAAAATTTATTTGGGAGAATATGTGAAAATAGTGGTTTGAAATTGTTATAGTTTTTTGGTAAATAGGGATACATATATTAATAAATTATGCAATTGAAAAGTTGGATAAGATTTTTTCTAAGCTGTCACTTGAACAGCTGATAACAACTTTTCGTTTGGTCGTATAGATGGCGATGGATCTCCGCCATCTTGATTTCCATTTTGTGTGACGTCATTGTTTCTACCTTACGGCCTGTAGTTATCAAGATGGCGTTGGCTGTGCGTGGACTTTCTAAAGAGCATTGAAAGTGTTTATTGAATAATTTTCACTGTTCAGTTTAAAAGTGGTGTAATTTTACAAATAAAGACAATTAACATTTAAAAGACTGTTTTGGTTTAGTTTACTAAGAATCTGAGGTGCTTAATTTGAAAATTTTTCGTGATAAAGTGTGCGGTATTTTGTTGTAAAAGTAATCGACGCATTGGGTGTGGAAAATAAGCAATTATACAGCATTCCCTTTGCAATATGTGTAAAAGCTGTATAAATAAAAGCTAATTTACCAAAAAAAAATAACCATTTCTCCTGATGGTGCTGGTTTGTTTACATTTGAGATTCATCAGAGTTTTGGTTCGCTGACGCAACGCCATCTTGATAACTACAGGCCGTAAGGTAGAGCCAGTTGTGACCCGTGACATCACACTATCAGGAAAGACGTGAAAAAGTCGAAATGCTGTCACTCGAAGTTTTGTTTAATTATAAGAAGTGTGATTAATTTTTAAAATCGTTCTAACCAAAAACTAATAGTGAATCGTATAAAGAGCAATTTGCGGTAAAAGTTTTGTGACATCCAAGTGGCGAAGTGTATATATTTTTTAGTTAAAGTGAAAATTTCGGCTAATTCGCCTTGGACTTTAAAGTAATATTGTGTGAGTTTCAGACATTATTTAAGTGAAATAATTAGTGTATGATAAAATTAACTTGTGATAAAAGTTTCGTTTAGATCTATTTAATTATGTGTGAGTTATCGCCGGTCAAAATATATTGGCAATACCCAAAAGAAATGTCAAATGGAGGGAAGTAATGACGTCCGCTCTTCAACCTAGCTGATGTAAACAACTCGCAAATGTATTAAAAAGTGAAAGAAATTACAACAAATTGTATAATAAATATGAAGTGATCTGATTTAAAAATGTATTCGGGAGAATATGTGAAAACAGTGATTTGCAAATCTTACAATTTGTTGGCAAATGGGGATACATATATTAATAAATTATGCAATTGAAAAGTTGGATAAGATTTTTTCTAAGCTTTCACTTGAACAGCTGATAACAACTTTTCATTTGGTCGTATAGACGGCGCTGGTGTTGTTTCCTCATAAGCTGACGTCATCTTTTCTACCTTACGGCCTGTAGTTATCAAGATGGCGTTGGCTGACGGAAGTTTTCGCCTGGGGGCTCTAATAAAACTTTAAAAGTATTAAAATATTTTTCTACCTTTTGGTATTTTGGTTTCCAAAAGATAAAGACTTCAGAAAACTGTGGTTAAAATCCATCGGTAGAACTGATTATATACCATCCGATGTAAGTAATGTTTGCGAGGACCACTTCGAATGAGTCAACAATTTACTACTTCCATGGTGAAAACTAACCCATTCACACCTTTCAAACACATAAGGAAAATTCGGAAATTTTTTGAATGTGCACTCTTCAGGAAGTCCACGTGAAATTGACATTTCCGAAGGCGTGCTATTTAGACCGCTTCCCTCACCATTCCAACGAACATAAAATCGGAAAACACGTACACGGTTTATAGACGGTATTGCACTTCCTTTCGTTTTCTGTTCTAAAAATCGCAGCAATGCTCTTGATTAGGTGCGATTGTTGATGGGTTTGTTTCCCTTTTTGAAAAGTGCTTGTTGAATGAAAAACTGCTTTCAACAACAAATATTCGCTTTTCTTCTTTAAAAAAAATATTAACAACATTAACTTAAATTCGCGTTCCCGATACATTGTTAATATTTATATTTGGATTGATAAATATTACTTTAAAGCACTAATTATGTGCAAATTCAATTGTAAACAACAAATTTTCGTTCGTCAAACCTTCCAAACGGGCCTTAGAACATAGAGCTAAACAGGAATGGCAGTAAGCCAGAAAAACGTCGTGTTTGAAACCCATGACAGTAGTCAAATTTGAGATTTTTTGAGCGGGGTTGATATATCTTTTGAATAATTAGAAATTGTGTTAGTTCAAAATTAACTAATTTTTAAATTTTATTATTAAATTTCATTTAAAATTGTGCGCAAAGAAGATGAAATTGAATTTCTAATTATAATAAGATCTAACACAATTTAGAAAAACAATTGCAAAATGCTTTAATATTTTCTATAATTTATGCATTTAAACTGTTCCACCTTATCTTTTAGCCAAGTGAGCATTGTTATTGAATACAGACAGTGCTCACTTGTTTCCAGGGACCACCATGTAATGTGAGCCACACTTTAATATTCTCATTATTCGAGACTCTGTGATTGGCACTTCTGTTTTGTTTCCACTGACACGCAACGGATGTGCTGCTTCCATATCGAAATTATCAAGAGGAAGAGTTACTCGTTCCGTGACAGAAGAAGCAGCTGGTCGACATCTGCGAGCTTAGAACCAACGAACAAGAATTACATAGAAGCAAGACTCAGTCAAATTCCTAATTAGAAAAGGATTACCACTACGAAATGAGTACACTATATAGATAAAAAAGCAAAAAAAATGAAATTACAGTTCCATAAAGGAAAAATATATCTTATATGGAAACAGTACGCAAGTAAGAGAGTGAGACTTATATACACTTTTATCGAAAAGGAGCAATGTTTGGCATGCTTATTTAGCAAGCACGTGCTGTTCCGCGGCTTGATGCAGATGTGTTACTTCTTTATAATCCATATACAAAGCAGCAAAAAATTTACATTGACTTAAATTGCCGCGGCGTGATGTTTCTGTGTTGGTTATCATATGGTTTTATTATTCATGGAAAACGCGGCATCTGATTCTCAAAACAAACAATTTCTCTTCATTACCGGGTGGGAAAAATAATTTTACGTTTCGTTCTGTTGGCCAGAGAAACAGATGTTTGCTTTTTCTGGAAGATTTATATTTTCTGCCTTCCTTTTGCATATAAGCGCTACCACGACTGAGTGAAATAAATGTATGTATAATATTTTAAATTCAGCTCTGGTATTTCATGTCTCGTTTTTACTTGCATATGTCGTGACTGATAATCTATTGCTGTCATCTTTTTATGCAAAGGAATAATTATCTATTTTCTTACTTTTTTCCTCTTACTGAATGCACGCACACAAGAAGTGTTTTTTGCTTTAAAATGCTGCGAGGTTAACGAAATTATTTGGGCAAACTGACCTGAGTCGTGGTTCTATGGAATTCTTGTTCGTTGCTTAGAACATCGCGTATCGCGCATATGTGCTGTAGGTGGGATCGGTATCTGAACGATAGAAGAAGTGTGGAAGTGGGGAAAGTTTTGAGGTATTGTCCCCATATCGAAGTGTTTTGCTTTTATTTTCGGAAATGTCAAATTTTAAGTTGTGCTGTGAAAGTTTTGTGAAAACAGGAATTTATCGAGGTGATTAGTATTAACGATTGCTAATTATAGCCTATTTAAGTGTAAAAATACCTTGTGATATCTTATTGTGTCCTTTTATTTTGTAAAACTCCACAAAAAATCACAAATTTAGTGATGAAGTGTGCTGTGTACTGCTGCAAACATTATCGCCGGAGAGCGCGAGGAAAATCTGTTTTTAGGAAAGTATATGTTATAATACAATCTCTAAGGTCTCTTTGCTTAAATTACTGCGATTATATTAAGCGACAGTGACTTATAATAGTAAATATTCACTATTTTCCTGGCTATAGAACTTTGTTTACATTTGTAATCTAGCCAAATATAGCTTTGCCCTTATTGTCACTGTCGGCTCGCGAACAATTTTTCAGAAGGGGTCAGAACATATTTTTCGATATAAAACTAAAAATATTTTAAGTATAATTATATAGATTTCCCAAAAATAACAAATAATTTACATAAGTACTTACAATAAATAATTTTAAGTGCAATTGACAAAAGACAAACCACTGGGGACCAAAAAAGATACATAAGTTATAATATCATATTTTAACTTATTTATCTAAATCACATATCTCAACCTCCACGTGGTGGTCCCTGGAAACAAGTGAGCACTGTCTGTATTCAATAACAATGCTCACTTGGCTAAAAGAGAAGGTGGAACAGTTTAAATGCATAAATTATAGAAAATTTCAAAGCGTTTCGCAATTGTTTTTCTAAATAGTGTTAGATCTTATTATAATTAGAAAATATATTTCATCTTCTTTGCGCACATTTTTAAATGTAATTTAATAATACAATTTTGAAAATAAATATTTATTAATTTTGATTTAATACAATTTGTAATTATTCAAAAGATATATCAACCCCGCTTCAAAAAATCTCAAATTTGACTACTGTCATGGGCTTCAAACACATAGAAAACCCTCACCTCTACAGAAAGGAAAATGCCGACGTTTTTCTGGCTTACTGCCATTCCTGTTTAGCTTTATGTTCTAAGTCTGCGAGGAAGAAACTAATGGAGATGCCCTTACGTATATGTATACGCTGATTTTCCCTGGCCAGATTTTAATGCGTGTGATGTCAAAATTAAACGTGACACAGCCTACTCTAGATACAAGCCCGGCAGCTGAAATGATCAGCTGAGCATTGGTGGTGTAAACACGTTTGACATTTCCATACGAATTCGCGTGCGACACGTGAGTTATTCGATCGTTCCAACTAAACACGTTAAATTATCTGGGATTTTGCGAAAATTTCACCCTGAAAGGAATTTATTTTTAAAGTGCAACATTTTCTAATTATGTTGTGATAAAGGGTAGACTATTTTCGCTGAAGGTGGCTTCGAAATAATTTTAATAAATCGGAAGAGTCCCCTTTATGTTGTGCTTATTTATGTGTGAGAAAAAGATGAGGCTATGTCGTAGCTAGTTTTTTTTGTATTAAGTTTATTTGTTGGGTTAGGTGGGTAGGTTAATGTAATTTATTGAAATTAAGGAAGTTTTTTTCAAAAATTGTACAAAGATGTGATGTGTTATAAGTTATTCATGTGGCATAATTTTGCTGGAAAAGTATGTTTGTCTAGTTTTATTTAATGAAATGGCGTGTCACCGTGTATTCCTCCGTGTCCGTGTCAATTGCATCCGTGTAAAAACAACGCTCCGTGTTATCGACGAAATTTTTTATAATGTGCTCCGTGTCCGTGTCATCAACGAAATTGTTTATAATGTGCTCCGTGTGTCCAAACCTTTGGGGAATTACTCCGATCAATACGATTGTTTACAATACAAGGTGATATCAGGTTGTGACAAGTAATTAAACCTGTTATAATTAATAAACAATCATAAATTTGGAGAATTTACGTTTTCCAAAGTCTTGTTTCTCATACAGCATTTATTAATAAATACAGACTTTCAGTTGACAGAAGTTGTCAATTAATTGGAAAATATGACAAAGTCACAACAGTCTTCATGATTGTCCATCAAAAATGCCTTACTCAGATGTATGTCATGTGCGTACTTTGTAAGAAATAACATCCCAAGACTGATAATGAAATAATCGTATGTGATATCGAAGAAGAAAACGCACCGAGACGCTCACTGGATGTGCAAAATGTGCGTAGATAATCAGCCAAGGAGTCGAGATCCCAACGAACCGAAAAATTCCATGGTCAAGGCAAACACTAGAAAAGTATGCAGTGGCTGGGATCAACAGCAGCCGCCCCCAGATGTCATGACTAAATTGCCATACGACGTGAGCCATACATTTTGTATATATATTTGTTCAATAAGGTTAAAGTAAACTCATGCATGCTTATATTCCTCCAGCCTGCGATGCTGAATTGGGATGCACATCACAAGGCACAGGGTCAACGCAGAACAAACTTATTGTTATTGCGGACTAAATGGCAAATGATGACTGCAATGGTACACAGAAATGTTGCAGCGTTCTTCTTATAAGCAATGGTTGCATGAAAAATGTGTTAGCTGTTTGCAGAATACTTTTTACAGCGGAGAAAGGTAAACTTTGTAAGTAAATAGTTGTTTTTCCTAGATTAACAGCAAATTTAAAATTGTTTGTGATTGGAGGTAAATCTATTGGCAACTTTTATAATTGAAAAGTTCTCTTAGACTTTCCCCCAGTTTCTAACATAAAACAACTGAAGGAGCAATATTTAATTGTATATGTAATTTAATAATAAATTAATATATAACTTTAAACAACTTTCCGTTCGAAATAGTTCCCGTTGAGCCGCAAACTAACTCAGAACTATTAAAATATTTTCACGGCATGTTTCATCAATGATGCTGTAATATCTTGAAGATTTGTTTTGTAATTTGGAATAACTTTCGATTTTGTGCAGTGAAATAGTGTGGTTTTTCTTTTTAACCGAAATTACTCTTTTGTAGGTGGACAGACTGGATTTGTACAGGTCAGTCCAAAAGAATATTTCTTTCCAAATAAGTTTAAGTATGCAGCAGATTATTTCTATAACTTTCAAGCGCGCCCGGATTGCAACTTTCCCTAGATCAGGAACTAAATGGATACAGGAATTAGTTTGGCTAATTGCAAATGACTTAGATTTCGAAACTGCGCTTACAAAAAGTTTTCCAAGATGGTGATAAATGATTGGGTTTGATAAAAAAGAAAGATTTTGCAATTTGTTATCTAATTTGATGTAAATTAATATAATGCTCTCGTCGACAAGTTTTGTTCAGCTCTAGTTCATCACATTCTACATCAATTATTATGACGAATTAAAAACTAGCGATGAGTAATGACACCGGAATAATAAGCCTTAAATGCAAACGCACGACGCTCTCCCAATCCCTGCGATATTTTTGATTGTTGAATCCGCGATTTTAACTACCCCTCGGTATAATACCTTTTACAGTAGTTACGTTTACAATCAAAAAACTGATTCAATATAAGAAGAAGGAATAATGAAAATTCTTTATTTCAATAGCTTGAGCGATGATTTGTTTGTTTTCCTCTGCATGTGTGTAATTTGATTAATCCTGATAAGCAAAAGAAAGACTCCAAACCACTAGTTATTACTGGCCTTCAATGGGATGTAGTTTTTCTCCCACCAATGCTTTTAAGATTTTACAAAAGTAATTTCAATATTTTAATTTTAAACTAAGCATATTTTGTTTCTCTCTAGCCCCCCCCCTACCCCCCATTTGGAGCACGGGGCGGGAGAAGAGCTTGACTCAATACGATAACAATCATTAAAACCTACAATTTGGGATTAATTGCGAATCACCGACATTAATCTGTAATCGCCAACGGCCTATTAGCGTATTCTATTGTCAGCAGAAAACCAATTGTCGCCGCCGGTGGGAGAACCTGGGGGTCATAAAAAAACACGAATTAATACATTTGTTGTAGTTGTTTGGATATTAAAAATGCATGTAAATTAATAATTCTTAATGATGGTCCACACACAATCTTCAATTCGGCAACCAGCACAGCAACCGACCTCACTGTGGTAACATCCTCTCTAGCTCTTATAGCGGAATGGACAACTTTTCATGATACAATGTGAAGCTCCCACAGGCCTTGTGTCACTAAAATCTCTACACCTCTAGATCCCAATAAAGCATTTCAATCAATTAATAGAATCACTAAAAATGTTAACCATTCCGAACTTAATTGTAAGCTATTACATTACATGCAAGCATTACATGACAACCCAATTGCTCAAGGAACTACTAGCGAACAAATGATTACAACATACACGAAATAGCCTGCCCTAAAAGGTCTTAAAACACTGAAAATAACCAAAAACACGGAGTAATTGCTCAATATGTTTTTGCTCCGGTTATTTTAAGAAGACCAACCTTATTTGTTATATTTATCAATGATCTTTTATCTCTCACTTACAATCCTATTCATAGTTTCACCGACGACAGCACCCTTGACTTCACGTTTTTTTTGGTTCTGTAATGAATATACCTAATACACCTTGGGTATTGAGATATCCAGCAACCTTAGCTGGACCGAACATATATTTTCTGTCGCCTAAAATGCGATGAAATGCGTGGGTTTTCTACAGAAAAGTAAGAAATATTTCGCTGATTTACAATTCCCACATCAGGCCTAGACTCGAATATAACTCACATATTTGCGCAGGGACGAAGACACCGCATTTCCCGTTAGATAACGTCTAACATAAGGCTATTAATTATTGTCGACCTCTTAATCTCTGAGAGCATTAACTGGCTAAAGCAACAAGAAAATGTCGGTTGTCTCTCACTTTTCTATCGCTAGTTCCACAGCTATTGTTCTAACGAAATTGCTAGACTAATTCCTTGTAAACACATCACAACGCGCAATGCTAGAGCTTGAAACCACTCCCAATTTTCTCCAGGTCAAATTTGCACGTATATCGAGGATCTTTTCTAATCAGAACAACGCGAATGTGGAACACTTTACCACAGTATATATACAAACAGTAGACCAGCTTCGAACAATACTGCACACATTTCACAGCACTTAATTCCATTTTTCATTTAAATGGTAATGTCACTGAGAGGAAATTACCCAAATGAGAAATCTCTTAGCCAGTAAAAAGTTTGGTTATGCATCCAATTTGCAGGCGAACGTTTTCATTCAATTATTAAGAAAAAGTGAAAAGGATCACAGTAAACCTGTCCCATTCAGATATAAACGAAAAGATTTCGTAGTCAGAACTATTCCTGACTCCGCAAAAACACCATTCCATTGAACGTTAATAATAAGTACGTAAAGCACAGCACAATACTAAATGATATAAATATTTTATTAACCTTGTAAACCATAAGATCGTTAGGTGTTATGGTCGCTTATACTTTACATCGAAAAATTACATACAGGTGCGACAAATTTTTGTAGCATTTTTTATTCTGGCAAAAAATTGGGATCTAAATAATTATACTCTTCGTCTTTTAAAAATTTTGAGGGTAAATAGTCTTTATCATAAATATTAGTTTCCGAATTCGAAAGATTCGTACCTTCGGTTGTATGCATGTCAGGATATACAAAATCAATTCACGGCAATCAACACATTTTATCCCTTTGGTAAGTCTTTACTCAAACTTGGAAATTAAATGATTCCCTTAAATGAGACCTTCTGGATGAGAAAAGTTGTAAAAATGCTTCATTTACTTGGATAATATTAAATATTTATTATAAATAAATAAAGCTTAATTAGTTAAGGCAGATCGTTTCATTTAACAGTTAATTTAATAAACATAAATTCATCAATAAATTTCTTCGTTTTGTGTGCGTTCGTAAATATTTAACCACTAGAACATTTAGCAGATTACATTTAAAAATAGAATAGAATGTTCAAAAAATTCATTGAAAATATTTCATAATTACATAACAAATATTCTGTTTTATCAATAAACTCTGTTTCTTAATGGTTTTGGTAATTGTTATCCGTCCATTCCGATTAATGCCGCAATAACGTCCGCGTAAGCTCGATATAATCAAGGGCACCTGCAACAGGATGATTTGTTTTCGGATCGTTGTAAGCTTTCATGCTTTGGACACAATAATCGGCCATAACCTTCGTAAGGTTCTACAATAAAAAATCGCATTAAATTTGACTTCAATTATAAATGTGATTTGATAACTTACGCAATATAGCTCCTCTATGGTGACATGCGGCCAATCGGAGGCAGTAATTGCTCGGAACGCATTTTCGATTTCTTCGTAACTTTGAACATTTTCGGTTTCTTTCGATATCCTAAACGCAATGTACTCTTGAAGGGAAACATATCCATCTCGATTAAGATCTTGATTAGAATTCTTGATGATTAAGTTTTCCGCTTTTATCCTGAACATCATTGCGAATTCCTTTAGAGAATCTTCTGAAACACCGGAATGATTTCTAGCTTGAATTTTTTATTCCAAATTGTGTTGCATTCGCATTGACAATTGATCAAGTTAATCCCATTTTTGGGCTAATCCGACAGTAGAATGTTCTGTACAACGATTGTCAAGAATGAGATGTTCTTCCAATAAAGCGCCATTAGATAACATAAAACAAACCACAATCGCATAAATAGGCTCATTTTTGTAGCGCAACTGCGAAATTTATGCACCTAAAAATTTGTTCCGAGTTGAAACTCAAAACATTAAAGATTGCGGAAGAAAATAATTTCCATAAAGGAAATCAAATGCAGCACGTTTTTTTAGAGTCAAATGTTTAACAAAACAAAAGAGAAATGTTGAAATGAAATAAAAATGTTATATGTTTTGTGTTTTTGAAATAAATTAAAATTACCTGACATCGTTAGTCAATTCGTCAGAAGTCACCAGTCTCATCATTGAGCTAATCCAAGCCATTAAGCCGCGGTAGTCGCTGAAGAATCCCTGTAAGCCATAAGAGCAGTTGCGTTTGTGGTAATCTGGCCCCACATTTCGTTAATTTCTTTCTGCTTAGAGTATGTTTGCTCATGAGATTGCATTAAGCGATTTGAAGTTTCATCAAGTTGCCGTATCTTATCTCGAAGGGCGACAAGATCACGTTCAACACCTTCGTATTTTTTTTAGATAGTCTGGACTAAAGAAGGTATATAGAGAAAGTACTGCCAATTCGATATATCAAATTAAGAAAACAAAAACTTCTTCCCTCCCATATGGTCACTATTTCCGCTATTTTTCGTTCTCTTTCGCGCACCATGTACATTTACAAATTTGCTGTCAAATGACAAATGGCGCGAAAGTTTATTTTCCTCTCGGTAAAGTGCGCGCACGAATTCCATCACCCTTAATTCCTTTCCTGCCAAGGCTTTGTTTTAGGGCGTCCGCTGAGCTTTGGCAATATCATATAAAAAGAATACCGAAGCTGTGGTATTGCTATATTTTTCGGGGAATTATCCATTTATTGTACATTATGCTGTTAAAGGATATCACTAAATTAATGATTAGACTATAGTTCATCCCTTTGCTGTACATTTCCGCAACCAGAACAGAGATGTGCAGAGTACAAATTTACTCATAATTAGTGACTGCTTAAAGCAAAACACTGTGACTGTATATTTTTTTCACCAACATCTCCTAAATTTAATAAAAGAAAAATACTGTACCTTTGAGTTTTTCAAAGCAACTCCTACGAAGTAACTTTATATATAACACATAAACTTAAAAAATTGCACATCCTTACCGTATTCGATTATCTTCTCCTCCCCCTCGTTTTTCTTCAACAATCTTAATTTGATCTTGTAAAAACTCCATTATTTCCGCTACTAGTTGAGGACATATTTTGCTTATCTGAGTAAGTAACTCGAAATAAAAGAAAGTAAAGTATGAGAGATGCTTTACAGTTATTACTTTCAAGTGTTCAGTCATTAGATTTCTACAAGGGGAAACATTTCTTGACATCCAATTCATTCACAAAATATAGAAATACTTACTTGATTTCTTCGCATCTAGAAAACGCTGAACTGTTTACGATTTTCTTTAGTAATTCCAAAAGAATAGAACGGCTAGGTACTACTTCATCAACCATCATCAAATGCTCTAAAGTAGTAAGACATGTTGCTTTTATGAAAATTTTCATTTTGCTCTCATCCTCGACAATTGCTTCAACAATTTCTTGAAAAATTGTTACCACCAGACAAGCATTCGGATCGATTTGCCTTCGTTGCATAGTTAAGAATACTGAAGTTAATTTTTCGAAAACGAACAATGAAAGACTTTCATTTTCACTGCTAAAGCAATTTATAAACGGCCTAGCGACAATTTTTGGATTACTGGACTGAAATATATACGAAATTTACTATATTCTTACGTAAATATCAAACCAAAAACACTCACCACTTTGAAATACGGGCTCCATTTAACAATCAAATCAGTTAATGTTTTTGAAATATAGGGATCTGCTTAAAAATTAAGTTTTCCAATTCCTTGAATTATCACAGGCCAAATTTTATGAATGATTTGAGCGAATTTTTGTACTGGAGCTTTACCTACTTGAATTGTGCATGGAATTATAAACCGACTCATTGCGATATGAAAAAAGCACCAATATTTTGACTGTTAAAAAATTATTTTAAAAAAGGAAGTAAAATAGAATCAATATTTACCCTAGCATATACAATGCTTGCACAATTAAAAATTACAATCGCTATAAAGCTGTAAAATCTAAAGGTGACTTCTGTTTTTTCATTTTTATCCGATAGCCACTTTTCAAACGACACCACATACGTATTAAATTTATCGCCTATTCGACATTATTTTCTAAAATCCTACAAAAGAAATTGAACATTTTTAATTTCAGATGAGTCAGATAAAGTGCATACAATTCTTGTTAAACGAACGACGTCCTTTAAGAAAGAAACAAAAATGTTATAAAAAATTATTAGTTCCGTTACTATTATCTAAAATAAAATAACATTGAGGAGCGCGTGAAAAAGGCGTCGCGTCGGTAGCGTGCTATGCCTGTAAGAAAATGTTTGGTAAAAAATGACGGTTAAGCCCTCGTATTGTACATTACCATTGTGAGACCAATCCTTACTTATGCAATAATAGTCTGGTGGACTGATATAGAGAAGCAGAACAACCTTAAGAATATGAAAATTCAAAGAGCTGCCTGTTTGGGCATCTCCGCAGCAATTAGCACAGCGCCAACGGTTGTCTACTGTAAAAGTATAGCTGCTCGCAGCTCCATAAGACTGAAAGAATCTAAATGTTGGAAAAGTTCTGACCACGGGGTTAAGGGTCTTTCCTGAAGACTGTCTGCAGGTGTCTTCAATATCCGTACACTGTGCTTTGGGAAAGTTTTCTCGACCAAAATCCATGGCAGATATAGCAGTATTCACTGACGGACCGAAAGAGGAGGATAGGTTGGGAGCTGGGGTGTACTCGGATTGCCTAAACATACGTAGTTAGTATCAATTGCTGGACTACTGCAGTGTGTTTCAAGCAGAGATTTTGACCGTAGAGAGAGCGACAAGGATGTATTATCACGCCCACGCATGCTTACGCATCCCATCCAACGACTTTTTAGAAGTTGTATGGACGAGGAAGAAGTGAAAGCGTTCAGCATTTACTTTACGACTGCCCGGATCTGACCAATAGAAGGTAGAAAGCTAAAAGCGCAAAGTTAGGCGCGTACTTCTTCAGTGGACTGGATGAGGTTGTTAACATAGGGCTAAAGCAGCTTCTCCAGTATATGAAAAGTTGCGGCTGGTTCTAAAAAAAACCCTATACTGTCATTCAAGTGCGGACCGTTCTTAGGTCTATGTGAGGCTGATCGACTTTCTAATAGCCACCACTCTAACCTAACCTAACAAATAAAATGTCTTCAGTTAATAGACTTGAATTCCAAATTTCAAAGAAATTATATTTTATATGCAACGTTCTTCATATTTAGACTTTCGCAAAATTGTGGCTCAAAAGGTTAGGTTAGCGTACGCAGGGTTCACTGAGAAGCTGCTTTAGCCCTATGCTGGCTACGTTATTCAATCCTCCGAAGAAGTACTTGCAGTTAGCTGAATGCTTTCTATGACTTCACCTGCCTATTCACCCTAAATTCCATAATGTACTTCGTCCAATTTTTGACGGCTGTTTTGGCATCTGCGAGCCAATAGTGACGTTACTATATTTAAACCCTTCGCAGTTATAACGGTTTCGCTGTCAATGGAGACGAATATATGTCGTTATCTGATGCTAGATTTGGGGGTGCAAGCAATAATCCAGTCGCCTTTTCTCTGCCTGAAACAAGTTGGACTAGTCTTGTAAACGGTGCGAATTGCTCCTGCTTAGGCAAATAAGAAATACCTCTAACAAAGTGACCACTGATGAGAGTTTCTTATAATATAGAATAGAACTAAACCCGTCTTCTATAGAAGTAAGGAATGATCGCATCCCATTAAGCGAAAGACGCAGGATAACGGATGAAATTCTTTGCCAGAATTTAAACAAATACGTTGAGGAGGTTCAAACCCAAATCCAAGAACACATTCAAGTTTTCCTATTCGAGATAAGTAAAAGAACAAAATAAAGAGTTTTCGAAAAGCTATTGAAAAATTTTTTTTAAGTAAAGCTAGAGGAGATAAAGTAAAGTACCATAATATCATGCTTCCGAGAAATCTCTAAGATTTTTTAAAACTTAAAATATTAACACATATCAAGCTGAACCTAACATCTAGTCTGGCAAAACCACCGTAAACTACAAGCCATGAACTGGACTTTTACATGTGGTCGTAAATGGTCTGACTGAATGGTCATATTTACATTGTTTCTTATGGTAGCCAGGGGGTCATTTTTCCTTAAACTCGCCCTAGCGCCAAAACTATTAGTTATATGAAAAAATTAGTTTTATATTAACTTAAAGCAGACTAAATGATCTTTCTAATAAAGTAAAAACATGTACACCTTATTAAGCAAAATAACAAGAAATCTTTGATTAAACGTGAAATTTTAGTCGCAAACCAAATTTTCATCCTAAACGTAAGCAGTAAGTCATGGTCCGACCATGCTCTGTCGCTTGTATTTTCTTTAAATTTCCACTTCCGCACATTTAGGCTTAAAAATGTTTATTATTTTCTTAAGTAGGGTATGAATATTTTTACTTCATTCGAAAGATTGTTTTGTTTACTTCAAGTAGAACAAAACAATTTTTTCATAGTAGCAATAGTTTAGACACTACGGCGAGTTTAAAGAAAAATCACCCCCCGGCTGCCATAAGAAGCAATGTAAACTTATCGAAAAACCAGACCATTTTGGCCCTAATGTGTGTGCGTGAAATTCGTCAGTTCATGGCTTGTAGTTTACGGAGGTTTTGAGTCTGGATATTCTTTAACTCATCTCATTACCTCTTTGGTTGAACATGAACAATGAAAAATTGTACCCATATGAGACAGCTTATAAGTCACTCCATTTTAATATATCTCAGTGAGTAGGAAAGAAAAAATTTTATTTTTAAATTTAGTCCAACCAAATCAGCCAAACTGGTTACTTATAAAACCCATTTAAAAAATAAAGAATTTAAACTCATAAAATTAAATTGGCTTTTAAATAAATCTATTAATATGCTTCTAATTTTCATTTAGATACGAAGAGGTTTTAGGTTTTTGAGGCTCCACAAGGACTGCGACCTTATCATAAATATTGATTTCAACCCGACCTGTGAAGTTTCAGCGTGCTTTCAATAAAAGTGGTTCTATTGAAAGGGGCTAACATTTCAAAATTGTAACCATGATTCGTAAATCGCATTACTATTTGCCATTTAAAAGTAATCAGAATCACTCGTGGATTATACCAGATTTACATCGTTCTCGGAAAAACAACCATTTTAGTTAATCTCAAATATTAATTGCAGCAAGAGAAACTAAATATTTGTTAAAACGAAACAAAGGTATAAAAAATAATATAAAAGTCAACAATTGTATAAACTAACCTCATTATTTGCTGATAATAAAACTAAACTTTTCAACCATATTTGAATAATTGTTGAAGAATCAACAAGATTTGCCTTGGAAGACGATAAAATTGACAATAAAAATTTGGGCATGGCCCTATTTATATTTTCCCAAGTTCCCAAACGATTACAAAATTAAAGAATAAATAGAGCCAAATGTCACAAAGTCATCGAAAACTTTCATAAAAGAATGGTGTCCTGGCAATTGAGTAGAAGAGGTCATCTCAGCGATGTTGTGTTAAACATTAAATTTAGAACCGTCATAGTGACATTTACCATGTAATTAGTTGAGTTTTTCGTGCTTTCGCGTAAATGTTGTACCACGGCACTGCGCCATACTTAATTTAAGGGTAGAGCAGCCAACTTTAAAAAAACCGGATGAGGGAAGATTCTTCGTGCAGTTTAACGAACCTGGGCCATATTGGCGGTACTTTCTCTATATACCTTCGTTAGCTAAAACAACCTTAGGACTAGAGATTTTGCTTAATTGGATTAAATTGTGGCATAACTGCAAATGCTTAAACTGAAATGGATTATTTTTGTAGTTTTCATCAGTTTATCGCTCATCCACTCAATTTACGATTTGACAAATTCTAAATTATAACTGACATTCGTCAAGAAAGCTAGAGAGTAGGCCATTATACCAGAATTCCTATTTTTCTACAACCATTTTGTCACAAGCCTTTCATCTCTAGATCGTCTGTTCTATGTTGATATTTTGCGTTTAGGCAATCCATTATCAAAAGAGATGGCATTTGCAATTTCTCCAGTTCACAGAAAATTTAGATGTCCCTTTTTTGTGATTGAAATTTGTGGCATAAACAATATTTTTTCGCCAGATAATTAACTCTCGTACTTTACCGGGAGAAAACATACTTTCGCGTCATTTGCTACGAATACGTTCTTTATTCGTAGGTCATTTGTCATTTGGATTTGACAGTTAATTTGTCAATTTACATGGTGCGCGAAAGGGCACGAAAAATAGCGCCAATAGTGACCATATGGGAGGGAAGAAGTTTTTGTTTTCTTAATTTGGTATATCGAGTTGGCAGTACTTTCTCTATATACCTTCTTTAAGCTTCATCAGAGTTTTGGATCGCCTTCGTGGTTTCAGCGACAGCTGAATGATGTTTTCGCCTAGGGGCTCTTATAAAACTTTAAACATATTAAAATATTTTTCTACTTTTTGATATTTTAGATTTCCAAAAGATAAAGACTTTAGAGAACTGTGGTTAAAATCCATCGATAAAACTGATTATAAACCATCCGATGGTAGTAATGTTTGCGAGGACCACTTCGAATGAGTCAAAAATTTACTACTTCCATGGTGAAAACTAACACTTTCACACCTTTCAAACCCATTCACACCTTTCAAACACATAAGGAAAATTCGGAAACTTTTTGAGCATAGTGCACTTCCTTTCGTTTTTTGTTCTAAGCTAAAATCCTACGAGGAAGAAACTAATGGAGATGCCCTAATCCAAAACCTCCGTAAACTACAAGCCATGAACTGACGAATTTCACGCACACACATTAGGGCCAAAATGGTCTGGTTTTTCGATAAGTTTACATTGCTTCTTATGGCAGCCGGGGGGTGATTTTTCTTTAAACTCACCGTAATGTCTAAACTATAACTTCTATGAAAAAATTGTTTTGTTCTACTTGAAGTAAACAAAACAATCTTTCGAATGAAGTAAAAATATTCATACCCTACTTAAGAAAATAATAAACATTTTTAAGCCTAAATGTGCGGAAGTGAAAATTTAAAGAAAATACAAGCGACAGAGCAAGGTCGGACCATGACTTACTGCTTACGTTTAGGATGAAAATTTGGTTTGCGACTAAAATTTCACGTTTAATCAAAGATTTCTTGTTATTTTGCTTAATAAGGTGTACATGTTTTTACTTTATTAGAAAGATCATTTAGTCTGCTTTAAGTTAATATAAAACTAATTTTTTCATATAAGTAATAGTTTTGGCGCTAGGGCGAGTTTAAGGAAAAATGACCCCCTGGCTGCCATAAGAAACAATGTAAATTGGACCATTCAGTAAGACCATTTACGACCACATACAAAAGTCCAGTTCATGGCTTGTAGTTTACGGTGGTTTTGCCTAATCTCGAAAAATCGTGGCAAGTTTAATAGTGTGCGATAATCTTTCCCACACTAAGTAAAACGGCATTGCAGGCGGCGCAAAATTATTTTGCTTGAGAGGGTTCTTGGCGCGTTTTTTAAACAACTTAGACACGTTCAAATAAACAAAATGTAAATACAAATTTTACCATATAAAATTGGAAGTTCGTCTTCTCAATCTCAGCATTATTTAAAAGAATAATCAGTATACCGATCTTGGAATAAAATATCAAGCTATAAAAATTGCCTAATATTACGACTTCAATTAAATTTGATGAATTTAATTCGCCCAATGGCTCAATGATTACAATGTTTTCCCTCACATTTAATTTGTGTGGATTTTTTCAGAAAAGATTAGATTAGTTGCAAACAGTATTTCCAGTTATCGAAAATATTCAATTTAATTTGTATCACTTCCTAGGTTTTGATTTAAAAATGCTCTGAACAAATCACTTTCCCCTTTCTAGTATGAAAATCTAACTTCCAAGAACTTTTGCTACTGAAAGTTAGATTCCAAGAACTTTTGCTACTGAAAAAAGCATTTCCAGTTATTCAGCGCTCGTTGAAATAAGTCTTCGCCTTGAAAATCTTCTTCCAAGAACTTTAAGCCACTTTTGGCGTAAAACTACATATTTTGGGAATCTAAAGTACAAGAAAACTAATCAATGTCAATATTTCTATTTTATTAACTGCATAATTCATAGTTACATAAATATAAAATTTAACGATCAAAAAATCTATAAATATTGATATAATAAATATTGTCGGAAACCCATGCCAGATAAACTTTTCTCCATCCACCAGTGCAGAATATTCGCAGAACAGCTGGTGATCTCTAAATGAAATGTAAACAAAGTTTCATTTGTACATAAATTATGAATATTTCGTAAATAATGTTAAAACTTTCCTCATTTCTAGATAACTGATTAATAGTAGCTTGTCTTAGATGAGATAGAATATTCCACTTCACAATAAGTTTTCACTAAAACCTTGGTTATTTAATTAACAATTTCAGTTAAAGTGTATATAAATCTTCTTTCACTGATATATATTACACCAAACTCGTTTAATCTTTTAAATCGGTCAACAATTTTATCACGTCAAGTAAACAGAAAAGTGACAGAACTTCGTTCATTTGACAGCACAACGTTTAATTTTGACATCACACACATTAAAATCTGGCCAGGGAAAATCAGCGTATACATATACGTAAGGGCATCTCCATTAGTTTCTTCCTCGTAGCTAAAACCGAGTTACAGCCTTAGAACATAAAGCTAAACAGGCATGACAGTAGTCAAATTTGAGATTTTTTGAAGTGGGGTTGATATATCTTTTGAATAATTACAAATTGTATTAAATCAAAATTAATAAATATTTATTTTCAAAATTGTATTATTAAATTACATTTAAAAATGTGCGCAAAGATGAAATTGATTTTCTAATTATAATAAGATCTAACACAATTTAGAAAAACAGTTGCGAAATGCTTTGAAATTTTCAATAATTTATGCATTTAAACTGTTCCACCTTCTCTTTTAGCCAAGTGAGCATTGTTATTGAATACAGACAGTGCTCACTTGTTTCCAGGGACCACCACGTGGAGGTTGAGATAGGTGATTTAGATAAATAAGTTAAAATATGATATTATAACTTATGTATCTTTTTTGGTCCCCAGTGGTTTGTCTTTTGTCAATTGCACTTAAAATTATTTATTGTAAGTACTTATGTAAATTATTTGCTATTTTTGGGAAATCTATATAATTATACTTAAAATATTTTTAGTTTTAAATCGAAAAATATGTTCTGACCCCTTCTGAAAAATTGTTCGCGAGCCGACAGTGACAATAAGGGCAAAGCTATATTTGGCTATATTACAAATGTAAACAAAGTTCTATAGCCAGGAAAATAGTGAATATTTACTATTATAAGTCACTGTCGCTTAATATAATCGCAGTAAATTAAGCAAAGAGACCTTAGAGATTGTATTATAACATAAACTTTCCTGAAAACAGATTTTCCTCGCGCTCTCCGGCGATAATTTTTGCAGCAGTACACAGCACACTTCATCACTAAATTTGTGATTTTTTGTGGAGTTTTACACAATAAAAGGACACAATAAGATATCACAAGGTATTTTTACACTTAACTAGGCTATAATTAGCAATCGTTAATACAAATCACCTCGATAAATTCCTGTTTTCACAAAACTTTCACAGCACAACTTAAAATTTGACATTTCCGAAAATAAAAGCAAAACACTTCGTTATGGGGACAGTACCTCAAAACTTTCCCCACTTCCACACTTCTTCTAACATTCAGATACCGATCACACCTACAGCACATATACGCGATACTGCCATTCCTGTTTAGTTTTATGTTCTAAGGTTACAGCGCTTCCTCTAGTTCTTTATTCTAAGAAGGGAACTACAAAATTAGGATTAACATTTTTCTGCTGTCGGCTCACTTTGCTGCTGCTGTTGCTGACGGTTGTCGTGCAATCTGATATAGCCTTTAGTTTATATTTTCTAGAGCTAAAAGTAGCTGTGATCGAAGTAGTTTTGACAATCACAAAGCTATGCAGGGGAAGTGCGCAACTAATAGGTCTGTTCACGTACTGTGTTTTGAGTAAATGCATTATGATATTTTTACCCAACCGCGTTCACGTACTCATGAAATGGGGGTAAATTTGCTGACGTCACATTTCCCCTATTTTAACATTTTAGTCCAAATTTACCCGAAGAAATAAGTTGAGTACTTTTGTTAAGCTTTGTTTTAAAGCCACTAATTGTCACTTTGACAGTTATTGCTTTAGTTTTTGTCCAAAACTACTCGAACTCGTTCACGTACTCTTCGTATTTGGTAACTTCTCCTATTTAACATTTTTACTCAGAATATTTCTGATCAAAAAGTACGTGAACAGACCTAATGACACCTTAAATGACACAGTCGAGGTCACTATGAAGTCTCAGTAATCGCTATCAGCACCACCGTGGTGAATTTCTGCAGAGTTGAAGGAAACCTTTAACTTGCGTCTTCTGAAAAGTAATCTGAACTGTGGTAAAAATTTGTTGGAAGTG
This sequence comes from Leptarthrus brevirostris, assembly GCA_964036015.1. Taxonomy (NCBI): domain Eukaryota; kingdom Metazoa; phylum Arthropoda; class Insecta; order Diptera; family Asilidae; genus Leptarthrus; species Leptarthrus brevirostris. The sequence continues at coordinate 81,159,965 of OZ038371.1, forward strand.
TTCCCGTAAATGTACGTTGTAAACTTTACCTCTGCTTGAAAATGTTTATTTGTTTGTCCAGCGTAATGTGAGGGAATTGAAATATATAAGAAAAAAATCGATAAGTCTGTTAAATACGCGGATGTAGTGTTCAATGTAAACAGCCGGAAAATTGTCTGTAGTGTGTGAAGTTTAAATACAAGATTGGGATTGGTGTTTTAATAAGTTTATTTTAAAAGTCAGTCAACATTCCAGCCGAGTCAAAAAATACAGAAAAAGTAGATGAAGGTTTGTGATATTTTTTACCGAAGAGAAGCTTCACACTTTCTTATTCACAGTATATTTAGGTTGACAGCAATGCATATAGATGTTAATACTTTTCAGTTTTACTGACTGCTTCAGAAATAACAAGGTTTATACTTTATGATGTGTGTAATAATAATTGAAAATTAAACCCTAACAGAGATTAATAGCTTAATCATATCAGTTATAATTGCTTTTTGTAACGCCGGTATAATTACTACGTTAAGATTAATAAAGTTCTGTTCGAATTTTACAATATATCCTTCATTTCTAAGTATGTAGAATCTAGTTATATATTCTAAGTGTAGAATATTTTAGCAATATGGATTCTGGAGTTTAGAATAAAAATCGTTCTATACACATGTTATTTGAGTTGCAAGAATACAGCTCATTTAAATAAAAGGCCTACCCGTATTCGCATGGCGAATGTGCCACAAATTGAAACGTATATTGTAGCGTATACTATTATGTAGGGCAGGTGCTTAATATTCAATATATGTGTTTTTGTCTGTTTACTGCCGCGTTCTTAAGATATATAAAAAAGATTGTCACAGGAAGACTTTTTTCAAAGTAGTATATTTACTAAACTGCCAAAGCTAAGAAAGTAGATCCAAATGGAAGTGTAAAGAAACATTTTAGGATTTGCCAAGTTTCATCAAAATCGAAGTGGTGCAACATTTTTGATTTTTTCTTTAACCCAAAAAGGATTAAAGATGTTTGCAACATACTCAAAAAATGTATGTTACCTGTGTATGAAAAAGTTATCGAAAAGGTAATACAGATACAATTAGAGGAGTTTATAGAAGGCAATGGATTGCTTATACCACAGCAATCTGGTTTTAGAAAGGGACATTCGTGCGAATCTGCGTTGAATTGTACAATTATGGACTGGAAAATTGAAATAGATAATAAGAAATGTGTGATTGCGGTTTTTTTAGATTTAAAAAGAGCGTTTGAAACTGTGGACAGAAACATTTTGTTGAAAAAGATACAGTCGTATGGAATTTCGGGTAAGGAATTAAACTGGTTTTCGTCATATTTGAATGGAAGAACACAAAAAACAAAAGTAAATGAATCTATTTCGGAAAGTGTGAATGTGAATCTTGGGGTACCGCAAGGGTCAATACTTGGAGTAACTTTATTTCTGCTGTACATTAATGATGTGTGTAGTGTCCTAAAAAATTGCAAAATAGCATTGTTTGCGGATGATGGGTTGTTATATGCAGTAGGTGAGAATGGTCCTGAGTGTGAGCGAATGATAAAGGAAGATGTAAAAGAGATATATAAGTGGTTGAATATGAATAAGCTCAAACTGAACGTGACAAAAACTAAATGTATGGCTATGAATACTAGTTTTAATGTGAATATTGAAATTGATGGAAAGAGAATTGAATGTGTGGACAATATAAAGTACCTAGGAGTTATTATTGATAGGGAACTTAATTTTAAAGAACATGTGGCTTATGTGTGCAAAAAGGTGTCAAAAAAGACTGGGTTTTTAAGACGTATTAGGAACAATTTATCTTTGAATGATTTGATACATGTGTACAATGTAATTGTGAAACCCCATTTTGAATTCTGTCCAACGGTGTTATTTCTTGTGAGTGGAGAAATGTTTGAAAGAATGCAAAAATTGCAAAATAGGGCCATGCGTATTATACTAAGATGTAATAGGTATACACCTGTGAGATGGATGCTGAATACTTTGAAGTGGATGAACGTGAAGCAGAGAATAATATTTAATGTTCTTTTGTATGTTTTTAAGATGAAATATGGAATGTTGCCTGATTATCTAAGAAGTAATTTAAGATTTGTGGGTGAGGTCCAACCATATAGATTGAGAAGTATGAATGATTTTAGGATTGAAAGATGTAGAACTTCTAGATGTCAGAATTCTCTTTTTTATAAGGGTTTACAAATGTTTAATAGTATGCCAAGTATGATAAAAAGTGAATCCAATTTGAATAGATTTAAGAGTATGTTAGTAGAATATATAAAATTAAATTTTTAGAAAGCGAAGTACTGCTTATTGTCTAAGAGTGTATGATATTTGGAAACAAAAAGAATGTATGAGTGTGTTGTATGGCATAAATATCGCTAATAAATGAATTGAATTGAATTGAATTGAAAAATGTATTACAAGTCATCCATCCACTATCCGATCGACCAATGCTCCAGGATTTTGGATATTTCGCTGTTATGCTATAGGGAATTCTTTTATAAGGAAATAATACCAAAACAGGCATCAATTTGCCATCAGCAGAGGAGCCAAGCGATATAGTCAAACATTCCTTTTCGTCATTTCCTGATCTGCAATATACACTTTTCTCACCTTTTCTAACCAGAACACCTCGACTTTTTGGACAAAGATAGAATGCTGACTCATCACAATTAAAGATTCTAGAGGGATCTTCGAAAATTTTCTAGTAAATTTTTTTCTTTAAAATACGATTCGACTTTCTGAAACCAGCCTCTAATTTTTTCCTCGCTATTTTTCTCTTAGTGTTTGACATGGTATTTTATATGTTTTGGACGCTTTAAAAACACACATGGTTCCATTGTTGATAGACTCAAGAGCTAGTTCCACCGATCGTTGAGTATATTTTTCCCGCCATTTTTACTTGGAAAATCGCAATAAAATAAAAGAAAACTTAAATATAATTTAATAATAATTTATTTACTATTAATAAATCTTATTTAATATTAACGAATTTTATTTCGTCTAAATATAATCAAGAAAAATTTTTTTCAGTACGTCTTCCGTGATAAAAGCCGGGTAACGGAATTACGAATAATGTATAATACCTGGTACAAAATTCCGTGATAAGGCAAAAAATAGAATAAGACATTTATTTGTGATATTTTTAATCAAAAGTAATAACAAATACATTACATTGATATTATATAATATTACAAAATAATTTCATTAAATATAAAATATATCGAATTAAGAACCATCTGAATAAGGAAAACATTTTCATATTATGTCCAAAATAGTTACTGATTCAACCTCAAATATTACTAATTACGTCGATAAAATAGTATAACGTAATTTCGGCAATTGCATGTATATAATGTACTTAATTCATAGAAATAAGAAGATCTGAATTAATTGATCATATTTGATAAAAAAACAAAAAAAGAATATTTCATACATATTCCCTTATTCCGTCACAATAACGGAATAGTGTACATAGCAGATAAATTCGTGAACATAACTCCGTTAGTAAAAAAAAGATGATTTTTCTGAGAAAAATTAACAAAAACCATTTGAAACATGTATAAATCGTAAAGTAAATTACTCATCGAAATAAATAAATCAATATTATGTATTAAAGACTTACTTATTATATTTGGTGACCTTAAGAAAAGTGTCCGGACCGCTTGCGGAAAAACACAACAACTGCGCATCGTACAACGACTTGACACGGACTGACCGATCAAGATGATTTAAAAACAAAAGCATTGGAAAAAATATATAGTAGATTGTTTTATCTGGATCTGTACATATTATAATCCACGTTTTTTAGCCCGGCTCTTAAAAAAAACTTATAATTATCTTATTTTATAGCTTTAAACATAATGTCACGGAATTATGTACTATGACGGAAATCGGTACATTTACCTTAATGCTTTTTGTTTGAAATATCCATTTAAAAAAATTAGTATACTATTAATCATAATGTTCACCATGTCACATGCATAATATCGAAAATATATCAGAGTAATCTGCAAAAATATTGAATGATACGCTCTGAAATAGTCATCTCGTAAAAGTCCGTGAAAAATCAAAAAGTCCCTAAACTAATCGTTGTGTAAATGTCCCCGAAAAAACATAAAATTATTTGAGTTCAGTCCTTAAATTATACAAAAATTATTATTATTATTATATATATATATATATATATATATATATATATATATATATATATATATATATATATATTACGGCTGTCTACTTAGTTTTCCGTCGTGACCGCCAGCTTTCCGCTTCTGATGCTCCGGTAGGAGGTGGTGTTCTCTGCGCTGTCCGCCATGACATTCTTTACATGGTCGTTGATGTTGCGGGATCTGATCCCCTAGAATTCATTTGTGTGGTTCTCAAGCTTCCACACAAAAACGTTTACATTGCCACGGCCTATATTCCACCTGGATCGTCCTCTGATTACTATGAGTTGATGTCCACTTGTGTTGAAGGACTGGCTAATTTGCTGCTTCCGTCGGATGACCTTATGCTCCTTGGAGATTTTAATATACCTTGGGTCAGTTGGGAGCGCTCCTTGGATAATGATTGCCTACGTCCATCTTTTTCGGCTGCCCCACAGTATGTTCCGGCCTTCATGGATTCCATTGCCTCTTGCGGTTTATCACAGGCCTGTGAATGACTCGGGCAGGTTTGTGGATTTGCTGTTCTCATCTGACTGCTCGAGTACTGTGGTGAAGCTCTGTCTATCTTCCTGGTTCCTGAATCTCGTCATCATCCAGCACTGCATATCATTTTTGGTTTTGATCCTGTATTGACGGCATCTTCTGACTCAAGTAATTTTTGTTATAATTTTAGCAAGGCTGATTATTCTAAACTTAACAATTGGCTCTTTGCCTGTGATTGAACGAATGTTCTGAATGAACGTGATATTGATAATGCTGTAAAATTATTTTACGATTCTCTTTCTGTTTGTTTTGCTAATTTTGTTCCTGTTTCAAGGTCTCGTGATTCGCGTTCATATTAGCCTTGGCTCAATAGTTCCGTGAAGCACTTAAAGAATCTAAAGAATAAAGCTTGGAAGCGGTTTTGTTCCTCAAGGAGTGATGCTGACTACTTCACTTACTCCATGTTACGCATCCAATTTTGTTCTGCACTTGATATTTCTTATTCTGACTATTTAGAGAGAATTAAATCGACTTTGCGTGTTGAGCCTAAACAGAGGTGGAGGTTCCTAAATTCCAAACGCAATTGTGATGGCTACCCTTCGGTGTTAAGTGTTGGTGATGTCGAGAGCGACGACCCCCTGACGGCTGCCAACCTATTTGTCAAATTTTTTGGCACCGCATTTTTGACTACAGACTGTGATACTAGTGATAAGGATTTTACTCATATGACGAGGTTTGCTCCGACTACTCTTGAAACCAAAGACCTTGTGTTTGACGAGGATGCTGTGCTAAGGCATATTTCTGGTTTGGCTGATAGTTTCTCGTGCGGTCCTGATGGTATCCCTGCTTGCTTTGTAAAAAACTGTAGCTTGTCCCTGGTTTCTATACTTTGTCACTTATTTAACTTATCTATTTGTTGTGCTGTTTTTCCGAAATCTTGGAAAGCATCTCTCACAATTCCCCTACATAAGAAAGGAAGTAAAAAGGACATATCAAACTACCGCCCCATTGCCAATTTATGTTGTATTGGTAAAATATTTGAGGCTCTGGTATGAAATGCTCTTAACTTCCACTGCAAACCTTTTCTAGGTCCCTTTCAGCATGGCTTCATGAAGGGAAAATCTATTAAGACTAAGGGTGAGTTGTAAAGCTCAGAAAATTTCTAGATGTCAGGCAAGTCAAATGAATTTGCCCGAATCTGATTGAGGCTGAGTTTTACAACGATTGACATTTCGCTTAAGCGTATGGCATTTCATTTTGACAGTTTTCATATAGGTAACGTTAACAGAATCACAAAATGAAATGTAAGGAAATTTAGTGCAATCGAAGCGCACTGGATAATTCTTCAAGATTTTTTCTTAAAGCTGAATTTTACAACTCTTGACATTTAAGAAAATATGAGTTTTACAACTGATTTGTCTTGAAATTCTTAAAGAATCTGAGTTTTACAACTCGTCCTAACTTGCTGGTGTAAAGTCAATTTTTCTTAACGGGAGAGAGCAAAAAACAGTACGTCTCGTCACAAGCACTTTATTCATAGTCTAAGAGGCTGCAAGATTACTACGTTCATCGAGTTTTTAATCAAAAACTAATTTTTACATATATTTATGAATGGGGGAATATATTTTTGCCGGGTTGCCTATCAAAATGTGGCCGCTAGTATTTTTAATTAAAATAATATTAATTGATTTTTCGGAAAAAATTTCGTTCACTTGGTTTTTAAATAAAATGTAATCCACTTCATAGCAATATATGTAAAGAACTTGAAAAATTATGGTTGCCATTGCGCGCTTGGCCGCAAGCTCTTCGCAGCCAGGTGTAAACAGGTGTTACTTTGTCATATTTATACGTTCATGACGTATATTTATAATATATATATCAAATTAAAGCTAATTTTTTTCTGTGTATGATGGAGTACGTCTGCCTATGTAAAAGTGGCCGCAAAAGGGGGGTTGCCAGCTGTTAAATATAGATTAGAGTGAAAGAGAGCTCGCGCGCAACACCGCTCGTCAGACGAGGCTAGCGATTGCCAGCTGTACGAGTTATTAAAGAATAGAGTCTCGGTTATTTATGTAAAATAAAATTTATATTTATTATGCAGGTAATGTTTGAGAAAATATTTTATTTTATTTGAGTTTTCTACAATTAGTTACAAATTAATTAAATATTCATACAGAAAATATGACAGCCTCTTTTAGGTGTAGAAATTAAACAGAACATTGGAAAAACTATTAAATAATGAATAAAACCTATATTACATTTTCGTGTCATTTATTCAAAATATGATTCATCGCTACTCTCACTTTCATCACTACAAATATCGGAATCATCTTCATTATCAGAACAATTGTTCATGGAATTACACAGCACACTCTCAACTTGCATTGGCGTTGATTCTCCTAGGAACCATGTTGGTTTTAGAAAACCATCTAAAATCCACCCATTATTTTCCGCGCCAAACTTAATACAATCCGGCTCAGTAGCATTTAGCCACATTGAATTTACAAAGATAGTCCGCAACAATTTTTCCTTTAAAGATTCCAGCATTTCATGCATTTACAGGTTGCGACTATACGGCTTGTAAACAAAGCTAATTCTGCTCTGGGCCTCGTCAACCGATGGTCTAAAGAGTTTGATGACCCATATATAACTAAACTCCTTTATTTTATGTTCGTGATACCTGTTTTGCAGTATGCTAGTCCTGTGTGGTCTCCTTTTTATGCGACTTATATTAATAGTATTGAGGCTGTACAGCGTAGGTTCGTTAGATTTTCCATTCGCGGCCTTCCTTGGATCGATCCTCTTCGTGATTGATTTTCACTTATCTAGATCTCATCTGCAGAATCAGCTTTGTTAGGGTTACTTTTTCTTTTTCTTTGTAATTATTTTGTTGTTTATTTCATTTTTTTGTAGTAGTCAGTATTTGATGAATCTTAATAAATACCATAGAAATGTTGGGGCCTGTACACACTCGCGTGTTCACTATCATCGCGTGTGCACTCTCATTGCGTGTGCACTCTCATCGCGTGTGCACTCTCATCGCGTGTGGACTTTCATCGCATGTGCAATCTTTTCGCCTGTGCACTCTCATCACGTGTGCACTCTCATCGCGTGTGCACTCTCATCGCGTGTGCATTCTCATCGCATGTGCACTCATCGCGTGTGCACTCTCATCGCGTGTGCACTCTCATCGCGTGTGCACTCTCATCGCGTGCGCACTCTCATCGCGTGCGCACTCTCATCGCGTGTTCACTCTCATTGCTTGTGCACCCTCATCGCGTGTACACTCTCAGTTATTAAAATTCCTGGAGAAGAGGGTAATATCAACCTTGGCTTTGTTTTGACGCGAGAAAACTATGTTAACCAAAAATAGACACGAAAATAGAACAGCTAACATTACTCTTCAGCGCCCAATGACATTTTTAACTTAATTGTTGTCAGCAGAAGAAAACCATAGGTCGCGGACGGTGGGACTCGAACCTGGACAGCGTTATTATAAAGTCGGGTTCAACTTTTTTTAAAAATATATTTTGTTTTTAACTTTTTAGTCTTCGGATATGTTACTCGAAAAATGCTGCTCGTATCACAAAGGGTGTTTTCGAGTTTGTTTCCGAAGCATGACACCAAGATAAGTCAGAACGGCATGAATTGCTTCCAATAAAACGTGAACACTGTAAGCTTGGATATCTGTAATAGATAGGTTTAATAAATAATATTTTTGTGCTAATAATTTCATATTATTATTTTATTATGTTTAAAATCTTTCCTATTCAGTAATATGGTCTTACGAGCTACATGCATGTAAGGAATATAAGTAGCAGAGTCAACCTCACAAAAATCGATGGGCATAATAAGTCTTTATTCTGCAAAAATTCCTTCGTCTTTAAAAGATGAAAATTCTTTAACAATATCGTCTACAAGGCACAAAGAAATCGGTAATGATCCTATCGGACTTTTAACAGCTAAAAGCATCAGTCCAGCGTATGCATCCAACACTCTCTACTCCACAACTGGGTCACAAATGAGCCAACCGGGCAAGTCTCAATGTTCATACAACAGCGTCACTAAAGCCGTAATATTGTTTTCTATGCACGTAACCCTAATCATGGCTCACAGAGAAGCTACAGACAACTTCACTTTTTCCTTTTTCAGATTCAAAAATAGCGTCTAAAATGCGGCTACAGAGCATTAAAATTACTTACACTATCAATTTCGGTCTTGCCCATATTCCTTTGGCAAACTTCAGGATGTCTTTAATTATATTGTAGGTGGTCTTGATGTATAACTTAACAAGGTAGCCGAAAAAGTAGATGTTGATGTCTTTGTACGCTTCTGGAATTCTGAAAACAATCAAGTCTGTACTAGATATTATAAATCATCATTTCTGGGCCATGCGACTGCAGCAGATTTCATGAGAACTGACAGTGAGATTTTTCTTTGTAGCATCAAAACACCAACAAAACTATTACAAAACACCAACAAAACTATTACAAAACACCACACAAAATTAGGAAAGGTAAGGGAAATACCAGGGTGAGCGTTATACTTCGCCGTACAGGCTGGTATTCATGGTGAAAGAAGTGAGGGGCCCGCCTAGCTAGCGGTGCTAGGCTCGCCGGATTGGGAGATCCTGTCTCCTTTGGCTCACTCACCCGACCATTTTTGCGGGCACTCTTTAAAGTTCTCAGGACCAAAGAAAAGTCTAAAAACAAGAATGCACAAACTTGGAAACAAAAGTCAAAAGGATCAAACTACAATGATGCACCTATATATGATATATCTATACACTTGTGCTCGCATAATTAAGTCACAACCCATAAGTATTATATTGCCTCCAAAAACTGTATCCTGGTTCTCTTCAGTCGCCCTTTCTCTTACAATTCTTATGTCCCGTTATGTCTATATTATTGCCATATGGAAATCGGAAATAAAGATCTGCAGTTTCGCAAACAGTGTGCAATTGCTCGCAGTGACGGTAAGTTGCAAGTGCTCACATAATTAAGTTGTTATTATTAGAGGTAAGTTCACTACTTTCGAGGTGAAATGTTATTTAAGCTTTGTTTCATTTATTATATAATTAAATAAAGGTTAATTTCAATTGGAATATTCAACATTTTCAAAAAAATATGGGCAAAAATAAGAGTTCCACTCCTTGTGAAAGAAAAAATATATGGGAATACTTTCAAAAGTGTAAAAGTGTGGCAAAGGCACCCAAGCTTTAGGTTTTTCCCGCGGTAAAGTGAATAACGCCATTCATTACTACCAAAAAATCAAACATTTCATAACTTGCCGCGAAAAAACCCAAAAAGACAACTTCAGCTGAGGACAAGCAAATAACCAGGCTAAGCAAGTCCGATCCGTTTTGAACATCTTCGGAGATAAGGGCACGAATAGAAGATTTTTATGTCGTCAAAATATCAGCCCAAACTGTTAGACGACGACTGCAGGAAAAAAGTATGAAAAAAAATATATCTCCAAGATTACGTTTCGCAAAAGAACATATTTTGAAGGAACAAAACTTTTGGAAACTAGTCGTTTGGAGCGATAAGTCGAAGTTCAATGTGTTCGGGAATGATGGAAGACCTTACGTCAGGCGCCCCCGGTAAAAGAATTGCACCCAAGGTACACAAAAAAAAACGGTAAAACATGGTGGCCCGACAGTAATGGTTTGATTTTTCTGGCGTTGGTCCAATTGTAAAGATAGATGGAAAAATGACTGGCGAAATGTAGAAACAAAAATTTAAATGGGGATTTCGCAGACAATTTGCCCTTAGCCTGGGTCTTTCAACAAGATAACGACCCGAAGCACCGCTCCCGGGTCGTTAAATCTTGGTTGGGGACCAGCCGCATAAAAGTTCTGGAGTGGCCTGCACAATGCCCATCGAAAATTTATGGGGGATCATAAAAAGGCCTGTTGCAGCGAAAAAGCCCCGCAACAAGCATTCTCTTTGGGAAATTATTTAACAACAGTGGTACAACATCTCTTCAGACCAATGTGCAGCATTGGTTAATACCATGAATAGCAGATGTATGGAAGTCATTACAAACAAGGGCTTTCCAACTAAATATTAAATGTAAAATCAAACTATAAATAAAGAAATATAGAATTTAATTTTTTTCACAGGTGACTTAATTACATGTTGACTGTGGCTCAAGCACTATTGAACTTTTAAAAATGAATTTTTACACAAATGAGTTTATTTAAAAAAAAATTGGAATAAATGAATTCGTTCACTTTATTTGTATTGTTTGCTCTATGGGGTTTAAGTCCGGAGACTGCGGTGGTCAGTCAAGAACTTCTAACTCTTTAGCAGATAGCTATGATTTGGTTAGTCGGGCGGTCTGTTAGGGTCATTGAAGCATGGAGCAGAGTAATATAGTCCGAGGAATCCAAGGTGAACCAATTTGGATCTGATGGAAAAGAATGGGTGTTTGTTTGGGGTGAAGTTTATATGAATATTGTTAATTTACAAAATTAAAAAAAAATTTGTTCCATTAACTTGTTTTTCAATTAACACATTACATTTCAATTTATCATCCATAGAAATCCCATTTATTTCCCTGAAGAATTTAAGGTTAGGTTAGGTTAGGGTGGCGGCTATCAGCCCTACAGCCGATCAGCCTCACATAGACCTATAAATGGTCCGTTGTGATACCACATCCGTGGAACCGTGCCTGATTGCCGGGTTTAACTAAAACCAGTCGCAGCTGTTAATAAACCTTAGGAGCTGCTTCAGCCCGATGCCGGCTATATCGCCCATGCCACTTAAGTACGCGCCCATTGCATTATACCTTCCTTTTTCTAGGCCCGGGCATTCGCAGAGTAAGTGCTAAATGCTTTCCACCTTTTCCTCGTCCATACAGCTCCGGCAGAAGTCATTCGTGGGAACGCGCAGACGTTCTGCGTGCCTACCGAAAAGACAGTGGCCAGTAATAACTGCCACAATGTTTCGGAGGTTTATCCGGCTTCCGTTTAGCAGGAGCGCGGTTTTCCTCAAATCCCATTCAGGTCACAGCTGCCTTGATAGGCTGCATGTGGTTAGATTACTCCATCTCTGCTTAGCGAGCTGAACAGCCTTAAGGTCAATTTCTTTCTTTACTGATTCTAGCGGCCAGCCGATCGATCTGTCAATAGAGGAATCATCCAAATGTGATCCCTCCTTTGCCAGCTCATCAGCTGCCTCATTTCCTTGAACACCACTGTGCCCAGGGACCCAGCATAGAGTTATTTTATGTCTCGCCCCTAAAGTCCGGAGACCAGCCAGAGACCTGCCGACCAGCCGTGACCTGACTAAGTTTGAGTCCAGCGCCTTGAAAGCTGCTTGGCTGTTGATGTACAAGCATATCTCGCTACCCATTGGTAGGTTTGGGCATCCGTGTATTATTTCTACCGCCCTTTCTATGGCCAAGATCTCTGCTTGGAATACACTGCAATGGTCCGGTAGCCGGTACCTACTGCATATGCCTAGGCAGTCCGAGAAGACCCCCGCTCCCACTCCGTCCTCCGCCTTAGACCCATCCGTGAAGACCGATATTTCTGCACCGGTGGCATCCCCCCACTCTTCCCATTCTTCTCTTGTTGGGATTTTTGTGGAGAAGGCCTTCCCAAAACTAAGTAGTGGGATGGTGTAGTCGGTGTTCACCTGCAGATAGCCTCCCGGATAAGTCCTTAAAATACTGCTATGGCCGTTATCAGAGCTCTTCCAGCAATTGGACTCTTTCAGTCTTACGGCACTGCGTGCAGCTATACTTTTGCCGTGGACGTCGAGCGGTAGGAGATGGAGCATAGTCTCCATTGCAGCCGTTGGCGTTGTGCTTATAGCTCCGGAGATGCCCAAGCAGGCAGCTCTTTGAATCTTGTTTGTTTTCTTAAGATTGCTCTCCTTCTCTAGAGCGGTCCACCAGACTATTATGCCATAGGTAAGAATAGGTTTAACTATGGAGGTATACATCCAGTGGACAATACGAGGGCTTATACCCCATTTCTTGCCAAACATCCTCTTGCAGGCGTAGAACGCTATTGACGCTTTCTTCACGCGTTCATCTATGTTCATGCCCCAACTTAGTTTGGAGTCGAGTATGACCCCTAGATACCTAGTGTGGGTCTTCATTGCTAGGTTATTGCCCGCTAGTTTAGGTGGTTCGAAGGCTTCAATCACTCTCCTCTTTGTGAATAGGATTGTCTCCGTCTTCTGAGGATTGACCGATAAACCACAGTTCTTCGTCCACCTGTGGAGTTTACCTAGTGCTCCTTCCATCAACTCGCGCATGGTGCTTAGGAACTTTCCTGATACCAGTAAGGCCAGGTCGTCTGCATAAGCCACCACCTTTATCCCATCTCTTTCAAGTGAGATCAGGATATCGTTGACCACTAGGAGCCACAATAATGGTGACAATACGCCCCCTTGGTGTGTTCCTCTGTCTACGGATTTGACTCTCTCGTGGTTGCCCAGTTTTGTGTGGATCTGGCGGCTTGATAGCATTGCTCCAATCCACTGGCAGATAGAGTGGTCTGTACCATGAGACATAAGGGCATCGTGAATTGCTTCAGCCTTGACGTTGTTGAAAGCCCCTTCATTATCAAGAAACATCCCCAACGTATATTCCCTGTTACTAAGTGACTGCTCAACCGTTCTTACTACTGCATGCAGCGCAGTTTCGACTGACTTCCCCTTTGTATATGCGTACTGGGAGCCGCTGACCCCCCTTGGTAAAATACGCTCACGCAAGTATATGTCGAGAAGTCTTTCTAATGTTTTGAGTAAAAACGAGGAAAGGCTAATTGGTCTGAAGTCCTTAGCGATTATGTGTCCACTTTTTCCTGCCTTGGGGATAAAGATCACCTTGACCTATCTCCAAGCTAGAGGGACATAGGAGTGGGAGAGGCAACTTTTAAATATCACCCTAAGCCACGGAATAACTGAAGCCTGTGCTTTTTGCAGCATGATAGGCCAAATCCCGTCTATTCCTGGTGACTTGTATGGCGCAAAAGTTTTAATTGCCCATTCAACCTTGTCTTGCGCTACTATGTAGCTGGCGGAGTCTAGGCTTGGTAGCTCCGATTTAGCCGGCCTACCAGCATAACTCGCCGCCCTGTTTTCATCCGAGAGAAAATGCGTGCTCATAAGCTGTTCCAGTGTCTCCTCTGCCGATTCTGTAAAGGAACCATCGTCCCGCATCAAGAAAGAGGGAACACTGGGACTGCTTGCGAGGGCCTTCCTGAGCCTAGCAGATTCGCTTGCACTCTCAATGGACTCACAGAAAGCCCTCCATGATGTGCGTTTGGCCTTTTTAATGGAGTTTTTATACTCTTTAAGACCCCTTTTATAGGCGGTCCAATCCTCAGCTGTTTTTGCTGATTTAGCCCTATTGAAAAGCCTCCGCGCCTCCCGTCTTAGCGCGCTCAGGCTTCTGCTCCACCAAGCAGGGTAAGACTTCTTGGGTGGTCTGCTTAGCGGACAGCTTTCCTTGAAGGCGTCAGTACACGCTTTGGATAATTTCTCCACTGAAGCATCAATGGATATGGTGTTTTCGAGAATCTCGCAAGTTGGCGCTGGAACGCTTTGCGCTACTCGTCTTTTGAATTCATCCCAGTCTGCTCTGACCGGGTTTCTGAAGGGGATGCGAGGCTCTGGTAGGAGGTTGATTCTGAAACGTATCCAGCAGTGGTCCGAAAACGACCTCTTTCCCGATACTCTCCAGTCCTCCACCTTTAGATCATTTGACTCCGTTACGAGTGTCATATCTGAAACCTCTTCCCTATTTGCTGTAATAAATGTGGGCCCAAACCGAATGGTGTGCGTTGGCGTCACAACCCAACAACAGGTCTTGTCTCCCTTCATCCGCTGCTTTCACCAGTGTGTGAACCTCAGTAGGTGGGATGCAGACGTCATGCGCCATGTACGCCGAAGCGATCCATGTAGGCGCCATGCTGCTGCCCTCCCATTGAACTACTGTGAGGTCGTTAGTGCTGTAATTAGACAATAAAAATAAATTAATGCCCTTCTTGGCCAGAATACAAGTTCTCGGCTTACCTGCACCCTTTTTATAGAAAAGGGTGAATAATTTGTGCTTTAATCCCAGTATGGCGTCTTCCTTGACCCACGGCTCTTGGATTAAAGCAACATCTATGTTCTCCTTCGCTAGGAGGATGAGTAAGCTCTCCGATGCTAGCTTATTGTGGTGGAGGTTGATTTGGACCACCTGCATCCTCAGTGCTCGTCTCATCCCGGTCAGGCCCCCCTAGTTCCTGCACCTGAGGTTCAACCTCCATCTCTTCCTCGCCCGCAGCGCCTTTCTTTTGGCCGGCTACCTCCTGGACAGCTGGTTTCCCAGCTCCAGTTGCTGCCACCTCCATTGGCTCGGGTTTCCCAGGACGTTCCTGTTGCGTCCCCCGATAGACGTTTACCGTCACCGAGCTGAAGCCACAATGCAGCTTAAATTCTGTACGCTTCAGCAGGGGCAGGGACTCATCTGTCAACTGCAGGATGACATTCCTCCCCGTCGGCTTCGGCTCGTCCATCCGAAGGACTTTCCAGTCCCCGCAAGGAATAGTGGGGTTCTTTGATCCCAGAACCGCCAAAAGTTGTTTTGCGGGTAAGACAGGCTCTGGCAACCAGATCCTCCCCCTCGGATATTCTGGAATATCCGTACTTGGGATGAACTGTAGCTTCGCCTTGTGCCATACCGCCCCCAGCTTCGACACGCTGCTTCTCAGGAAGTCCAGTGAAAACTGATCCTTGCAACAGAACAGCTTCACTCCCCTCAGCCAGCCAGCCGTGTCATATTGTGGGACAGGTCCTCCCGGCTTTGACGCTAGGTGTTCCATTAGGACCGCGATAAGCTTCCTCTCCACCAAGAGCATCTGATCCGCCGTGAGCTTCCACTCTTTGTTGCCAGTGTCTACCACTGCAAGTTTCAGGTAGCTACGGGCGGCCTCCGCCATCGTCAAAGTCGTACCTTTGTTACTCATACCTGAGGTTGATGGCCTTGGTGGGCTTTTGATTCCCACCGCCGCCGATTTCTCGACTCCCCCATCCTTAGGTGCTACCGCATTCTTCAGACGGTTAGCGACAGAGCTCTTTGTAGCTGCTGAACAGCTTGCATCGCCCTTCGCAGGTGTCCTGGAAGTCCTACTGGTATTACCATGAACAGGGGTCTGTCGGACTTCTTTTGTTTTCTTGGCGGAGTTTTCCACCTCATCTAAGGAACGCGCCCTTTTACACGCCTTTTCCGTGATAGAGGCACTTCCCTGAGGTTTGTCGCCTTCGCCAGGTTTCCTATATGTATAGGGGACATGGTATGGATCTGATGCCAGGAGATTTCTCGCCCGCATCATTTCCCTCCTGTCCCTTTGGCTGATGGACACCGGGTCCATCTTCTCCAGTTTCATCAGGACATGGCGTGCCTTTTGGCACCGCCTTCTCTTCTTCAGTCCTTCCGAAGTTTTCCTCGGTGGCTTCTTAAGACCGGATTTATCCCCCTGGTCCTTGCCTGGCGATTTGAGGAGTCTTTCCTCCTCTCCTGTCCGTTAGGTTTTCGTTTGGCAGCCTCTTCTCCGCTTCCCTCTCATCATTTTTATTTTTATTTCTAAATATGTCCATTTTTGGTCCCACGATTTGCGGAGAAAGGACAGTCACCCGTGGCAGAGATACGCATTACCACGAGAAGGCTAGATTGAAACTGGAGGTCGCCTGGTATCCAGAGTTCGCATACTAGCTCCCCCTTAGCCACGCAGCCCTCGGCGTATGCTGTTCCACCTAGGCTTGGACTAGGTTTTGGCCTGCTAATCAGTGTCAAACCCACCCAATACCAGTTTCCGCCTCGCACTACGTGGAAGTACCATAGTCCTGACCGGCGTCTTCACTTCACTCTCCACTGGGATGACAGTATAGTGAGTTCCATTACTTAAAGAGAAGGTGTCTCTGTCTGACAGCCAGCCGAGCGAGGCAATTTAAGGTTAAATTATTCGTATCTTAAGAAACTGCGAAACATGTAAACGAATTCGTGAGTCACTATATATATATATATATATATATATATATATATATATATATATATATATATATACAACGTGTCCGTTACAGGGTGATTCATAAATTTCAGTTTTTCATGGTGTGCACATTACTCTTTTATTTTTATCTCTTGTTCTACCCAACACAGCGACATCAAACAAACGCTAAAAAAAACTATCATAGTCAACATTACTGATCTAACTCATAACATTGCACGTACAGTCACTTCCAAAAGTGAAAAAAATAGTTTGCGATTACCCAAAATTCCGAATTTTCTCAAAGTTTCTCAGAAATTCAAGTAATTAGTACACCTCTTTTTTATTTTTATTAGATTACCCTTCTTATTACCTTTCCAAAAAGGTGCAACATGGCAAGGTAGACACAGGATCAGAAAAACCACATCCTTAGAACTCCCTGAGTACCTAATTATTTTATTGCTCTTTAGGTAGGAAATTCTTTAAAGAAACAAAATTTTTAAGATAAAGGGACAAACATGTTTGTTTTGGGTTAACAGGTAATTAATTTTAATAATGGCTGCAAAAAAATTATAAAAATGTTAGTGTAATTTTGTTTTATCGCCGATATTAGCTTGTGGTAGCCAGAATTCACACCCTTGTATACTGGCGTTCTGTTGTTCGTACCTCATGGAAATTTTGCTATAAAAAAGGGTCAGTCAGCAAGAATACCTATCATAGTTGAAAAACAAATCAATTAGTACGGGTATTTTTAAGCTAAAATTATTAAAAAATGGTAGAATTTACATTTGAGGAATACGCGGATACTATTTACAATTACGGTGTAGACGAAAAAGAGAGAGCGGCTGTTCTGGTGAGCTAAAAGAATTTACAACCACGTGCTTTAGTTTTTCTCTAATGTTTTCTTTGTGATCTGCTGTGTAGTTTTTGTTTAGTTTTGGATTTTATTTGCGTCTGTGAAAGTTTTTATGGTGGAATTGCGCTAGTTTGTGCTGTGTGTCGCAATCCATTATTAATTTTACCTGTTTTCTTGTTACCAGTCTCGGAAATTCTCCTTGCGATTTGTGGTGCGATTTTGTTATTATTATTTTTGTATCGCTATTTTTGTTAGCGATTTCTGTGATTTTCTGTGTGGTGTTGATACTCATCATTTGATTGTGCCTATTTTATTCTGCTGTTTTTTCGTTTTGCATCTGTTTTTACCGTTTTTCTTTTTGCCGCTGTGATCTTTCCGTTGACCTTGCTGGATTTGGTTGTGTTTTTACGGCTTCTCCTCTTGTTTGCATTTTGTGCAGTTGATCTCTTGTTGGCTTGTGCTGGTGGTGTGCGTAACTCATCCTTTGAGCTTTACCCCGTGCGTGCTTGCATTTTTTGGTGGTCGTGCGTGTTGTTGTTTGCTTTGTTCTTGCGTGTGTTTTGATTTGCCTGCAAAGAATGCAAGAAGGGATTCTTGCTTTTATTGTTTTGTTTGTTTTTCTTCGCAGGTGATTTCCCGTGATGGGGTCGCCTGCGATTGCGTAAGGCTCGTGAGGAGCATGGTTGAGGTGCTTTCCGCCGATCTGACTCTGGTTGCGGATAGAGTCAGCTCTTTTTCTTCACACTGGGCTGATTTTCAGCTTCTGTCCGAGGATACTGGAGCCCTTAATACCAAAATGGACAGGTTGCTTGGCGTCGTTGACGCTATTGAGTCAACCTCTACAGTCCTATCAGAGAGGTCCCCATGAGGTGTACTCCCATATTTCAGCATTGTCCGGTTCACTGGATGAGGTCCATTCTGCGCTTGCTGACCTCGGTCCCAACCTGTTTCCTTCCGCGGGCCCTTCTCCCATCATCCCCATCGTTGATGATATTCGCCGCAACGTAAAACAGGTGACCTTTGCTCTTGGTCTGCTGCTGTCTATTGTCATGCAGCCTCTTCGCAGCTGCTTTCCGTCTCGTCCGGCACTGTCGTTCAGCCCACTCCTCCGCTCCCCGTTTCCTCTTGCTGCCCTGTGTCTCCTATTTTTGTTGTTCCACCACCCCCTGCTGTCCATGAGTTCTGCTCCCCTGCCCCTGCTCTGCGGGATGTTGTGCCGATCTGTTCTCCCCCTGTGGACATCCCTCCGCCCGTTAGTGACCGGCCCCCGCGCCGATTTCGAGCTGCGCGCTTGCGGAGGCGTCGCCGTGGCGCTGCTCACGATTCCTCTGCGGCCCCTGAGCCTCTTAATTGCAACATGGCTCCTCACTCTTCAGGCGTTTGTGCTAACGCCGAGCCTGCTGATGGCGATTTTGCTGTCCAATCCACTGGAGCCGCCCCTTCTCCTCCTCATTCTAGCATATCTGCCGATGGACGCGCCTCTCGATCCATCTACATCTGTTGATGACGTAATTAGTTACGTGAGGCAGAAGAGTGGAGCTGATGACTCTGCACTCCTCCGTTGTCAGCTTCTTGATTCTCGTAGTTCTCGTGGACTCATGTCATCTTTCAAGCTGATATCCTCCCCAGATCTTTTTGGGTTAATGTATGCCCCCGATTTCTGGCCTGAGAATATAATCGCACATGAGTTTGTGCCCCGTCGTAAAGTCGCAGGCGGCACTCACAATAGAGCCACTGTCAATAACCAAAAAAACTAAGCACGCTATCCCTTTACTATCAAAATGTAAGGGGATTAAGAACAAGAATAAGCCAGCTATTTCAGGCTTCTCAAGCCTGCAGTTACGATGTCATCGCTCTGACAGAAACTTGGCTTCATCACGGTTTTAATGATGCTGAAGTTCTTGACGATTCCTATCAGGTTTTTCGTAGGGATAGATATTCTGACTCTGTAGCTCTTGGTGGCGTTGTGTTGGTTGCATGCAAGTCCCACTTAGGTTGCAGCTTGATTAATATTCCTCCTTTCTCCGACATGCTCATAATTGAGCTCTTAGCTCTAAAGCTCTCTCTTTTTAAGAAGAACTTTTTCCTGCTCTGTTGTTATATTCCTCCAAATTTGACAAACCGCGTTGATGAACACGGTCGTAGTCTCTTTGACATTCTAATTCTTAGCTTATATTTTATTAATAATATGACGAATCCAGTGGACGAAATCATCCTTCTTGGTGACTTTGATTTACCCAATGTTCAATGGGTATTGAACACTGATGACGATGACTACCTTCGCTTAAATTGTCTTACTGTTAGAGACTCCCCTTTTCTTGACGCCATCTCCTCCTTTGGGTTGCACCAAATGAGTGATGTAAAGAACTCTATGGGAAGACAGTTAGATCTTATCTTTAGTTCTGACTCGAGTAAAACTACAGTCGAATCGGCTTCTCGTTGCTTATTCGCTATCGACAGTTTGCATCCGCCCATTTTCATCTCCTTTTGGTACGGTGGTTCTAATACTGCCGACCCCAACGTAGATCAGTACGTTCTTGATTTTAAAATGGCGGATTTCTCTGTTGTTTCAAACAGGATCCTCTCGATCAATTTCGCATCTCCTTTTGATGATAGCGATATCGATGAGTGCGTTTCCGTGTTTTATGATAGGATTTATGATCTGTTTAAGTCGTGTGGACCACTCAAACGGTCGAGACCATCCTGTCATTCTCCCCCGTGGTATACTAGAGAGCTGCGGAGCCTTAAGAATAAAAAAATGGACTATGGAAAACTTACTTACGTTGTAGAAACACGTCAGCTTATTGTGATTTTGTTGATTGCTACGACAGCTTTTTGGCGTTATCTTCTTCATTATACAGAGAATACCTTGATAATGTTCGCGCTAACTTGCATAATGATCCTCGTACTTTTTCAAATTTGTCAATATGAAGAAGAGATCTGATAATTACCCATCTACAATGTGGTATAATGGAACCTCTAAATGCAGTGCGCCCAACATAGCCGACAACTCTGTATTATTTTTTCATGGCGCCTTTTCATCTGACGACTTTGTGCCTTCCCTGCATGAGTTTGGTCATATCCAAGACCGTCCCGCTACCTCCATTGCCTTGCCCATTATATCTCGTGATATTATCATGGATGGTATCAATGAACTTAAACTTGACTTTTCTTTTGGTCCTGATGGTGTTCCTCCTGCGTTCTTAAAATCCTGTTCTGACGCCTTACTCACTCCGCTGGTACTCATCTTCAACAAATCTCTTCAGGCCGATAGATTTCCTACATTATGGAAGAGCTCCTTTATAATTCCCGTTTATAAAAAAGGGGCATAAAAACTTAATAACAAATTATAAACCAATCGCGAAGCTTTCCTGCATACCCAAGTTGTTCGAATCTGTTATATAGCTTATACTTTTTATTTATTTATTCTTAATTATCCATTTATTATATTCTTTAGAATTAGTATTAAGTTATAGTTTGTATTTTATTTTTGTATTTTTTATGCAATAGCTTGTATTAAGCTTAAATAAATAAATAAATATATGCGCAGCTTGTTGGGCAGTGTAAAGGGTTAATCTCATCTAATCAGCATGGTTTTCTGCCTGGTAGATCGACGACAACTAACCTGCTTGAATTTACATCCCACATAATCTCTGCCTTCCAGCGAGGTCTCCAGACCGACTGCGTCTACACCGACTTTAGCAAGGCGTTTGATAAGTTCCCGCACTCAGTGATTATGCCTAAATTGGAAAAGCTGGGGTTTCCGCCCTTATTGCTCGACTGGATCCGCTCTTACTTAAAAGATAGGTCATACCGAGTATCTTTCCGTAACACTTTATCTAGATTTATTAGAGCTTCATCTGGTGTACCGCAGGGTAGCCATCCGTTGCTGTTCATTCTTGCCATTGATGACATTGTCCTTCTGATTAGGCACTCCAAAGTCTTAATCTATGCAGATGATATGAAGATCTTCTCATCTGTTAGAAACAGTTATGATTCTTCTTGCATTCAGGATGATTTGAATACCTTCAAGGTTTGGTGTGCCCCAAATGGCCTGCAGCTTTACCTGGATAAATGTGAAATTATGTCATTCTGTAGGAACCCCAATCAGCTCGTCTTTGATTATACCTTTGCTGAAACTACTATCCGTCGTGTTCAGTCCGTTACAGACCTTGGTGTGAAGCTAGACAAAAAACTAGATTTCACTCTGCACATAAACTATATCGTGTCTCGGAGTAATTCAGTTCTGGATTTTGTTAAACGGTGGTCAAGGGAGTTTTCTGATCGACTGACCATTATTACTTATTTTTCTCCTTGGTTAGACCGGTTCTCGAGTATGCATCTTAGGTTTGGTCACCTTGCTATGCGGTTCATTCTAGACGCATCGAGTCGGTGCAGCGGAACTTTGTTAGAATATAGATTCTCGCACTCTCGCAGGATTGGTTACTTATAGGCATACCCCGTATTGCTTAAGGAGATTGCCTTTACTACATGTTGTCCATTCTCGGTCTAACTATGGTATGCATGAGCCTATTAATCGTATGTGTAGAGCCGTGAATATACGTCCTATTTTTGACCTGGCTCTTACCAAGGATTTGCTTAAACGATCTCTGTTATCTGTGCACCCCTGACTGTAGTGTTTGGACGTGTTTCACTTTTTTGTTTACTAATATTCTTCTTTGCATGTTGGTGTGGGAGACTTATTCACCTCAATATATGTTTATATGTTATATTCTGGTGAATAGGTCAATTGATTCCAGGCTTCTGCCTGTGAAGTGCGCCTTCTGAGTTAGAAGGGTTAATTCGATAAAATATCAAAGGAGATTCCCTAACCGGCGAGCACCCCAAAGAGGGGTATTTACACGGACTTTCCAAAGGCTAAAAGGAACAGGAAGGGTAACTTCACACGACATGGAGACAGGACTCGAAACTTCTGGAACTTCTGCCGACTTCGAGCACCAAATAATCATCGTCGTGAGGCAGGACCCTGAGACGAGCACAAAACGAGTCGCAAGGCGATTAGGAGTGGCGTCATCTAAGGTTTGGAGGGTTATTCATCGAGGGGGATTACGTCGATATCATCATCACCCACAGGAAGGAGATTCCGAGAGAAGACTGAAATTTAGCACTTGGCTTCTGAAACACGACAACGACAGAGTGCTTCTGTGCCAAATTCTGTGGACAGATGAACGTGAATTCATCAGGAATGATATCACATCTTCCAAAACCTCCATACCTGGTCGAACACTAATCCAAACAGGGCAAAGGTGACCTCATTACAGCAGAGATTCAGTGTCAATGTTTGGGCTAGTATCATCGGCAACCATTTGCTAGGACCATTTGTTTTGCCGCAAGTGCTTAATAGTGAAATTTATGCGGACTTTTTGGACAATACACTGCCAGATCTAATAGAGGAGAACCCTATGGATAATCTTAGGGGAATGTTTCACCAACACGATGGAGTACCAGCGGATATGGCTAACATTGTGAAGGTAATACTGATTGAAGAATTTCCAAACCGCTGGATTGGACGAGGTGCACCGATTCCTTGGCCTGCTAGATCTCCAGACCTTACCCCATTGCACTTTTTCTTATGGGGAACAATGAAGGATGAAGTTTATTCAAGCCCTGTTAACACTAGGGAGGATTTAGTTAGCCGAATTGGGAATGCAGCGACGAAAATACGGGAGAGGCTGGCTGCAATACGCCTTAAACAGGGACTTAGAAAGAGATTGTTGGCATGCATCCAAAGTGGCGGTGGACATTTTGAACGGCTTTTGTTACTTATCAAGATTAATTGTAATTATTTTTAAATTCAATAAAAGGCATTTTCGAATTAATGTTTGTTTAATTTCTTTAATTTGTTGATTTTTATAATATTCTCCGATAGAATTTCTACGTATAAATTTCTACATGTTTGCTCTACGTGAACATGTTGCACCTCTTTGGAAAGGTAATAAGATCGGCAATCTAATAAAAATAAAAAACGGGTGTACTAATTACATGAATTGTGGAGAAAATTTGGGAAAATGCTGAATTTTAGGTAATCACAAACCAATTTTTTCACTTTTTGAAGTGACTGTACCTGTAATGGAAGGAGTTAGATCAACATTGTTAACAATTTTGGAAAGGTCAGTGTGATAGTAGTTTTTTAGCGTATTTTCGATGCCTATGTGTTGGGTAGATTAAGAGATAAAAATAAAAGAGTAATGTGCATACCATTAAAAACTGAAATTTATAAATCACCCTGAAGCATCACAATGTTCAGCAATGTTGCTCAGAATCAAAAAATAGTGGTGGTACCCGAACAACCCAACCCCGCTCCCCCTTCACGTCATCCAAGGGGGTCTAGTGGCCAACATTATTTAAAATTAAAGTTAATTTAATTTTAAGTTAATTTAACCAATTTTGGTTAGACGTCGTTTAGTTACTCGAGGGCTCCCTTTTCAGAATTTTTTTTTCATGGCACAGATGGCGCAATACGCAAATTGTTCGAATCGTTAAACTTAAAGCATTTCTAAAATCTTTACTTTGAATATGTAAGGGAATCAGTGGATTAGGATTCTATTCCACGGCATAAATGGAGACATCACTCGAACTGTATTTCTGAGAAATTTAAAGGCGAAAAAAATTTCAATTTCTATTCCTTGAAATTAATTCATTTCGGTTATTATTTCTGTCCTATGTAAGTTCTTAGAATACTGCATGAGACCGGAGCTGTCGAATTTTTAGGAAAATCACGATAATGATACAATTTTGTTCAGTCCATTAGTAGATGCGCTTGTGCGTAGTTAGTTTTACAACGAATTAATACATATCATCCATATTGGAAAATCTTTTATTATTATTAAGTTTGTATCATAGAACATCTAGTGAATACCAAATTTAAGATACTGTCTATTGTACTATGGAGTCGATACCGTCATCATCAACAAGCTATGAATCTAGTTTCTCGCATATGCCTTCTCAAGACGTTTTTACATTTGGTACGTCTAGTGATTTTACCAATATAAATCTGCCAACTAATCAGGATATCTTACGATATTATTTATTCTTGGGCGAACGAGCTTAAATGCAAGGTAAAATGTTTTCGTATAAAACTTTTACTCCACATGTTGTGGATAAATTGCTTGAACTTTGGACTTTGAATATTGACGTTATTAACAAAAAGAGAGTTGTTTTAAAATTGAGTATTTTGCTTGATAAATATCATAAAGTTGATAGAAACAAAACAAATGGCAACATATTTAGAGCGTTTGTTAATTCAACAAAAGAATAATTTTTTATTGGTAAATGTAAATACGACTTAAAACAGCTTTATGCTCATGTGGATTGATCCCAGAACATCTGAAAGAATTTATGTTACTTTAATACAAACAATTATATCTGGCTCAACATGTTATAGTTATGATCCATCATACACACTACAACCATATGTACCAGAAATGGAGAATGATAATGAGGAAAGTCTGGCTCTTACTCTGATGAAATCAAAACCAGTGAAAAGTGAATGGTAGCCTTTCTGTAGCAAGGCTGCCAGGTACAGTTGAATGTGTCGGCGTTCGTTGGCAGGAACTCGAGATGTAATTGTTTCCTCAGGCTGACAACGAAGTGGCTCTTAAGTGCACGTGTGTGTATCTGTGGCTCTGTAGTCCGTTGCCCTTTGAATTCAATGGTCTATGTGCGACAGCTGATTTGAATGTACGAGGCTATGATGGAGCAGTTTGAATGCTACATCAGAGTCTCTGTAATTGGACAGATACCACTCTGCTAGTCTCTGATTACTCCCAATTCTCGTTCGTCAGTCCTTGTGTTTGTGTACGTTTTTGTTTTGTTTTGGGCAAATTAAGACCGGGAGTATGCAGAAATTTTTATTTAATTTTTGCAACATTCGTGGCTTGAAAAGTAACCATTTTTCGATTTACTGCCACTTGATCGCGGAAAATCCGGCTGTTTTTGCACTAAGCGAAACCAAGGTTGTTTCCGATTCTGATATTAATCAGTATCACATCCCTGGTTATCACTTAGTGCCACTCTTCTCTCCTCAGAGGGGAATCGCGGTTTATGTTAGAAAAGATGTGCCATTCTCCCTTCTCCCTCAATTTTCTTCTACTAATCCAGAATTTAATTATGTCTGGATTAGATTTAAACTCTATCGGCACATCATTCATTTTTGTTTTTTATACCGCAGCCCGAATATGTCTGACACTGACACTGTGTGCTCCTTCCATAAACTGTCTTCCGATATCGATAAGATTTTGGAATTATCCCCCTCTTCTGAAATCGTTCTTGCTGGAGATTTCAACGTCCACAACACACAGTGGCTCAGGCATTCTTCCACCACAAGCCCGTCTGGAAGACACGTCGAGTTATTTAGTGAGTCTTTTAATTTACAGCAACTGGTTGAGTGTCCGACTCGTGTTCCTGATACTTTGGGGCACATCGCGCATCTTTTAGATCTATTTCTAACATCGCATCCAGAAAAATACTCGGTTTCGGTGACGTCTCCCTGGGTAATTCGGACCATTGCCTAATCTCCGCCCAATTCTCCATCTCCTCTCTGACAACCACTAACCTAAACTCCACCAAAAGATTAGTGTGGCATTATAAAAATGCTGATTGGGCGGGACTTAATAAATATCTCAGAGAGCTGGATTGGTCTGATTGCTTTTCTATGAAGGACGTTAACAGAAGCAACGATTATATCTTGAACATCCTATGGTTTGGAATGCATCGCTTTATTCCTCATAGCTTCAAGAACATCAAACCAACTAACACCAATTGGTTCAATAATAACTGTTTCACAGCCATTAAAAAGAAGGAAGCAGCCTTCCAGGCATATAAATTGTGCCCTTCAGAGGAATTGAGACGTATCTATAAAGATGCGCGGAATATTTGCAATTCAGCAATTAGCCGGGCTAAGTTCAATTTCGACCAGAGCATCAGACGAAAGGTATTTTCTACTCAAAAGGGTAGTAAGGGCTTCTGGTCTCTAGTAAAAACCGCAAAAAACAATTTCACCTGTTCGTCAACACCACCACTCATTTATAATGGGAATGTTTTTACTGACTCATTGGACAAGGCCAACCTGTTTGCTGCTAACTCGTACTTGCCACCTTCATCGCAGCCACTTCCATCCCCATCACAGTGTACTAGTAGGCAAAAGCCGCTACACTTTCG
This sequence comes from Leptarthrus brevirostris, assembly GCA_964036015.1. Taxonomy (NCBI): domain Eukaryota; kingdom Metazoa; phylum Arthropoda; class Insecta; order Diptera; family Asilidae; genus Leptarthrus; species Leptarthrus brevirostris. Next base: position 81,186,643 of record OZ038371.1, read on the forward strand.
CACTCGGGATGTTTTTAGAGTACTTTCGAAACTCGACGTGTCCAAAGCTACTGGGCCTGATGGTTTCTCGCCCCTTGTTTTAAAATGCTGCGCCTCTGCTTTGGCTAAACCTCTGCGCAAACTTTTTCACCTGTCATATTCAACAGGAATATTTCCAAGTGTATGGAAACTTGCTCATGTCAAGCCGATACTTAAAAAAGGAGAGGCATGCGACCCCTCTAATTACAGACTAATTGCACTAACCTCGATCATATCCAAAGTTTTTGAATCACTCATCAACTCTCAGTTGTTGAAATATCTAGAAAATAACCATCTTATCAACGATTGCCAGTACGGTTTCCGCGCTGGCCGCTCAACCGGAGACTTACTAACGGCTCTAACGGAGCGTTGGAATCATTGTCTCCATAATTTCGGTGAGTCCGAAATCGTCGCTCTTGATATTTCAAAGGCTTTTGATAGAGTCTGGCATGCTGCCCTGTTAGCCAAACTTCAAACATTTGGTCTGCACCCAACCCTCGTTAAATGGATAGAGAGCTTTTTGTCAGGCCGTTCAATCCGTGTAGTAATTGACGGAGTTACATCTGATTCCTACGAAATAAATGCCGGTGTACCTCAGGGTTCAGTTCTTTCACCAACCTTATTTCTTCTTTTTATTAATGATCTCTTATCCCTTACTCTCAATCCTATTCATAGTATTGCCGACGACAGCACCCTTGATTTCGCGTACCCATTTGAATCTGTAATGAATTCACGTGGAAATGCTACAGAAGTCAATCGGGAACGCATGATTAGATCATTAAACAAAGACATTTCTATGGTCCTCGCTTGGGGCAGAGCAAATCGTGTTACGTTTAATGCATCCAAAACTCAATGCTGTTTAATGTCCCCTAAAAAACGCCCAGTTCACCCCCAACCCATTTCAGTCGACGGAGTGAATATACCCAATTCACCCTCCCTAAAGATCTTGGGTATTGAGATATCCAGCAATCTTAGCTGGACGGATCATATATTTGCAATCGCTAAAAGTGCGATGAAATGTTTCGGTTTTCTACAGAGATGTAAGAAATATTTCACCCCACCCGACTTAGCGTTGATCTACAAGTCCCACATTAGGCCTAGACTTGAATATAATTCCCATATTTGGGCAGGGGCAGGACACACCGCATTGTCCGCGTTAGACAAAGTTCAGCGTAAGGCTGTTAAACTTATTGGCGATTCCTCAATCTCTGAGGGCCTTGACTCTCTGGAGCATCGACGGAATGTCGGTTGTCTCTCACTTTTTTATCGCTATTTCCATGGCCATTGTTCTAACGAAATTGCTAGCCTGATTCCTTGTAGACTCATTACAACGCGTGATACAAGATCTACAAGTCGCTCCCACCCCTATACTCTCCGGGTCAAATTTGGACGTACCGTCAAATTTCGGGAATCTTTTCTTAGCAGAACAACACGAATGTGGAACAGTTTACCATCTTCTGTTTTTCCCTCGTCTTATGAGCCTGAAACTTTCAAACGGGGAGTACATCGACACCTTCTTCACTCAACCTCCTAACCCATTTTCCCCAACCTTAATTCCTTTCCTGCCAAGGCTGTGCTTAAGCATCATAGGGCATCCCCTGAGCTTTGGCAACATCATATATAAAAAAAAAAAAAAAATTCTACCCTGAGATGTGCACATCATCTATTGACACCTATTGCGCAGGTACTACAACTACGAAGAAATCGCGCAGTCGATGTGTTGTAAGTGTGCTGAATCGCGTCTGCGGCGGTTGATTCACCGCGAAAGCGTTCACCACCTCTGTGCCAGGCTTCCTAGAGCTAAGTTGGCTCTCGTGCTGTATCGACCAATTCGTGCAATTGCGTTGTGTTTGAGGGTATTAGTGTGTTTCCAGATGAATCAATGATATCTTCGAGAACTGTAAGTTGTCCTTTTCGGCAGTTAAATTTCTCAGGGTACAACCGGAATTTCTGAGAATTCCCCGTGCCAAAGTTCACTCTATCGCAAATGGAATGCTGGTCTTATTCTGCCCGAGGTCGTAATCATGGAGATCAGACCTTGGGACCAGTCATGTGGATTAAGCTAACGGTAGACATCCACAAGGTTGCTACGTCTGACCAGGCTCGACAATCGCGCTGCGTCCACCGAGTTCAATTCAACTGTAGAACTACGATTTACTTAAGAATTTAGTGTGCAGTTGAAGTCAACCCCAAGGTTAACCTCACCATCGAAGGTCGTAATTTTCGACAGGATTGAGTCCAACACCTGTCTTCCAGTGCTCTGTTAATGCGGCAGGTACACGTTTACTACACTTAGAGTTTTGTTTCCCAAGACGCAATCTAAGGATGACGCGGAACCTGGGCAGATGTATGTGCATACAGGACACGTCAGTGTAAAACTGTGGGACACAGTAATTGCCACACCGCAACCTCTGCGGGCCGTTTCTCTGGCAAAAACTGTGTAACCCTTGTATAGATTTGAATTTTGTTCTAGACGTATGACAGTGTCTTATGTAAAATTCGTCTCCTGTATAAGTGCCATAATAATAATAATAATGCTTTATTTAGTATAGTACAAAGATTACAAAATCTTAAATCGGACAATAATAACAAAATTAAAAAGATCTATAATTAAGCTTATTATTATAAGGGGTTATTTCTACTGTCTCGAGGCTAAAATCAGGTATTAATTCTAAATCGTTATAAAAAAAAAGTACAAAAGCAATCGACTTCATATTTTCACGTTTACCATTACACCATTTATAACTCAAGAACGGCTGGACCGATTTTAATGATCTCTGATTTGTTGGATTCGTCTCCGCCCCGAATAGCAGAATAACTATTAAAATATCTGAAAAATTCACGGAAATAAAATTATACAGAAAATTTATCTATCTATATAAATATAAATGAACGGCTAAATGCGTCGCTAAGCGAAAAACTCGAGAACGGCTGGACCAATTCGGCAAATTTTTTTTCAAATATTCCTTGAAGTTCGAAGAAGAGAAAAGTTGGAAAAATTGCACGGAAAAACGAAAAACATAAAATTCACATTTTGCTACATCTAGGGAGGCGGTCTGAGATCGATTAATCGAAGAATCGATTTTCTTGATGATGTCAAACAAAGTGTTATCTGAATTAGGCATGGCCGCGCAAAATCGCCCGATGCACGACGCTTTTAATCAAGAGTTACAATGCGAAAAACTGTACGATGTCGATGCTTTAAGAGAATCAGTTCGAATAAATCTTCGGCTGTTGAACCAACAACAAAAGTATGTATTTGATACTCTACTTGAAAAACTTTGTTGCTTTGATTGATTTTAGCAACCATTCGCTCCCACAATGAAATTGCACTCGCCCTAGCTTAATCAGACATTGCAGATACATTGTTGGAAGGCGGTCGAACAGCCTATTTAGCGCTTAAATTGCCGTTGAATATACAAAGCAACGAAACTCCGATCTGCAACATTTCGAAGAACTCTGCAATGGCAAAGGTTTTGCGGCAATGTAAATTGATAGTGTGAGATGAATGCATGATGTCACATAACAAATCTTTGGAGGCATTAGATCGAACCATGCAAGATCTGCGGAACAATCAAAACCGATTTTCGTCAAATATTGCTAGTGATTCCACGGTCAACGCCAGCCAGTGTTGCCAAGTCGTCGAGGAAGCGTGTCGCTAGATAGGGACTGAAAAGGACACGTTTTTTAAAAAAAAAGACACCAGACACAAAATAATACATTTTTTTCAAAATTGCTTCTAATATAATATAAGAAATATCTAAGTAACAAAAATGTAGATACTACTACTCATTAAAAGACTGCATTTACCTGAATCACAAGCGCATTTACCTTTAATTGGTGCTCATTAAGAACTCAAGTGCACTTTGATTTGATCCACAGCTGAGCTCATCTACTTAAGTGTCGTGCAATTTCTTTCTTTCAATTTGTAAAAGGAAAGGTAGGAGAAACAGAGATCTATTAGAATGTGATAAAGTTCTAATTTTGTGGGCGATCCTCTTATCTTAAACAACAGAAAATGAGTATCGTTAAAAGTTTCAGGGTCCCGCTGGAAAATGATGAACTTTCACAGGAAATTGGTTGAGTTGTGTTACACATGCGTTTAGCTTAGCAACAAAAGCATTATATGGGCCCGCTTCAATGTGTGGTACAACACCGGTTGTAACTGAATTAAGTGGTATCCCAGCAAATATGTACAAAAATAGTCAAAAACAATGAGAAATGCCGAATATTTACGTTAAAACGTTTAAAAGTCGGAGACATTTCGTGTCATCAGAAAAGGTTCAAAATCACAGTGTCGCAGAAAAAAATCTGTCACTAGGAAGATATTCGAAAACACCAGATTTGGTAACAAAGTCCCTTATTTGGCACTACTGCATTTAAAGTCATCAGAAGTCACCACGGTAGAAGTTAAAAATCATCAGCTTTTAGACGTGCCTGAGAAAAAAATTCTGTTACTAGGGAGGTGTTCGAAAACACCAGATTGGCACTGAATTGGCATCACTGACGCCAGCTGATGAACTTAATGCATGTTTAAAGTCCTCCGTTTTGTGGAAACACGTCAAGATACTAAATTTAAGCAGGAATATGCAAGAATGTCGAGTTGCAAAATGATCGATCTGAAGGATCGAAACGACTCATTGACATGGACAAATTCCCTTCGGAGGTTTTGATCAGTTTACTGAATCAAAAACTGAACTCATTCAAAAGGTGTTCCCAAACGTTGTTCAAAATTACAGAGATCTTATTTGGTTGAGCGAAAGAGATAGATTGGCTGTCAAAAACATGGATGTAAATGAATTCAATTTCAAAATTCAAAATGAAATTGCCGGTGAATTGATTCCGCTACTAACTAAGATGATGTCGTGAACTATCCACCCGAATTTTTGAACTCGCTCGATTTGCCAGGATTGTCACCTCACAATCTTCAATTAAAGGTTGGATCGGTGATCATAATGTTGTGAAGTATCAACCAACCGCGTCTTTGTAACGGCACACGGCTAGCGGTGACAAAATTTCTGAACAACGTGATCAAGGCAATCATTCTAAACAGAAAGTATAAAGGAGAAGCCGTTTTGATACTACACATCCCAATGATTCCGACTGACATACCATTAGAATTTAAAAGTAGTATAAATATGGGGTTTCTGGACCAAATGTGCAATGTGCACCTTAAAATTGGTTAAATTGTGAGGGAAATCGAGGTCTGATGTCACATTTTTGCACATTTTCAATGGTCCAGAAACCCCATAACAATTTGGGGAGGTGCAGAGATAAGAAAGCGTGATTCCGAAGGTCAAAGGTCAAGGTTGATGATTGTTTAGTAAGATAAGGCACCTGTCGGCCATCTTGGATTTCGGTCTTGGTGGCTACAATTGGTCTTCTTCTTCCAGAAGAGAGATAAGGATGTCGGCCATCTTGGATTTTGGGTTTTCGGTCTTGTAGGCTACAATTGAGAGATAAGGAAAAGAGATAAGGATTGTCGGCCATCTTGGATTTTCGGTATTCGGTCTTAGAGGCTACAATTGGTCTTCTTCTTCTTTGGTTTGCACCTGGATCTGGATCTGGACCTGAATCTAGACCTGGATCGCGGGTATATAAAATGAATGTTGAGTTAATTGATAAGGGAGCTGATGACTCTGTAGAAATTAATAATTTGATGACAATGTTGTGGTCGTTGGGGTGATAAGATTAACCTGGAAGTGCGGACCTGGGATCGTGTTCAAGATAAGAGTTTGTTGTTTTGAGTTTTTAATTACGAAGTACAGCTTTACCAGCTAAATGAAATAACATGATGCGAATTTAATTGGAAAACAGAATATTGCGTAATAAAAGATTTCGCCATGAGTAAATAGATGAAGATTATTTTTTATTTCGTTTGCAAATTCTTATTTCTATGATATCATTTGTTTTCAAGCAAGTTTTAGCATGTTTTTCTGGTCGAGCTGTGATTGATAAGCGAGCTGATGATTCCGTAGAAATTAATAATTTGGCGGCAATGTTGAGGTCGTTGGGTGATAAGGTTTTGTAGATGAACCTGACCTCGTGCTGAAGATAAGAGTTTGTTGTTTTGAGTTTTTAATTACGAAGTACAGCTTTATCAACTAAATGAAATAACATGATGCGAATTTAATTGGAAAACAGAATATTGCGGTTTCCTAAATTATAATTGAATGTGATAAATTCGCCTAATAAAAGACGCGTGCTGCTGGCATTCCACTCTAGTTCTATTTCTAATTAGATGAGAGTTGGACATAAATCTATATAAATCTAAAAATCGTATTTCTATACTTTGATTTCTTGCAACATATCTGAGTTTTCTAAACTAAATCAAGCGTGGTTTATTAAATGTTTTTAAGACTGTGTTTTCTAAAGAATAAGAAAACTTTATTTTAAACTTTTAAAGTGTGCACTAATACTAAAAGGCTACTTAAGAACTCTTAATAATTGTACAAGAAGTGGAATATAATAGAAATGAAGTGTTTTTTGTGTGAAGTGTGTGGGAAGACCTTTAAAAGGAACTTCACCCTACAGAGACATATAAAAAGTATACATATCAGCACATTGGATACAAGATCGCATCGTCCAAAAGAAGATACTAAGGATATGTCTACATCTATATCGGTATCAGTTTCACCATCAACATCATCATTAAAAACATCATTAAAGGACGCTTTAACACATATGTTTTGTCAGACATGTAATTTACAAATTAAAGTAAAAGACTGGACGTATCATTTACGTACCAATGTTCATAAAAAGAAAGCGTCTATACCTATAAAGGAGCATCTTAGGTGTGTTAAGGAAAATTTCGGGGAACGAATTGGAACATTTATTCTTGAAAATGGAGATGAAGGATTACTCGATATAAATAAATTCTTACAAGAATCTAATCATCAACTTTTGGAAGTGTTAAATATGTCGTTAGAAAAGCATATTTCTTATAAGTTCAATATTGAGCTTTTTGCAGAATATATCAAAGTTGTAAACTCAGAAGACGAAAATGAAATTATTTCTTCAATAAAATCATTTCAATCCAAAATGACTGTCATATTCAACAACAGCGATTTACCAACTTTATGTAAGAATATGATTAACTGCATTAACACCAAATCAGAAGAATTTCAAGAGAAAGATAGTGGATGGTCGTTGATTCGAATAATTCATTTAGAAATCAACATTAACCAATATCACCCGTTAAGAGGTTCTTCCTACATACCTTTACCAAAGGTTATAATGGACAAGAAAGCATGCGTTAATGTGAAAAATAATGATATTTACTGTTTTAAGTGGGCTGTTATATCAGCTCTACACCAACCAACTTATCATTCTGATAGAACATCTTCATATTCAGTTTCTGATATATCAGATAGCGAAATAGAGCTTATAAATGGAGTGAAATTAGATTTTACTGGGTTGGAATTCCCCATGACTTTGCGTGATATAAAAGTATTCGAAGAGATCAATTCAAATATAAGCGTGAATGTTTTCGGCTACGATGTTATACAAGGTAATTATCAAATTGTGGGACCTTTTTATTGCACAGCAAATGAGAAAGAAAATCATATAAATTTGTTGCTTCTTCAAGATGAAACTCTAAATCATTATGTCTGGATTAAGAATATTTCCAGATTGATCAAGGAGCAAGTAACACATCATAAAACACAAATTTACTTTTGTAATTCGTGTTTTCAACATTGTTATAATGAAGAATCTTTTGCTATACATAAAAATGAATGCTGTAAAATAGTGACTACTATGCCTACCTCGGAAAAAGCTTTTTTGGAATTTGAGAAGTATGAACGCAAGTTAAGTGTGCCATTTGTTATTTATGCTGACTTTGAATGCGTCCTAAAGGAAATTAAAACGTGCATACCTAATCCTATGCTGTCTTCAACGACCAACACTCAAGAACACATACCCTGTGCTTTCTCTTATTTTATCCATTGCCTTTATGATGACGCTTTAAGCAAGTTCAGGATTTATCAAGGTGAAGATGCTGTTAGTCGATTTGTACATTTATTAGCAGACGACGTGAAAGACATCTATAAAAATCACGTTTCAAAGTGTAAGCCGCTTGTTCCCATGTCACCAAATGAAATAAGGATGCAACGAGAAGAGCAATACTGTCATATTTGTAAGCAATTATTAGCGAATGATAGGGTTATTGATCATTGTCATCTTACCGGTAAGTACAGGGGTCCAGCTCATAATAAATGCAATCTAAGGTATAGAGATCCAACATTTTTCCCAGTTTTTTTACACAATTTTTCTGGTTATGACAGTCATTTATTTATTAAATCATTAAATGAAATTGAAGGTTCTATTAACATTATTCCCTTAAATAAAGAGGTATATATGTATATCAATGTCAAAGAAAATTTTCTTTGAGTATAAAACGATTGAATTACGGTTTTTAGATTCCATTCGTTTTATGCCTGCGAGTTTAGATACTCTAGTAAAAAATCTGCCTGATGAAGACTTTAGAATAATCCGTAATGAATTTAAAGATGATGAATATTTTAATTTAATAAGGAGAAAGGGGGTTTTTCCATATGATTACTTAAATTCTTTTGATAAATTAAACGAAACATGTCTACCTCCTCGCGAGCAATTTTTTAATAAACTTACGAGCAATGAATGCACAGAAGGAGAATATCAGCATGCTGTTAACGTATGGAACAGATTTAATTGTAGAGATATTTCCCAATATTTACTTTTATATTTAAAGTGTGATGTTTTGTTGCTAGCAGACATTTTTGAGAATTTTAGAAGAGTATAAATATCTATGAGTTGGACCCATGCCATTATTACACAGCACCAGGATTGTCGTGGGATGCAATGTTAAAACATACTCAAATTAAATTAGAATTGTTAACAGATATAAATATGTATAATTTCATGAAAAGAGGTATTCGAGGAGGTTTAATACAATGTTCCTTAAGACATTCTCTAGCTAATAATAAATATATGAAAAAGTTGAATCCTGCAATCGATTCAAAATACTTGGTTTATCTTGATGCTAACAATTTATATGGATGGGCTATGTCGGAATCACTTCCATATGCAGGTTTTGTTTGGGTAGATAACTTTGATAATATAGATTTCATGAAAATTCCTGAAAATTCAGAAGTAGGATATATTTTAGAAGTTGATTTAATTTATCCATATTTATCTCATGACGATCATAATGATCTTCCCTTTTGTCCTGAAAATAAATTACCTCCTCAAGCCAAGATTAAAAAGTTGATTGCTGATTTAGAAAATAAATATAATTATGTTATACACTATAGAAATTTACAACAGTGTGTGAAGCACGGATTAGAACTGCAGCGTATTCATCGAGTTTTAATGTTTAAACAATCAAATTGGTTAAAGAGTTACATTGATTTAAATAATTTCTTTTTTAAATTATTAAATAATTCGGTGTATGGAAAGACTATGGAAAATGTAGATAAAAGGAAAGATGTATAAATTGCAACAGAGTGGGAAAGCCGTGGTAGACATCAGGGTTTGCGTGCTCTTATAGCGAAACCTAATTTTCATAGTCTTTCTCATTTTACATCAAATATGACTGCAGTTCAATTAAAAAGAGTTTACACAATTTATAATAAACCAATTTACTTAAGCTTTACAGTCTTAGAGCTATCAAAGCTAAAAATGTATAACTTTCATTATGAATATATGAAACCTAAATACAAAGATATGGTCTCCTTAAACTATATGGACACAGATTCTTTTATATATTCTATTTCTGCTAACGATTTTTATAATGATATTATTTTAGATATTAATGAAAGATTCGATACATCAGAATATCCCCACGACAATCCTTATAATATACCGTTAGTAAATAAAAAGGTTTTAGGTTTAATGAAAGATGAAAATAAAGGAAGAATTATGACTGAGTTTATAGGTTTACGATCTAAGCTGTACTCTTTAAGTATTGAAGAAAAACCCGAAATAAAGAAAGCTAAAGGTATTAAAAGAACAGCTGTAAATACTTTAACTCTAGATAATTACAGAGATTGTTTATATAAGAAAAAATTATTTTATGTCAACATGTTAGGATTTAGAAGTAAATTTCATACAATATATACGGAATATATTAATTAATAAAGTAGCGTTGAGTCCATTTGACGATAAAAGATTTATAAGAGAAGATGATATCCAAACATACGCTTGGGGGCACTATAGATTATCTAAAAATTGTTAAAATAAGAATTATGAATAAATGTATGTAGGAGGAAAATAAATGAGTAAATTAATAAAATGCTATTTTAACATTAACAGAATGACTTTTATTAGTATAAATTTTTGCAAGTTTCCAAAGCTGTCAAAGTATTCTTTTTCGGATTCACTTTTGTAATATGCTACCCAATGACTACCAGGACCTGATATAGAGTCCAAATTTACTATTCCACACTCATATTTTCTAGGCTTTTTGGGGAGAGCATCAAGCATAAAAACACCTCTAAAATGTGGTAAATTATTCGCATATTTATATAAATCGATTTCATTTAATGCTCGATTAGGTAGCAGTTTTAGACGTTTTTTGAAGGTGGATTTAAGAATAGACCAAGTCCTTTTCTGTATGGCTTCAAATATAAGCCGCTTCCCTTTTTTCCTAAAGCAATAGCTTCCATCGTATTATTATGTCGATTGCTCTCCTTTAGCTGTTCTTTAGCATTTGTTGCAGCATTAACAGCCTTTGCGACACCTGATACTCCTCCCACTTAAGCACCTAGTGCTGAAAGACCAGCAAAAATAGGAATTAGAGGTAGCACTCCTCCAGCCTTTGGAATCGGAATAATTCGAGGTGGTCTTACATCCTTCTTCTTTCGCTTAAATACACTTTTAGTAGCAGCAAGTGCAAGACCTATAGCTTCTTTTAAGGAATCAGGCTTTTTTAACTTTAAAATATTTCTTGCTTCATGAACTCCTTTTTGTAAAGTTAATTTTCTTTTTGGTTTCCTAGAGAGAATTTTAGGTTTTTTTCTCAACCCCATTCCAAATTTTACTTTCGCCTTCATAGCGTTTGTTACAAGCCAGGCGTTGCTACGTTCACCAAGGGATGCGTTTGAAGATGTCACTCGTTCCCAAGCTTTACCAGATAATATACGATCAGCAATATGACGATCTTCGATATTTTTATGTTGAGAATATGCGATATCGTGATCTCTACAAGCTGCGTCAAGAGGATTAATTCCAGGGTCACCCCTTGCTAATCTTTTTTGTAGTTTAGTACCAGGACCGCAATATTGATATCCAGGCAAATGAAATTCAAATGGTAAATTGCTAATTGCTGTATTTAGCAAACCGCCTCCTCTTCGACATTTACGTTGGCGAGAACGATTTTGATTCTTTGAATGATCAATCATTCAACTGATAAGATAAACCTTTTAGACGTCCTCACAACAGCACATTGAGTTGATGACTGATATAAAAGTTCAGTTTTGTGTAATAAATATTTCAGTTCTAATAATGAAGTTCGTGAAGCAGAAGGACTCTTTTTCAATAAAAAATCTTGATATTAAATCTACAAATGAATTCAAAAGACATAGCTCGCTTATACCTAATAATATAAGAGGTATTCTTGTGGGACCTTCAAACTGCGGTAAAACCAATCTTATGATTGGTCTTATAGAACATCCAAATGGACTCAAGTTCGAGAATATTTACATCTACTCAAAATCACTACATCAACCCAAATATCAGTATCTAGAACAGTTGATAAGTCCTATTGTTGGTCTGGGCTACTACACGTTTTCTGATAATTGCGAAGTTATATCTCCTGAGGAAGCTAAACAGAATTCAATTTTTGTTTTCGATGATGTAGCATGTGGGAAACAAAATAACATACGTGATTATTTTTGCATGGGTCGACATAATAATATTGAAAGTTTCTATCTCTGTCAGACTTACACCCATATACCGAAGCACTTAATACGTGACAACGCTAACTTTCTTATTTTATTTAAACAAGATGATATGAATCTTAGACATATATATAATGATCATGTTAACACAGACATGACCTTCGAAAAATTTCGTAGTATTTGCGGTGTTTGCTGGAGGAACAATTATGGCTTTTTAGTAATCGATAAAGATAGTTTGTTGAACAAAGGACGTTATCGAAAAGGAATCGATACATACATTTCACTATAAATTTAGAAGATCTAGTAAAGAAAATCAGTTAAAGCTGTTCATAGACCTGCTAAAGCTGGTAATAGACCTGTTAAAGCTGATAGTAGACCTGATATAGCTGTTCATACACCTGGTAAAGCTGTTCATAGACCTGATAAGAGCTGTTCTTAGACCTGGTAAAGCTGTTCATAGACCGGGTAAGAGCTGATCATAGACCTGATAAAGCAGTTCATAGACCCGTTTGAGCTGTTTTATAGAGCTGGTAAAGTTGTTCACGGAGCTGTCCAAAGCTGTTCCCAGACCTGATAAGAGTCATCCATAGACCCATTCAGATCAGTATAACCCAGTTCACAGACCAGTTCAAATCTCATTACAAAGATGGTTAAAAAGAGAGACGAACTATTACAAAATCTTATCAAAACTAGAAATGCTATTAAGAAGAAATTTCGCGCTGTGAAAACTGGGCGAATTGAAACTGAAACTCGTCTTGAGGAGACATTTAAGCCCATAACAAAACCACTTCATGAGTTCATAACAAAAGCAAAGCATGAGACTAAAATTAAAGATGAATATGGAGATGATGATGATGATTATGGTAATATAAAGCTTACTCCTAAAATGAAACTTCCGAAAATGGAGCCGACCAGTACACCTATAAAACGTTCAGATTATTCCTTAATGTCGGAAGATGATACCTTTGCAACACCTACACATTCTAGAACTTTGATGGAAAAGAGAGATTCTCCTCTTAATTTATCAAGCGGTATAGTTGATAAATATTTAGACCTATACCTTAAAAAAAGCCCGATAATTGACAACACTTATGGAGTTTATTTAGATGATGATAACGAATGGAAAATTGGAAATTCAAAGATTGCAATTGAGGAAGATTTTTTCCTTATTAACGGAAAATCATATAAAATAACGCTAGGTCTGTGTGAATTGCTTTTTATGAAACAACCTGCAAAAACTTTGTATAGTAAGGATGACTTGGAAAATTATCAAGCTATCTTAAAAGAAACTAACGCCTATAAAAGAGACCATAAAGCGGCTGGTCAAATAAAAGGAAGTAGAGCTTTAAAGTACTTAGAAATTATAAGTAAACTGATTTCTCATGAAGGCAAGGGTTTGATGCATATACCCAAGAATAATATTGATTACGTTTATTGGAATGATCCTAATGAACTTGTGGATAGACTTCGTCTTTTAATAGCATCGCAAAGTGCTGGGCATACTAATCACAACAATGAAATTATATCAATTATTGAAGAGTTAAAAGAAGGCGGCATTATAGTATAAATAACATCTTTAATCATATTCAGTTTTAATGTAATAATGAGTGTCGACAAGTTTGGGAGATATTCTAAAAAGGTAAAGTTAGGATCTACTGGCAAGCGTGGTCCTAGAGGCTTACCAGGCGAACCTGGTCCTCAAGGGGAACAAGGAATACAAGGTCTAAGTGGCGTGGGCTTTAAGCTCACAGAAAGTGGAGATTTCAATCTAAGTTTTAAAAATTTGAAATACCTTAAGAGCCCCCTAGAAAGGGATGATGCAACCAGTAAAACATATGTTGACGATGTAGCTGACAAGATCATACATTTAAGTAATTCCTACGTTAATGAAAAAATCCAGTTAGTCAGCAACAATCTAACTGAGCAAATACATAAGGAAAGTGCTGTACTACAAAGAGAATTAAAGGAGTTATACAACATAATCAATATAACAAGTGAAAAAGATAAAAACACTAGTCAATTGTATACGAATGAAACAATTACGAATCTGCAAGAGCGATTGAAGAGAGCAGCCGAATTATATGCAAATGAAGCAATTGTTGACGTTAATGAGAAGTTGATGAAATATATAGATCTAAATATACAAGAAATGAAAGACACTTTAAAGGCGTTAATTAATGTAGAATCTCTGACAATTTCAAAATGAATAAAACACAAGTAGTTAATGAGCTTCATAAACAAGCCAAAAAAAATTTTACAAGAAGACGTGTTATAATTAAGGGAATAGATGATCTATGGCAAGCCGACTTAGTTGAAATGGGTGCTTATACTACAAGCAATAATATACATAATTTTTTATTAACTGTAATAGATGGGTTTTCTAAATATGCGTGGGCAATTCCTATTAAAAGAAAGACTGGTGTCGAAGTTACTCAAGCTATGAAATCCATACTAAAAGAAGGTCGGAGTCCCACAAATTTGCAAACTGATGATGGAAAAGAGTTTTTCAATAGCTCATTTCAAAACTTTATGAAAAACTCCTGCATTAATCATTTTTCTACATATATCCCTTTAAAAGCATCTATAGTTGAACGATTTAATCGAACATTAAAAAGCATGATGTGGAAAGAGTTTAGTATGCAGGGCTCATACCGATGGATAGATATGGTTAAGAAATTACTCGTAAAATATAACTCAAGTAATCATCGAACAATAAAAATGAGACCACGTGATGTAACAAAGCAAAATGAGAAGAAATTGCTATCAACAGTTTACAATCATTTAAAGACGTTTCATTTGCCAAAATTAAAGATGGGAGACTTTGTTCGCATTAGTAAATATAAACATGTATTTGAAAAGGGGTATACACCAAACTGGACTACAGAGATCTTCAAGATCACAAAAATTCAGATAACGAATACTGTAACATATCTTTTGGAAGACCATGAAGGAGCCGCAATAAAGGGAAGTTTTTATGAAATGGAGCTCCAAAAGACGAAGAATCCTGATGTTTACCTCGTAGAAAAAATATTGAAGAGAACCGCAGATAAAGTTTATGTTAAATGGCTCGGATTTTCATCAAAAAACAACTCTTGGATTAAGAAAGATAATGTATTATAATATTGTTATACAAATATATATTTTATATTAAAAGTACTTGAGTTCTTATTTTATTATTTATTTGAAATTTTTAAATCTTAACCTATAAATTTTATTTCTATGCGAGGTGAATAAAATGGGGTCCAAAATATCCTTCATATTTCGAATTCGCTCTTGAAATCGAAATCTGTCCAACGCAAATGTTTGTCAGGGACCCTTACGATCGTATATTGGAACGAAATGTATCTTTGGGATGATATTGAATTGAACTACTTTTTCTCCAACTACCTTGGCCTTCTCTTCTTCTTTTTGTAGCAAAAGCAAAACATCTTGAAGGTCCAAACTCCTACAAATATCCTTGAATTCTTTATATGCTGCTGAAGCAGATTTAGAAATCTTAAGAAAGAACCTCCCATGCTTTTGATAATCGTTAAACAAAAGTTCGTTCTACCAAAAAAATAATTAGAATATATATAAATAAATGAAAAATGATGTTGGCTTTACATTTATAACCTCTTTTTATATTCAGCAATAAGTTTATTATAATCTGTTAGTTCAATTAAATTGCAAATATTATCCAAAATTATTTTTGTATGAAGATACTCCATAATAATTTTAAAATGACTTAAAAACGGATTAGACTTTCTTTTATAGCTGCTTATTTAGAAATATTCATTTGATATGTTTGTTTCATTCCTCTCAAATTCACTAATTCCACATCGCTTTTATAATTAGCATCAACTTGTTTCACCATCTCTACTTCACCACTACTTAGAATTCTTTCAGTTTCAAACTCGCGATATTCATAGCATGATATCTTCAATGAGCGAGTTACGTAATTACTGTCATATGTACAACGAATGGTTAGCATAGTTTCGTCATCGAATTCAAGTTTAAAGTGCCTATAAAAGATATCTTTGCTCTCAATAATTCCTGCAATATCCGATTCTTTCTTTAATAGTTCTTGCCTGAAACCTTCGATGGCCTCGTCAATAGACACAAATTTCTTTTTAGGATTATCATTCGTAGTGATCCTTGATGTGGTAGTAGGAATTTGCTCGACATTACTTTCTTTTGAAGTAGAAACTACATCTTCTTTGGGATTGCTAGCGTTACTGTAAGTCATCAATTTAAAAGATAAGCCAATTTGTATAGAATCGTTATTGGGTAGAGTTAGTGCAAAATCTAAATTGCTACTACTTTGATCCATTAGGTTTACACTTAACGGGATCTGTAAGCTATTGATGTGCAAGATGCATAGTGATAAAAGCAAAAGACTTGCATAACGTCTAGCCATTTTTAGTGTTAGCATGATGCCTTGAAGTCGAGAACTTGAATTTTATTAAGTTGAAGTATTTATACCACCCCCCGGCATTTTTGCTTCAATTGTAAGTCTGCAAATAACTTTTACTATTTTAAAACTCTAGAGGGAAATGATTGTAAGGGAAAGTGGAATAAATCATATATTTAATAAAAGTACTTTTATTTATTTATTTATAAATTTAAATAATAGCCAGTGCTAGGTGCTATCTTAGAAAACATTAAATTACAGTGCTTTCCTTTCAACAAAGAAGCCTCCATCGTTCATTTTCTCAATTGTATGATCAGAAATTTTAGCGTCGAACCTAGGCGGCAAAAAAACATGGTACTTTTCCAGTTCTAAAAGGATGCTGGGTCCATATTTTGTTGTTGTTCTTCTGCAGCTTATGATTTTATAATTCTGAGACTCTTCCATATCTTTAACAGCGAGTGCAGGCTTAAAATTTGCAGAATTTAACTCCTCCAATACATCGAAGTCTTCGGTGACTGCTTCGTTGATCGGTTGCTGATACATTTTAAATTTTTTTGTTTTATTTTTTATTATTTCAATCTGACTTAGAGCACGAATTTTAAGTATAAGAATTTCACTGATTGACTTCACTATGAATACTAAAAGACTACCTAAGAACGCTTGATATTTATACAAGAACTCAATATTCTGTTTTCCAATTAAATTCGCATCATGTTATTTCATTTAGCTGATAAAGCTGTACTTCGTAATTAAAAACTCAAAACAACAAACTCTTATCTTCAGCACGAGGTCAGGTTCATCTACAAAACCTTATCACCCAACGACCTCAACATTGCCGCCAAATTATTAATTTCTACGCAGTCACCAGCTCGACCAGAAAAACATGTTAAAACTTGCTTGAAAACAAATGATATCATAGAAATAAGAATTTGCAAACGAAATAAAAAATAATCTTCATCTATTTACTCAAAGTGGCGAAATCTTTTATTACGCAATATTCTGTTTTCCAATTAAATTCGCATCATGTTATTTCATTTAGCTGGTAAAGCTGTACTTCGTAATTAAAAACTCACAACAACAAACTCTTATCTTGAACCCGAGCCCAGGTCCGCACTTCCAGGTTAATCTTATCACCCCAACGACCACAACATTGTCATCAAATTATTAATTTCTACAGAGTCATCAGCTCCCTTATCAATTAACTCAACATTCATTTTATATACCCGCGATCCAGGTCTAGATTTAGGTCCAGAGCCAGGTCCAGGTGCAAACCAAAGAAGAAGAAGACCAATTGTAGCCTCTAAGACCGAATACCGAAAATCCAAGATGGCCGACAATCCTTATCTCTTTTCCTTATCTCTCAATTGTAGCCTACAAGACCGAAAACCCAAAATCCAAGATGGCCAACATCCTTATCTCTCTTCTGGAAGAAGAAGACCAATTGTAGCCTCCAAGACCGAAATCCAAGATGGCCGACAGGTGCCTTATCTTACTAAACAATCATCAACCTTGACCTTTGACCTTCGGAATCACGCTTTCTTATCTCTGCACCTCCCCAAATTGTTATGGGGTTTCTGGACCATTGAAAATGTGCAAAAATGTGACATCAGACCTCGATTTCCCTCACAATTTAACCAATTTTAAGGTGCACATTGCACATTTGGTCCAGAAACCCCATATTTATACTACTTTTAAACGACTGCAGTTTCCAGTGCGACTTGCTTTCGCTATGACTATAATTAAATCACAGGGGCAGTCATTGAGTGTTTACGGCATTAATCTTGAAAACCGATGTTTCTCGCATGAACAATTGTATGTTGCCCCTGTTCCCGTGTTGGAAAACCAACAGCTTTGTTTGTTTACGCGCCAGGTAATCAAACAAAAAATATCCTGTACCATAGAGCATTACAATGAAAATATGATTTAACACAATATTACTACTGCAGTGTACGAAATAGAAAACTGAATTTTGTAAGTAGTTGTTGTTTATGATTATGACATTAAAAATACATAGCAAAGTACATTAACATTATGTTAATTTATTGTTGATATCACGCTAATTATTTGATAGTCAATAAATAAAGTGAGCACTCTGAAATACGTTTATATTCAATTTTTTGTTTAAATTACACATTTGTGACTGTATTCTACTCAGTCACAAAAGTATTGGGACACTAGTATTTTTTTTTTACACTTTCAACTTTGTGGGTATATAAAAAAGTGTTTAATTATAAAAGTAAATTTCGTTATGGTAATAATTACTTTGTTTGTTTTGGTCGAAAATCTTTTCACACTTACAAAAAATTTAAATAAATAACAAAAAAATAACGAAAATAAGGCACAATAGCAGAAAGACAACCGTAGTCATGTTATACGGAAAAAGTCCGAAGTATACCTGACAGAATGCTTGAAGCACCCTGTCAAATTTCCAACTTCTGCAATGGTTTTGGGGCGGCATGTCCGGATATGGAGTTGGGTCTCTCCATTTTATTGATGGTGCAATTAATTCTGAAAAATACCAAAATGTGCTGCCTCTCCTTCAGTCGCCTGAAGGGAGTTCGTTTTTCAACAGGATGGAGCACCAAGCCATACTTCAAAATCCAGTAAAGCCTGGTTACAGGTCAATGGAGTACCAACAATGGAGTGGCCCGCTAATAGTCCAGATCCTTCCATAATAGAGAATTTATGGGTAGTTATTAAGAAAAGACTTGGGGCGGATCCATCCAGGAGGACTAAAACTGTTCTTCGTGATAAAATAAATTTGGAATTCTTTTACCGCCGAGGATTGTGAAGAGGGAGATTAAGACTTGTTAAATCAATGCCACTCCATATTAAAGAGGTTGTAAAACAAAAACGTAATGAAACGAAATGCTGAACATAAAGAAATCTACAGTAAATTTAATTTTTTTTTCCTATTTTTCCAATGAATATGTATTATTTTCGTTATTTTGTTGTTATTGTAATGTGCGCATGATCTGCGAGATGTCCAAGTGGCACGCGCTAGCTGGCAGCACATCCTAGCTCGTCGGTATGGAGTCAGGGTCCTTGGACATCCTATCACACATCGCAAACAGAAGTTCGCGTACCTGTGGCGAAGAAAGGTTGTGGTATCCTTTCTTCAGGTCTGCCACGAATTAATAAAAAAAAGCCAGAAAACAGATAGAAAGGAGAGCAACAGGCTTGGTGACTCCTGTTACTCCCAGCCGCACTGAACCAACGATAAAATCACTAAAGAAAAGCTACCCCCTATATGTGTGTGTGGGGGGGGGGGGAAGGAAATGGGGTTTCATAATTATATTTGGACTAAAAAGAAATATGCAAAAATTTACCAAGTTAATTTATCCCTTTTTCTTTTCTTTTAACGACAGGGAGAAGCCGTTTTAAGTGCGTCAGGTCTTATTATATAGAATTAACCCTTCTAACTCAGAAAGCGCACTTCACAGGCAGAGGCCTGGAATCAATTGACCTATTCACCAGAATATAACAAATATTGAGATGAATGAGGCTCCCACAACCCATGCAATAAAATATTAGTAAACAAGAAAAAAGAAAACAAAAAATAAAAAAAAAGTCCAGAACAATCCCAAACACTACAATCAGGGGTGCAAAGACAACAGAGATCGTTTAAGCAAATCTTTAGTAAGAGCCAGATCAAAAGTAGGACACAAATTCACGGCTCTACACATGCGGTTAATAGGCTCATGCATACCATAGTTAGAGCGAGAATGGATAACATGTAGTAAAGGCAATCTCCTTAAGCTATACGGGGTTTGCCTATAAGTAACCAAACTTGCAAGAGTGAGAGAATCAATATTCAAGTTCAAAAGCTGATGAATAAATACTAGGTCAGCAATTCTACGACGTTCCTCTAACGAGTGCATATTAAGCAATCGGAGGCGATGGATCATTCCACGGGAGGTCCCTTAGTGCGAACCTAACAAAGTTCCGCTGCACCGATTCAATGCGTCTAGAATGAACAGCATAGCAAGGAGACCAAATCTGAGATGCGTACTCAAGAATTGGTCTAACTACAGAAAAAAATAAGTGAATAAGTGTCTGTCGATCACAAAACTCCCTTGACCACCGCTTAACAAAGCCAAGAACTGAATTACTCCGAGATACTATATGGTTTATGTGCGGAGTAAAATCGAGTTTCTTGTCTAGCATTACACCGAGGTCAGTAACGGACTCCACACGACGGATATTAGTTTCCGCAAAGGTATAATCAAAGCCGAGCTGATTGATGTTCCTAGAGAATGACATAACTTCACATTTATCCAGGTTAAGTTGCAGTCCATTTGTGGCACACCAACTCCTAAAGGTATTCAAATCATCCTGAATGCAAGAAGAATCATAACTGTTTCTAACGCATGAGAAAATCTTCATATCATCTGCATAGATTAAAACTTTGGAGTGCTTAATCAGAGGGACAATGTCGTCAATGGCAAGAATAAACAGCAGCGGCCCCAGATGGCTACCTTGCGGTACACCAGATGAAGCCCTAACGACTCTAGATAAAGTATTACGGAAAGAGACACGGTAAGTCCTATTTTTGAAGTAAGAGTAGATCCAGTCGAGCAATAAAGGCGGAAAACCCAACCTTTCAAGCTTAAGCATAATCACGGGGTGCGGGAGCTTATCAAATGCCTTACTAAAGTCGGTGTAGACACAGTCAGTCTCGAGTCCCTGTTGGAAGGCAGAGATAATGTGTGATGTAAATTCCAGAAGGTTGGTTGTTGTCGATCTACCAGGCAGAAAGCCATGTTGATTAGATGAGATTAACCCCTTACACTGCCCAACAAGCTGTGAGTATATAACAGATTCAAACAACTTGGGTATGCAGGAAAGCTTCGCGATTGGCCTATAATTTGTTATGGAGTTTTTATACCCCTTTTTATAAACAAGAATTATAAAGGCGTTCTTCCATAAGGTAGTTCCCTAGTATACCACGGGGGAGAATGACAGGATGATCTCACCCGTTTACGTGGTACACACGAATTAAACAGATCATAAATCCTATCATAAAACACGGAAACGCAATCGTCGATATCGTTATCATGAAAAAGGGATGGGAAATCAATTGAGAGAATCCTGTTCGAAAGATCAGAGAAGTCCGCCCTTTTAAAACCATGAATGTACTGATCTACGTTGGGGTCAACAATATTAGAACCATCGTAACAAAAAGAGATGAAAATGGCCGGATGTAAACTGTCAATAGCGGATAAATTACGAGAAGTCGGTTCGACTATAATGTTACTCGAATCAGATGAAAAGATAAGATCTAACTGCCTTCCCATATGGTTCTTTACATCACTCATTTGGTGTAAACCAGAGGAGGAGATGGCGTCAAGAAAATGGGAGTCTTTAGCAGTAAGACAATTTGAAGGAAGGTAGTCATCGTCATCAGCGTTGAATACCCATTGAACGCTGGGTAAGTTAAAGTCACCAAGAAGGATTATTTCGTCCTGTGGGTTTGTCATATTATTAATAAAATCTAGGCTAAGAATTAAAATATCGTAGAGACTTCGACCATCTGCATCAGCATGGTTTGTCAAGTTTGGAGGGATATAACAACATAGAAGGAATATATTCATCTTTCCCAGAGCTATCTTAAGAGCTAAGAGCTCGATTGTGAGCGTGACGGATAAAGCAGGGATATCAACCAAACTGCAATCCAAGTGCGATTTGCATGCAACCAACACGCCACCTCCACGTGCCATGGAGTCAGAGTATCTATCCTTTCGAAAAATCTGATAGGACTCGTCAAGAATTTCTGCATCAGTAAAACAACAATGAAGCCAGGTTTCAGTCAGTGCGATGACGTCGTAACAGCAGGCAAGATAAGCCTGAAATAACTGGCTTGATCTTGTTCTTAGTCCCCTTACATTTTGGTAGTAAAGGGATAGCGTTTCAAGTTTTTTTGTTTGGTAGCAGAAGTTCTATTCTGAGTGTCTCCCGCGACCCTACGACGCGGCACAAATTCGTGCGCAATGATATTCTCGGGCCAGAAATCCGGGGCAGACATTCAACATCAGAAGAAATGGTACTAATCAGATCGGAGTTCCTATTAACAGCAGTCTGCCAGGAGCCAAGGTCCGCTCTGATGTGTTTAACGCTACGGCGGGGATCATCAAGAATCGGCATCACCGGCTCACAGCTGGTTGCCAGTGATGGCGGAGACCCGTCTACACCAGACAGCGTCGTCCGAAGGTCGTCAAAACCAGCTGACAAAAAAGATACTCTAGATAAGAGATCATGAGATTTCTCAAGCAGAGACTCAGATGCCCTCCGTAGCAAGAACGAGTTTATCCAAGCTTCCGTTCAAGCAGCCCATGTCATCAGCAACAGCCTGCAAAGATGCCCAGCTGGAGGACAAACTATTTATTTTGTTGGCAACGAAAGACTGTTCAGCAGAAAACGAATCTGCAATAGTCTTCATGAGTCTAAGGACATGACAGGGCTTAATGTCAACACACTCATTACACGTAGTAAGTGCCCTCGCAGATGATTTTGAGGGGCGTTTCAAACATGCAGGATGAAACGAACCACCGCAAACACCATCGCAAACGATTTCTTCTTTGGAAATCACCAAAGAACAGGCCCTACACGTTGCCATAGGGGAAGAGGTAGCGAAAACGAATAAAAAGAAAGGGTCAACAGACGAGACAGAGTAATAAAAATTAAAAGAATAATTAAGAAAATTGGAGCACGGCAATGGAAGTAAAATAAATAAGAGAGACAAAAGAAACAATACATAAAAAGACTTGAAACTAGAAACAGATTATAATCAATGAATAAATAAATGAAGGAAACAGATTGAGACGAGAGAAAGAAAAAATAAAAACAAAAAGCAAATGATCAGCAATAGGCACAACAAAAATTATTCTAAAAATCGATCACAAAAGATAAAACGACTAAATAAATAAACCAGAAATTGTAAACACACACAAAAGAACAACGATCTGAAATAATTAAAAAACAAAAAGCAAGCACAGTGATTCCAAGAAACGGATAAGATCTCTCAGAAACGAGAAAGATATTAAAAATTTATAAAAATTGAAGCGGTCGCAAAAGATAGAAAATATAGACAAAAACATAAAACAAAGTAGGACAAAAATAAAGATAATAAAATAAGGACCGTCAGCATAAATAAAAGATAATAAATAAACAAGTAAATGATAAAATTCCAATTAAAATTATAGGCACACAACTCAAAACAAAATGTACACACAGCTGATCCACAGAACCAAAATAATGACACGGCAACAAAAGCAGAAGCAGTGAGAGAAATAGCAATTCACGGACGGTTACAACGGCATAAACACAAAATCGAACAGAGAGAACATATGGAGCAAACCGCAACTGGAAAACAAAAACAAAGCCAGGCGAGCGCACAAGTAACGGGAAAAAACGGAGGATTATTGAAATATGATAAACAATCATAAACCAAAATGCACAGAAACAACACAAATAGGTTAAACAAATTCAGAAAATTGCAAAGCAACAAAAGTCTACAAACCAACACTGCAAGCCAAAATCACGCAACCAAAACTATGCCAAATTAAATAACTAACAAGTGAACACAGTTATAACAACGCATAGCAATTCGATATCAAGTACACCACAGAAAACCACAAAAACACGTCTGCACGGCACGACAATCGACCAATCACTTGCAATATTGCCTGTCGTGCAGAGGCATCCGACTACCATTTATAAGTTTACTAACGCCGGTGTTCACTTTCATGCTCGAGCCATCAATTAACAGTTCAATGAAGTACTGGGGATTGAATATTCGTTAACAAAAATTTATCCAAGCTAGGATGGCTTGGATAAATATGGAAATTATTCTAATTATTTTCACTTACCTCTTGTGCTTGATAACCTCCTCTTTCGCTGTCACCGAACAAATGTCTTTTTCTTAACATGAAGAAGCACATCAGTTCCGCGCCAACGAGAGCAGCGCCATAGAACACCGAGTCTCGAATAACAAAAATGATAAGCCGTGGCTCACATTACATTATGTATTTGAATTTTTGTAACTGTGAAAAGAATTTTCAACAAAATAAATAAAATAATTATTGCTATAACGAAATTTTCTTTAATAAATATTATACAACGTTATATATACCCGCAAAGTTGTAAATGTGAAAAAAATGCAAGTGTCCCAATACTTTTGTGGTTGCGTAGTAGTATCACAAACTAATTTGTCTGGCAACTATTACAGAAAACTAAAGATGTCATCAGGACATATACTTTATAAGCGACGCCATCACCAGAACTTGACCAGAAAAGATAAATTTTTGAGACTGCCACAGTCCAATAGCTTTTGACAGAACGACGTCTGTCGGGTCAGCTAGTTTATACTTTAAAGTTAACATTTTACTTCTTTAAAAAATTAAAAAAAAATTTCGGCCGCAGAGTTCAGATCATACAGTGCGCATTTGCGGCGAATATAACTTGCGCGGCACAGTACCCCGATCCTCCAAGTAAATTTACCAACACTTTTTCATCAGTTTTGATAAAAATCTACTGCAATAGCAATCGTATGCAATACTTAATTTTCACAATTTGACAAACGTTTAAACCTAGTGCGCTAATTTTTCGTCATATTTTAAGTTCAAAATAGTGTTCTTAAATTGCCAAAATTAATTATTTATGTCTGAACTTAGGCTATTGCAGTCGTAAAATAGTTATTAAGTATGTGTGCAAAATTTGAAGTGGTTGATTAGTATTTTGTCAGTGCTGTGCCGCGCACGAAAAAAAGACGTTTTGAGAAAAACGCGTTTAAAGTTTGCGAAACAGATTTCTACGGAATCAAACTAAGTACCTGTAAAACTGATTCGGGTAACACTATAGACGAACCGACTTCTCGTAATTTATCCGCTAGCGACAGTTAACATCCGGCCATTTTTATCTCTTTTTGGTACGATGGTTCTAATATTGTTGACCCCAACGTAGATCAGTTCGTTCTTGATTTTAAAAAGGCGGACTTCTCTGATCTTTTAAACAGGATCCTCTCAATCGATTTCCCATCTTTTTTTGATGATAGCGATATCGACGATTGCATTTCCGTGTTTTATGATAGGATTTATGATCTTATTGTGATTTCGTCTATTGTCATGGCAGCTTTTTAGCGTTATCATCATCTTTATACAGGGAATACCTTGATAATGTTCGCGATAACTTGCATAATGATCCTCGTACCTGTTCTAAATTTGTAAATATGAAGAAAAAAACTGATAACTATCTATCTACAATGTGGTACAATGGATCCTCTAGTTGAAGCGCGCTCGATATAGCCGATAACTTTACATTGTTTTCTGAGGGCGCTTTTTTATCAGGCAACTTTGTGCCTTCGCTGGAAGAGTTTGGTCATATCCAGGATCGTCCCGCTGCCTCCATTGCTTTGCCCATTATATCTCGTGATATTATTATGGTATCAATGGTATAAGGGAACTTAAAATGGACTTTTCTTTTGGTCCTGATGGCATTCCACCTGCATTATTGAGATCCTGTTCTGACGCCTTACTCACTCCACTGAAACCAATCTTCAACAAATCTCTTCAGGCCGGTAGATTTCCTACGTTATGGAAGAGCTCTTTTATAATTCCTGTTTATAAAAAGGGGCATAGAAACTTAATAACAAATTATAGGCCAATCGCGAAGCTTTCCTGCATACCCAAGTTGTTTGAATCTGTTATATATTCACAGCTTGTTGGGCAGTGTAAGGGGATAATCTCATCTAATCAACATGGCTTTCTGCCGGGTAGGTCGACGACAACTAACCTGCTTGAATTTACATCCCACATTATCTCTGCCTTCCAACAAGTTCTCCAGACTGACTGCGTGTACACCGACTTTAGTAAGGCATTTGATAAGCTTCCTCATTCTGTGATTATGCTTAAACTTGAAAAGTTGGGGTTTCCGCCTTTATTGCTCGACTGGATCTGCTCTAACTTAAAATAGTTTTTAAAAAAAAGTTCAACCGACTTCACAAAAAGCGGTAAAAAGCATAAAATAATTTTCAATTTTATATCTATTACGACATTTTGAAGTCGGTGCAAATCAAACAAACCAAACAACTACAACAAAAATATTTAATCGTCATTTCTTATGATCCCGTGAGCTGAAACGTTCAGGTAGTATTATGTATTATTTTCAATTGTGGTACTGTAGTTGTTTTATTTGTTTAATTTGCACCGACTTCAAAATGTCGTAATAGATATAAAATTAAAAATTATTTTATGCTTTTTAGCGCTTTTTGTGAAGTCAATTCAACAATTTTTAAAAACTATTTTATTTTTCACTTTTTAGTTTCTTCTACTCTATACAACGAATAAAGAACCATCCAAATCGGTCCACGAGTTGAAAAGTTAGGTTTAACCCCCTACCCCACCTCCATTCCACTAAAAAATTTTTCTCATGGTATCAATCAAGGAATATGCTCTACCGAACAGAAAAGGAATCATCGAAATCGGTCCACGCGTTACGAAGTTACTACCCCTCCCCCACCTCCACCATAGGACCAAATTATTCTCCTATTAGCAATGGGGGATCACACTCTGTACAACAGCAAAATAACCATCCAAGGTTCCACCCTCCAATATCCAAATCGGTTCACGCGTTACGAAGTTAGACGACCCTTCCCCCCTCCCCCTCACCCTAGGCCAAATTTTTTTCTCCTATTAGCAATGGGGGATCATACGCTGTACAACAAAAAAAGAACCATCCAAGTTGGTCCACGCGTTACAAAGTTAGGTTTCACCCCCACGACAAAAAAATAATCATCAAAATCGGTCCACGCAAAATAAAAAAAAATACACGTCAACATACTGAGTATCTTTCCGTAATACTTTATGCAGAATCGTTACGGCTTCATCTGGCGTACCGCAGGGTAGCTATCTGGGGCCGTTGCTGCTTATTCTTGCCATTGGCGACATTGTCCCTCTGATTAAGCACTCCAAAGTTTTAATCTACGCAGATGATATGAAGATTTTCTCATGCGTTAGAAACAGGTATGATTCTTCTTGCATTCAGGATGATTTAAATACATATATTCAAGAACTGGTGTGGATCTAATGGCCTGCAGCTTAACTTGGAGAAATGTGAGGTTGTGTCATTCTCTAGGAACCAAAATCAGCTCGTCTTTGCAAAAACTAATATCTGTCACGTGCAGTCCGTTACTAACCTTGTTCCGAAGCTTGACCGTAAACTTGATTTCACTCTGCACATTACCTACATTGTTTCTAAGAGTAATTCAGTTCTGGGTTACTTAAAGCGTTGGTCAAGGAAATTTTCTGATCGGAAGACCTTAAGACTTATTCTTTTCTTTGGTTAGGCCAATTCTGGATTATGCATCTCAGGTTTGGTCTCCCTGCTATGCTGTTCATTCTAGACGCGTTGAGTCGGTGCAACGGAACTTGTTAGGTTCGCACTAAGAGACCTTCCGTGGAATGATCCAACCTGCTAACCTAGTCTTTATTCACCAGCTTTTGAACTCAAACACAGATTCTTGCACTCTTGCAAGTATGGTTTCTTACAGACATACCCCGTATAGCTTAAGGAAATTGCCTTTAAAAAAGAAAAGTAAAAACACTTGTTTTACTTCCACAAATAGGAGTTAAAATTTTCCTTTGGGATGGTGATCGCTGAAAAATATCAGCGCTCAAAGAAAGATGATGGATGTTTCGACCAAAAGTACAAGCTGGTCATCATCAGCGTGGTATTTGTACTTTTCACCACGGACATCCATGACGAAAGGTCAAAAACACAACTCCTATAAGTACTCAGTTTTAAATCTGAGTACGAATTATATGAAGAGGATTTTTAGTCCATCAATTTCATATAACACCAATACTGGTTAAATATTGTTTATATCAGAAAGTTTCCTTTCAATAACACTTGGTGGAAGTCATTTATTAAAAAATTAAAATAATCCCACATACATGTTATTTGTATATAAAAATTATAATTGTCCTTTTAAAAAATATTTGAAAAAACTTTTCGTATAAGGGTCAATCAATCATATCAAATCGACCAACGATGGTCCCTGACAAAATTTATTTATTTCTCATTTTTTTTACCTAAGTTTGTACTATACTCTAAGAGTTGAAAAAAGGTATTCATTAATTTTTTAGATGATTAGTTTTTTTTGGAGCCGCCATTTTGTATTGATGCCTCAGCCTATTTTGCATTTCACAGAGGTTTGTGTTAAACGCTGTAACTTCTTGGTTTTTAAAGATATTCAGTTCAAACAAAAACCATGTTTAAGAGCATAAAATGTACAATATTTTCTCTCCAGTATATATTTAGGCAAACTTAACTGTAAATACGAAAAACAAATTGGTAAATATTAACGTTTTCAAACTAAACACCTGCTCTTTTAAAATTAAAAATGTTAAAGATAGAACTAAGACTCAGCTTCAATTTTTTTTCTGGATGTCTTTATAGTATACTACTTCCCTTAAAATTTCAGGCCTTACAGTTATATCCGTTTTTTTATTGAGTCTTCAAATATTGCGATTTTTCGAAAATCGCGCGTTTTCAATCTGAAATATCTCAGAAAGGACACAATTAAAAAATCCAAAATTTTCGGAAACATTCCTTTATTGTATTGTAATAAGTGTTTAAAATTTCATCACTGAGACTTTATTTTTTTTTCGTTATAAAAAATATAAATTTGCTACATTTACAAATTTATAACTAAAAAACTAATTAAGTCTCGGTGATGAAATTTTAAACACTTATTACAACATAATGAAGGAATGTTTCCTGAATATTTCACAACTAAGACTATTAATTTTTTAGTTATAAATTTTCAAATATAGCAAATTTTAATTTTTAATTTTTTTATAATTAAAAAAATAATAAAGTATCAGTGATGAAATTTTAATCATTTATTACAATATAAACACGGAATGTTTCCTGAAAATTTTGGATTTTTTAATTGTGTCCCTTCTGAGATAAATGCGACATTTTCGAAAAATCGCAAAAATTTTGCTCAATATCATTTTGACGAAACTACTAAAAAAAGTGCGTTACATTTCGCTAACATGGCTTAATTACAACTACTTATACCTCTACAATATTTTTGTTTTAATGCCTAACAGAAGTGTATACTAACTATTCTTTCTTATTTCTTAGGCAATTCCCACAGAATGTCCCGAAATAAAGAGAAATATGATAATAACAATTCTAGAAGACAGCAAACATTTATGTCACCCGAGGAAATTGCCGCTGGAAAGAAAACATTTTGGCATGGATTGGAGATAACAGGTTAGATATATAGCAATAATTAGTTAATTTTAACTTTTGGTTCATGAAATATTTGTATATATGGAATATCGATGACGACATTTAAGGTGATATTTCAAAAACACGCAAATCGAATAAAATAATCTGAAGGACGATGAATAATTGGAAATTCTTTTTCGAAGAAAATTGAAAGCTAAATGTTCCAATAAATTGTAAAATCGATACTTAAAAAATTAACTGCCTTGTTATCTTTCGATGTTAAGAACAGTTCCCATACAAATGGGGCATGCTTCCTTACTGGATATGAAAAAAAATATTTTTGTACATGTTGTGGAAGTCAATAAAGGTGTCTATAAAACAGTTTTAGCCCGATTGGCCGCTTCACTCCGGAGTTCTGATTTTTTTAAAATAGCAAAAACAGAGAATTCTCATTATTTATAGTTGCGAAAAGAAATTACTTTGCACATTTAAATTTTTTGTCACCAATCCATTTATTGACCTAAAAACTACGTGGTACCAAGTTTCTGAGAGACCCATTATGAAAACTTGGTACAATAAACCGACTGGTAACAAAGACATTCAAAATGCCCGAAGTTGTTCTTTCTTGTCACAATTTGGTAAAATTCAACTTGGATCCAAAATACACTAATTCTTTTACGTTTTACGTTTACGTGAGTTTTAGCTGGACTGCATGCAGTACATATTTATATATGCATAGTGTGATGATAGCAGCGTATTAGGCAGGTTAAGTGATACTTTTCGTTGACAGCAGCATACTAGGCAGGTGAAGTAATACTTTTCGTTGACAACTGTGTGACTTTATATTAATAATTTGCTAAGTGGTTTTTGTACATTTTTGAATGTTTATTGACAATTACTTCTTCACACATTATTAATAAATAGTTTTTATATATTGTGCGGTGTTTTTGTTATAAATTTACTGCTTTTAAATTTATTTCAATAAGCGAAACCTTGTTGAGGTTATGGGTAAGGAAAAGAACATTCCAGAAGCAAAAATTGTTTAAATACATGCTACTTCATACTTCGCATTCTCAGCGACAAATAGCAGCAATTGCAAAATGAGAATTGATGAGAGAAAAATTAGGGGCATTTGTTTGGAAAACAGCAAAAAGCCTCGCAGAGTGCTGACCAAATTGATCTAAGAAGCTGGTGCGCCAACATCAGACATGCCTGTTCGTCGGAGGTTAATAGAGCAAGGTTTCCAGCTCGCCGTCCAGCAAAAAAACCGAAATTGACGAAAGCCATGAAGGAAAAACGGCTTCAGTGGGCCAAACATTGGAACTGGGCAAAGGAAGACTGGAAAAAGGTAAACAAACATTTTAATATAAGTTTCTTTACTATCTTTAACACTCACTATTGTCTAAGAATATAAAAATTTAATACTACAATTTTGCCAGGTTAGCTTTTCGGATGAATCATCCATTGAAATCCTTATGGACAAAAGTGCATTTGTGCGCAGAAGGGCGGGAGAAAAGTATCACCCAGATTGCATTATTGAAAGGGTAAAACATCCCCTAAAGATAATGCGGTGGTCTGTGATCAGTGGTCGATGAACTGGTCGGCTGTATATCGTTCAAGAAACAATGCGTCAAGATCAGTATATCCGAGCATTGGAAACCCAACTATTCTCTCAAATTCGTGAGTGGTTCCCAAACAATGAAGACTATGTCTTTATGCATGATTCGGCCCCATGCCATAAAGCTAAAACGGTTACGGCTTACCTGACCAAACAAAAAATTCAAGTGGGAATTATTAAAGCGTGAAATTGCGTCAGAAATAATCACAAATAAGCAGCAGCTGATTGACAAACTAAAATCAGTATGGCACAACGACGTAGAAACTGCAGAAAAAATATTGACAGTGTGCCTAAACGAATTCAAGCCATTATTGATGCGAAGGGGCGCGTGACAAAATACTAAAATATTATTTTATTTATTTATTAATAATTTGAATAAGTTTTTTTTTCTTTGTTAAAAGCATAAATATACTTTTTGTTACAAAAAACATATATATATATATATATATATATATATATATATGTATATATATATATGTATATATATGTATATATATGTATGTATATATATGTATATATATATATATATATATGTATATATATACAGTGTCGGTCAAAACAAAGGGAACTGAATGCAATAGAACCAATTTGTTTTGATATATCTGTATTGCATGTGATTACTATGAAAGAAATATATTATTATTAATTATTTCAGTGTTCCTTATTATTATTAGTACAAACTTTTTTAAAACAACAAATGCATAACGAAATAAAAATTAAAATCTGTTAACAATTGCTTTTTCGCTAGGTCATAACAAAGGGAACTGATAAAAGAACTTAAATGTAACTTCATTTTATTGTAGACAAACTCAATATTTAGTTGAGTATCCATTATTTTTTATTACTTCATAACATCTCTTCGGCATAGAACTAATAATTTTATTAATTATTTTTGGAGACATTTTATCCCATTCAATTTTAACTGCTTCGTAAAGTTTTTCACCGGTTGCCCATTTGCCGTACCTTCTTACCTTCTGTTTTGCAATAGTCCAACAATTTTCTATTGGGCTTAAGTCTAGAGATTGGGCTGGCCATTTTAACACATCAATTTTGTTTGCACTCATCCAAGTCTTAACTAGTTTGGAAGTGGGTTTCGGGTAGTTGTCTTGCTGGAACCTCTATTTCAACATCATATTGTCCTCTGCATATGAAAGCATAACGGTTTCTAGTATATTTTTATACTGGAAAATGTCCATAATGCCATCAATGCGATGTAGTGGTCCTACTTCTTGACCGGAAACACATCCCCAGACCATCACGGTTTTCCATCCTCCATGCTCAACTGTTCGAATACAGTTTTTTCGATTCAACCGGTCACTCGGTCGTCTTCGAACTCTTATCATCCCATCTGAATTCTGTAAGTTAAACTTCGAAGTGTTCTCTTCTCTGACGAATCGAAGTTTAACTTACAAAAATCTGAATTCTGTAAGTTAAACTTCGAAGTGTTCTCTTCTCTGACGAATCGAAGTTTAACTTACAAAATTCAAATGAGAAGAAGAGAAGTGACGAAGAAAAGTGTTCTCTTCTCTCAAAAATCGCAGTTTAACTTACAAAATTCAGATGGGATGATACAAGTTCGAACAGTTACGCAGGGAGGAAGGAAAAGCGTGATGGTCTAGAGATGTGTTTCCGGTCAAGAAATAGGCCCACTACATCGCATTGATGGCATTATGGACAGTTTCCAGTATAAAAATATACCAGAAACCGTTATGCTTCCATATGCAGAGGATAATATGGCGTTGAAATGGAGGTTCCAGCAAGACAATTACCCGAAACCCACTTCCAAACTTGTCAAAACTTGGATGAGTGCAAACAAAATTGATGTGTTAAAATAGCCAGCCCAATCTCCAGACTTAAGCCCAATAGAAAATTGTTGGACTATTGCAAAACAGAAGGTAAGAAGGTATGGCAAATGGGCAACCGGTGAAAAACTTTACGAAGCAGTTAAAATTGAATGGGATAAAATTTCTCCAAAAATAATTAATAAAATTATTAGTTCTATGCCGAAGAGATGTTATGAAGTAATAAAAAATAATAAATACTCAACTAAATATTGAGTTTGTCTACAATAAAATGAAGTTACATTTAAGTTCTTTTATCAGTTCCTTTTGTTATGACCTAGCGAAAATGCCATTGTTATCAGATTTTAATTTTTATTTCGTTATGCATTTGTTGTTTTAAAAAAAGTTTGTACTAGTAATAATAAGGAACACTGAAATAATTAACAATAATATTTTTTTTCATAGTAATCACTTGCAATACAGATATATCAAAACAAATTGGTTCTATTGCATTCAGTTCCCTTTGTTTTGACCGACACTGTATATGTATATATATATGTATATATATATATATTTATATATATATATATATATATATATATATATATATATATATATATATATATATATATATATATATATATATATATATATATATATATATATATACTTACTTTCACAGAGGACTCTTTGGAAGCATTCAGAAATTGTTTATTCATTTACAATATTTCATCAATATGCTGATTACTACAAAAGAACTAAGCAACAAACTAAATAAAAAAAACTAAATAAAAACAATATAACAAATCATATAAAAAACAAAGAACAAGAAGAGAATTCGCAAAATATAAATTCAGAAAACAAAAGTGCCAAAGTGAATAAAAAGTAAAAAGCATAACAAAAACCAAAAAGTAACCTCAACAAAGCTGACTCCTCACATGATTACGCGATAGATGAAAATCAATGCAATTAAAAGTGGAATTAAAAAATCGCGACATCGACGTTATAGGTTCATTTAATCCATAATTAGTACGATGAAAAGGTAACCGAAGAAAGTCATGATTCCTCAGGGAGCGAGCTGGAACCGATATACCAAAGCTACCAAAGAGAACAGAAGAATCAATGGACCCACGAATGCAGTCGAAAGCAAAGAGGATCCCGGCGTTACGGCGTCTCTTTTCAAGTGTTTCCAAGTGCAGAAGTTTAAGTCTATCAGCATAAGGAGGTAACATAAGGGAGTTATTCAAAAGAAGGCCTCGAAGGGCAAACCTAACGAACCTCGGTTGAACAGCTTCAATGCGATTGATATGTGACACATAGAGCGGTGACCAGACTGGAGAGGTATATTCTAGCATAGGCCGGACAAAACTGCAATATAAGAGCTTTCTAATGTAAGGGTCATCAAATTCCCTTGACCAACTCTTCACGAAACCAAGAGTCATATTAGCCTTGTTGACTATGGCATCAAAATGATCCTGGAAAGAAAATTGAGAATTGAGCCAAACACCCAGGTCCTTTGTCTTAATAACTCTTGTTAAAGGACAACCCTCTATGGTAAAGTTATATTGAATTGGAGAACTTTTTCGTGAGAAAGACATGGATGTACACTTGCTAATATTTAGGGGAAGGTCGTTAATGGAACACCAATTCTGAAAGGCGTCCAAGTCGGAATTTAAGAGTAGGCAATCGGCATTGTCAGACACAGTGCGAAATATCTTAGCGTCATCGGCATAACAAAGAATATTTGAGTTAGACAGTATCGCAGATATATCATTGATATAAATTATAAATAACAATGGGCCAAGGTGGGAGTCCTGCGGTACACCGGAAGTGTTGAAAATTGCATCAGATAGAGCTCCACGAAAAGAAACCCTCTGAGTGCGTTCAGACAAGTACGAATGAATCCAATTTACAAAAACTCGCGGAAACCCAAGGAGAGAGTGTTTGAGAATAAGAATTCTATGATTTATTCTATCGAAAGCCTTGCTGAAATCGGTAAAAATACAGTCAACTTGCTTACCACCTTCAATTGCAGAAATACAGAAGTTAGAAAATTCCAGGAAGTATAGAACATCGCAAATAAGTGCCTCAAAAATCTTGGATATACAACACCTTTTTTGTGAAGGGGAATAATTAATGAGGTTTTCCAAGCCTTCGGAAAAACACCGCAACGAGTTGAGAGATTAAATAAATAACGCAAAATAGGAGCAAGAACGGAACCACATCTTTTCACGAGTGAGGCAGGGATACCTTCAGGACCAATTGAAAAACTATCAGTCAAGGTAGAAAATCTTCAAAATCGTAACTTCGTCAAGTAAAATTTCTTTGGGTTCAAGAGAAGTCGGTGTAAACCTCGTAAAATGGGTAAAATCCTTAATGTTAATATCACAGATATCATTCAAAAACGCAGTTTTAAAAAAATCGGCAAACAGGTTTGCTATCGTCTAGGGCTCATTGCTTTCGCTGCCTCCGAAAGACAAAGAAGATGGATAGCCATCAGAATTGCGCTTCATGTTCACGAACCTCCAAAAACGCTTAGGATCGACTCGTAGGGACGCTTTCATTCTATTAATATAATTATTATAAGAAGACACTAAGTCAGATATAAATTGACTGCGTAAATTGGAATAAGTTAAATAGTCATCGTCGCTCCTGGAGGAACAAAACCTCTTCCAGGCCTTACATTTAATATTCTTTAAATGTTTCAAGGAACTATCAAACCAAGGCAGACTAGAACGCAAGTTATTCGATTTAGAAATAGGGACACAATAAGTAAAACAGATAGACAGCAAATTATAAAAAGATCTTACGGCCACATTAATGTCACGTTCATCGAGGACGCTACTCCAATCACAAGCTGAGAGCCAATTGTTAATCACGGAGAAGTCAGCCTTACTGAAGTTATAACAAGCATCATCTGGTACACAAGAAGCCATCATAACTGGATCAATGAAAAGAGCAATATGAAGCGCAGGGTGATGACCCGACTCCGGAACAATGGGCACCAAGCATCGTCTCACCAGTGTACTAGCAGGATCATTAGAAAATACTAGGTCGAGGAACCTTCCATGATCATTAGAAATACTGCAAGTCTGTGTTAAGCCCGAAGAAGCAAGGCTATCTATAAAAGAAAAAGCAAACTGATTGGCAGACCGAAAAGAAAGAACCAAGCCATCATCCGAGTGTGAGAGCTCCCAGCCAACATCCGGCAGGTTAAAGTCACCCAAAAGCAACAATTCATCAGAAGGCATCAAGGCGTGTGAGAGGTCTTCCAGGCAGGAGGCAAAGCTTTCATAAACACAAGACGGGGAACCCGGAGGAATATAAGCGGCCGAAATGAATACAGTTTTGCCAGGCAGTCCGATAGCGATACATAAAATCTCCAAATCATCGGAATTCGGGATGTCAACCAGTCTGCATGGAACATCGCGACGCACAGCGCAGAGAACACCGCCTCCCACGGGCGCATCAAGCAAATCAGCATGACGATCACGGCGAAAAACAATATACTCAGAGCTAAACAGCTCCGCATCCAGAATTCCCTGAAATAGCCACGTTTCAGTCAAACAAATCACGCCGTAACAAAGATCGCTGGAGCCATTAAAGAGCCTAGCCGTTTTTGAACGAAGACCAGTGTTCTGCATTAAAGACAACTGACTTTCTTGTCATCACTAGATGTCTCACAGTCCTTTTTAGAGAACCCCCTATACCATCAACGGGACCCTTGCCGTGAGAAGTTGCAAAATAGCTCCATATTATATGGACGTCATGTCTTTCTTCCAACAGCTTTATTGCTTCGGCAATGAACCTGTTTTTAAACTGACAGGCAAGACCGTCTGACCGTCTGACCACAGATGCACTTCCATAATATTGTCAGGCAATTCCTTAAGAATTCGGTCTATATATATAGTGGCAGTCTTTTTATCGTGGTGGTGATTATCGGACACTATAAAGATGGGGTGCTGTTTTCCAGAAAACCAAGCGGATACAGTGAACAAAGTTACTTGAGGTTTGACCCAATGAAAACTTTGTATTTCGTCCTGAGCAATACACGTAAAGTTCTCAGAAAAATCCACTTGAATTAAGGCAACTTTAGGGTTATGATTCGGTGATGATACACACTTTTTATCACTTTCATAAGAAGCAGCTTGGTGTCTTTTGATGTAGGCATGTTCGTAGAATCCTGGAGACATTCCTATAACATGCTCAATGAGTTCATTCACTGTGCCATTTTCTTGGGCTTTGCATAGTTTTCCCTACCAGTCTTTCCACACATACCACGTCACTTCATCAGGCATGTTGTTGCATGCATGCTGATATTCTCCAAGTTTAATTTTCAGAGAATGTTTACACTGTTGGCATCTATTCATCCAGCATTCTGTTTTTGGTGATTCGCAAAGAAACCACTCTATAAAACTGTGGTCATACTTTGGACTACTTATAACAGAACTCAACGTGTTCACTGCCAACAGAAAATTTTCATGATATTTGCAGAGACAAACATTATGAGGCAATTTGTTAGATAGGTACACATACTTCGCTCTCAAATGAGAGAATTTGCTCCTTCCAACAATCGCTCCGAATTCTTTAACAAATAGAGCGTGAGTTTCAGAGAGTGATTGGAATAAACAACGAGTCTGTATTCTCTCTTTATCTCCGTTTTCTTTGCGGATAGTAACGCAGTCTTTTAGGCCGGGAGACTGGCGACTTATATCATCACGCTGATAAAATTCTTTGATCTTTTCGAGCACAGCGTCGTCTAATTTGTTAGATAGGTACACATACTTCGGTCTCAAATGAGAGAATTTGCTACTTCCAACAATCGCTCCGAATTCTTTAACAAATAGAGCATGAGTTTCAGAGAGTGATTGGAATAAACAACGAGTCTGTATTCTCTCTTTATCTCCGTTTTCTTTGCGGATAGTAACGCAGTCTTTTAGGCCGGGAGACTGGCGACTTATATCATCACGCTGATAAAATTCTTTGATCTTTTCGAGCACAGTGTCGAGATGCGTGTCTTTTTGCTGCTAATTCAGGCATTTTTAAAGCACTATTTTCTTCCAGCAATCTTTTTAAAACAATATGCTTCTTTAGGTCACACCGTGGTAAAACTTTTCGAACGCGTGATGTTGCTCTTCCAATAGCCTGGGGATTTATTGATGTCGAGGAATTTGATGCTATTGAGTCATTTACTGATGCTGCGTCTCTTCCAATAATTTTTCGTAATCTGTGTTTAGTCACTCTTTCTTTGGTTTTCTCGCGTTCTTTTTTTATCACGCTTATCCGTTTAGCTGCAGGATATCCTTCAATAATATCTTTTTTCTTCTTTCTGCTTTTTTGGCAAGCTAGTTTATGTTTTTTTATACTCTTCGTATTTTCCTTCTTGTTTCAGTTTCTCCCTTCGTCTTTTCATTTTTTCTGCCGCAGTGAGAGGCATTGTGCCTAAAACAAAATCAGTTACTCGTGTTAAAAAAATAACGCGAGTTACCGGTAACTTGCGTTACACTATTCTTTAAGCAATTTTTTAAATATTATTAATTGTGAAATAAAAAACTAGTCGTTTCTGGTAATACTTTAACGAAAACATATAGGACTTTTAATATGATTTGATACAACTGACGTTTAATGCAAAAAAAATAAAGTTATTAAATTATAGGTAACTCGCGTTACATAGAATTATGGAATTTTCTAGAAGAATTTTTGGTATGTTTGTCTAGTGTAAAACTTTATCTCTTTACGCCAATAGGTTTGTCGTTCTTTACTTTTGTAATAACCTGAAGTCTCTTACCCAGCAATCCAGCATAAATTCGTTTAAAAAAATTTAATTTTTTTTTAGGAAATTTTTAATTTTTTTTCGAAATTTTTTTAAATTTTTCAAAGTTCGCCACTTTTAATTTTGAAATTTTTTTTTTTTTCAAAAAAAACCTTTCTGCTTTGATACCGCAAGTTTCGTAGTGGGAAAACTTTTTTTTAATTTGAAAAAATGTTTCTGTATTTTTCTGAAATTGACTAATCTCTCCGTTCTTGTGTCAAATATAAAATAGTTTTTAATAAATATATCAATGATATTTAATGATAAATATATAACTTAACAACTTAATAAAAAGGTTTCTGAATAATTCTGAATTAATTTACTGATTTATTTCATGAATAATAAAATAAGTAGGTAATAATATATTTTTTATAGTATTTATTCAACATTTTTTTGGCGTTTAAACAATTTACAAACTTTGTACTCTGCTGAATTTGAAAATTTTTTTACGAGAAGGCATCCATCTGTGTTTGGTATCACACAATGCAACTGCTGAGTTCCCTGTAATAGTTTTCATTTTAGAAAATCGGTCGTTTACTGCTTTATTGTAGTGTTTTTCCGACGAAAATTTTATTGTTATATTTGGCAGATTATTATTAGAAGCCCATACATATAATTCGTGAGGTGTGGTTATTTGTTTATCAACAGGTAGTTGGAGACTCGCTCTCGCAACTGCTGTTTTTAATGTACCGCCAATGCCATCAAACGGTCCTTTTCCGTGCGCAGTAGAAAAAAAATGCCACTCACCAGGTATTCCAAAATCACTGTTGTGATAGTACAAATTTACAAAGTTTTTGAAATTTTTAAATTGCTGAGGAGCTCCGTCCGAAAAGTAGTAAATTTTGCTAGCTTGTTTAGATATATCCTTTACAAAATCAGTTATTATTTTTGTGAACACAAGTACTGCAACGGCGTTATGATTATTGCAATCTGAAATAATCACTAAACTTCTGTGTTTGATTTCATTATTTATTTTAAAATAACTAACTACTGGAAAGACAGTGGCTGAATTATTATTCCAGTGAAAACCAGATGCAGCATTTTGGACTACGAAAGCATAATTTTCTGCAAAATAACAAATAATAAGGAATTCATCTATTTTCAATGATTCTTTTAATGATTTTAAAAATTTCGCTTGTTCTTTAGCGATGTATGAGTGAGGTAACAGTGTTTTCAATTCTCTGCAAAAATCTTCGACGAAATCATGTGAACCCTTGATGAACGGTCCAAGACTAGTTCTTGGTTTTGAAGTCCAGTATTTGTAAGTGACATTTTCGATTTCATTTTCATCCAAAAGTGTACTCAAAACATCAGATAACTTATCTATCGCAGGGCAATTTTTGCAAGTACTCAAGTAGCATTGGGATAATGGATGATAGAATTAATCCTTCTAACTCAGAAGGCGCACTTCATAGGCAGAAGCCTAGAATCAATTGACCTATTCACCAGAATATAACGTATATTGAGATGAATGAGGCTCCCACAACCCATGCAATAAAATATTAGTAAACAAAAAAAAATATTAGTAAACAAAAAAAAAAACAAAAATCCAAAACACGCCCACACAAACAATCAGGGGTGCACAGACAACAGAGATCGTTTCAGCAAATCCTTAGTAAGAGTCAGACACATATTCACGGCTCTACACATGCGATTTATAGGCTCATGCATACCATAGTTAGACCGAGAGTGAACAACATGCAGTAAAGGCAGTCTTCTAAAGCTATACGGGGTATGCCTATAAGAAACCGTACCTGCGAGAGTGCAAGAGTCTATGTTCGAGTTCAAAAGCTGGTGAATAAAGACTAGGTCAGCAACTCTACGTCGTTCTTCCAACGAGCGCATATTAAGCAATCGGAGGGGATCCACATAAGGAGGAAGCCTAAGTGGATCATTCCAATGAAGGTCTCTTAGTACGAACCTAACAAAGTTCCGCTGCACCGACTCAATGCGTCTGGAATGAACAGCATAGCAGGGAGACCAAACCTGAGATGCATACTCGAGAATTGGCCTGACCAAAGAAAAGAATAAGTGAATTAAGGTCTTCCGATCAGAAAACTCCCTTGAACACCGCTTTACATAGCCAAGAACTGAATTACTAAATCAAGCAAATTGAATAAATAAACAAGAATACAACCAGCAGTCAAATAAAAACACACGCAAACAACAGATTAAAGGAAATACACACTTCCACCGAAATAATACAAGCACACAACGGGATCAAACGAGCAATGACCCAGGCAACAATAACATAAACACAAGCACAGAATCAACTGTCCACACCGAGCAAATCAAACGGGAGAACAGATTAAGCGGGAAACAGACACAACTCACATAAGTTCAACGTAGCAGATAACAAATATTTGCTGGCGGAAAATGGAACCAAAACTAACAATCTAAAACAAAAACAAAAAGCACAATAACCGCGATTGCTATACAATTTCATTAAAACAAAATCACATGCACCAATGCCACAGACTGAAAACAAAACGGTATATAGTAATAAAAACACAAGAACGAGGCAAGACAAAAACACGTCCGATCACTCTGAACACAAGAACAATAATGCTGCATTGGCTTTTCAGCGTCCTTTGTTAATGATTGTAAATTAGCTCCTAGAATTAAGAAATATATAAATATAAATTTTACTATGATTATAAATTTGATTTATAATTACCGAGCACCATCAACTTAATATTTTGATGCATCGCACAAACACAAATAGTGTGCGTTCCACTTCCTCCTGCTAATACACTGTTTCTCGGTCGAAAACAAGCAAATTTAGAAAATCCGACTTTTTCCAAAGGGTATTCTCCCCGAAAACTTTATATACTTTACTTTCGGTATAAAAATTGAACATTTTTTCTTTCAATTGATCAGAAATTGTTCGCCATATAAATTAAAATGACTGTTTAAAAGAAAATTTCTTAACAGCGCCTGAAGCAAATACGCTAATCATACTTAAAATAACTCTGATAAATCCATGCAGGGTAGATTTAAGGTCCTGAAATTCATGTAAAGTTCAGTGTGAATAGCCACCGTTATATTAAATACGTATTTTACGTTGCCTATACTTAATTTTGATTGAGGTGTAGAAAATATTCCTTTTTCCTCAGTAAGTTTTTTAGCTACTCGTGCCATGTGTCTTGAAGTATTCATCGTTCGACTAAGTTTTCTTTCACTCCATCTGGTCGGCAATAGGGTTAAAATTTGATTTTTTTCTGTTTTTTCTGTATTTTCATCATTAAATTTAGCTTTTAAAACTTCTATTAATTCACGAAAATTTTCACCATCATCCTCAAAATTTGACTGCTCAGCGGTAGTCAGCAGTAACGACTTTTTTAAATTAAAAGAAATTTTATTAATTTTACGATTTAAATATTTATGATCGTTTAATTTTTCTGAAGAAATTGGTGATTTATTTAACAACTGCAACGCTTTATTTGTCATAGGCAAAGATTGTTTAACATTATCACTGTCCCTATTACTGTTAGCGTTATTATCACAATCATCACTTACATCATTATCACTGTCACTTAAATTATCTTCACCATCATTAATATAATTTGTTTGTTGTTTAATAATCACTAATGCATTTTTCTACAGGCAGTGCACAATAGATATGAATCACTTAATCCTAATACTTTTTCATATTTACAGTTGCCTGGCGTAAGCTAGACATAATAAAATGGTTTTTTAATTCAAAAGAATTACAACAGCGATCGAATTGTCTACTTAATTCCATATTATATAAAATACTGTCAATAATGTAAAGTTTGACTAATTTTTAGTTTTACTGAATTCTTGGATGTTGTGTCGTGAAGGCTCACAGAAAAAAAATCAAAACTGGGAATGCCGCAATCAGTCAAAAAAACACCAAAATAAATTGAGTAATTTATTTATTAGCACAAATCACTAATATATGAAATCACAACTTTAATAATCCTTTGTTATTTGTTGCACACGAAACATGCTGTATAGCAAGATGTCTGACTCACGTTTTATCTTTTCGGTAATCTATATAGCTTGA
The DNA here is from genome assembly GCA_964036015.1 of Leptarthrus brevirostris. NCBI lineage: Eukaryota > Metazoa > Arthropoda > Insecta > Diptera > Asilidae > Leptarthrus > Leptarthrus brevirostris. The sequence continues at coordinate 81,229,407 of OZ038371.1, forward strand.
TATCAACTAACAATCAAGAGTGCAGCGAACACCGTTCACTTTAACCCTTAACGGTCAAAAAGTCCCGCTACGCGCCATAGCACTTATTTCATAGAAAACGCAAGGCCACAATACGGGAAAATGTGAAAAAGTGAGTTTTCATTTCATGAGCAAAAATTAAAAAATTCCGCTTAACCAATTTCGGGAAAATGTAGAAATAGGGTTTGAGGTATTTCCGTGCAACATATACAGAAGACAAAAAATTATTTGACTTAAATAATGAAAAGTATAAACTATTACAAGAATTAGGATAATGTGAAGAAACGGAGAAATGAACTGAAGATTAACACATGGTTTAAATGCAGAAAAATAGAGAAACATTTTTTCAAATTAAAAAAAAAAATTAAACAAAAGTTTTCCCACTTCGAAAATTGCGGTATCACAGCAGAATGAATCAAGGATTTTAAAAAAAAAAAATCTCAAAATTAAAAGTGGCGAACTTTCACTTTTCTAATTATCACCTATCACTTCACGGGTTAAAATACAACTGACTCACTAGGCTACTCAGCCCTATTTATACTACTTAGCTTAATTCTAGAAAGTTCAGCAACTTAGTTCTAATTTCCGTTATTCATTTCCACCATAGGTTCGAGTCGGCCTTGACTTTTACGGCATCTGACGTTTTTCTCGTTTGCGAAATTCGGGACATGCGCATTGTACAACTTGATTTCGTTTTCACCACGCAGCCTATGCCAGACTACAGTTGTATCTCCTTGGCGAACAGTTGTATCTCCTTGGCGGTCATCTACTACTTTTCTAAGATGTTCGACTACTGTCCTATTAAATTGCTCAACCATCGCGCCAGATTGTGGATGAAGTGGTATTGTCTCCGTCATTCTTATTCCAAGAATCTCGCAAACCTTCTGGAATACTTGAGATTCAAAGTTTCGTCCCTGGTCGAAATGAAGCTCATTACCCAATGGTGTACACACGCCAAATCTGCATATCCAGTTTATTACTAACTCCTCTGTCACTATCTTTGCTTCTTGATTTGGGATCGCATATACTTCTGGCCATTTACTGAAATAATCCATTACCACTAAAATGTACCGGTTGCCCCGATGTAATTCTGGGAATGGTCCCGCAACGTCAATCGCGATTCTCTCTGCTCCAACGTTGTATTGCTGCATCGCTCCTCTTGTTTTGATGTAAGATCCTTTGATACGGGCACAAACAGTACATTTTCGACACCAGTCCTCCACATCCTCCCGCATATGTAACCAGTAGAATCGTTCTCTTAATTTCCCCAAAGTTTTATTGACGCCAAGATATCCTCCCGAAGCACCGTTATGAAATTCTTCCAGCAAATCCTTTATCTTGTTCCTGGGAACTAATACCTGCATCCAGCATGATGACTCGTCGGGTGTTTCCCATTTGCGTTTTAATATTCCATCTTCAACACAGCAAATTGCATTGCGCCCAGTAGCTCTTCAATGTTGTACTTCTGTCGAAAATATCTTTCCATAGGGGCCTTTCGTCGTTAACCTTCCAAGTCAAAATTGGAGAAATATTCTCGTCTTTTCGTTGTGCTGCTTGAAATTCTTTCTTGTTCCATCCTGTCAAGGGTACGACAGTTGTTCTTTTCACAATCACATGGTCCCATTTCTCTTCCAGACGGGAACAGTATTTACAATCAGGCTTACATGGTCGTCGTGAAAGTGCATCTGTATTTCCATGCGATCTACCCTTCCTATGGATAATTTCGAAGTCATAGGATTGCAGTCTTTCCAGCCATCTTGCCACCTGTCCTTCAGGATTTTTAAATTGCATCAACCACTTTAGAGCTGCATGATCAGTTCGGAGAGTGAATCTTTTTCCATAGAGGAATTTATGGAAATGCTTCGTTGCATCAACAATAGCCAGCAGTTCTTTCCTCGTAACACAGTAATTTATTTCTTGTTTTGATAGAGCTCTGCTATAGTATGCCACCACCTTTTCGTGCCCGTTCACTTCTTGTGACAGCACAGCGCCAATCCCAACATTACTTGCATCGGTATCCAATATAAATGTCTCACCCGCCGATAAGTAAGTACAAGTGCATTGCAAAGCGTCCACTTAAGTGCTTTAACGCTGTTTTCTGCTTTTTCTGTCCAAACGAATGCCTTATCCTTCTCCGTTAGCTTATGCAACTCCTTTGCTATATTAGTAAAATTCTTCACAAAGCGTCTGTAATATGTGGCTAGTCCAAGAAAGCTCCGTAGCTAGTGTTTATCTTTTGGAGTGGGCCAGTTCTCCACTGAAGTTATTTTTTCAGGATCGGTGCTAACTCCTTCTGTTGATACCACATGTCCTAGGTATTTGACCTGGTCTGCAAAGAGCGTACACTTTTTGGGGTTTAGTTTTAGTTTGGCTGACTTCAGTTTCTGGAACACTTTTCCTAGATTTCCGAGATGTTCTTCAAAACTTCGTCCAATTACAATGATGTCATCCAAATATACCAGGCAGGTTTTCCAAGTTAAACCTCGTAGGACACATTCCATTAAGCCCTCGAATGTTGCTGGCGCATTGCAAAGTCCAAAGGGCATAACTTTAAATTGCCACAATCCACTTCCCACCGAGAATGCTGCCTTTTCCCTGTCATCTGGATCGACCTCGACTTGCCAATAGCCGCTTTTTAAGTCCAACGTTGAAAACCACTTGGATCCTGATAATGTGTCTAGGGTGTCGTCTATGCGGGGTAGTGGATAACTATCTTTCTTCGTGACATCATTTAGACGACGGTAGTCGACACAGAATCTAGTACAGCCATCCTTCTTCTTTACTAGCACCACTGGTGATATCCATGGATCTTTCGACTCTTCTATTAGACCTTGCTTACGTATTGTTTTAACCATTTCGTCTGCTTCTTCTCGCTTTGCAAGTGGTAATCTTCTTGGTGGCTGCTTGATAGGGCGGGCGTCTCGGGTGTCAATTTTATGTTGCACTATATCAGTTTTTCCATAGTCTTCGTCCCGTAGTGCAAAAATATCGACGAATTCTTCAAGCAACTTCTTTGCTTTACGATATTCCCCTTGGCTGAGTTTATTAGACGGAAGAATCATGTTAGTTAGCTTTGTAACATCTGTCTTTGGCTTTCTAGTTTTATCTACGTCTGAATATTAGAACTCGTTCCACAACTTCTTTCTTTTCATCGAAAGTTACTAAGCATTTTCCAATGGCTACATTTGTTCTGTTCGATCTGGTTCTACTAGATAGAATCGAAGCTCCCGGGATCACCAAGAACTTTTGCTCGTACTAAGGTTTCTGCACAGGGAGGGAGCTCAACGTCTTCATATACCACAATGTTCAGCTTCGAATAATAATTGGATCCCAGAGCGATAGGAATCTCCCTGTTGTCGTTTTTCATGATTCCTCTTCCAATTCCTGCCCCGCAGAGTTCGTCTTTACTCGTTTCCCTGTTGCGAGCGTGGAGTTGGTATAGGGCTTAGAGCTCCATCGCTTCTTTGTTCCGCTCGCTCTCTCTCTCTACATTTTTCACAGCTATACCCAGGTGTCGTCATCTTGCTGTCTTGTGGAGAGATTGATCTTCGCCTCTTTCTGCAATCTCTTTGGAGATGGACTTCTTTGTTGCACGTCCAGCATTTAAAACGAGTTCGCCTTTCCGATGTATTGACGCGACAGCAGGTATCTTATATTTCGGTTACTTCTCTTAAGCGGACCGTACTTCTTGAGGCTTGTTTTGCTGCCTCATATACCAGAGCGTAAGCCAGAACCTCAGCATTGGTGTTTTTTCCAGCCAGCCGTACTGCTTGCTGCAGGTCACGATCTGCAAGTGAATTAATAAATGCTTCTCTTGCGACCTCGTTAACATAATCTTGGCTAAATGTGTGATAAGCCAAATGTGTTTTCCTTTCTATGTCCGCACATAATTGCTGCAACTGCTCTCCATGCTTCTGTGTCCGACTTCGTAGCTGAAGACGGTAAACTTCTTGCATGTACTGGTTCCCATACCGTAATTCTAAAGCGTGTATTAGAGATGTATAGAAATACCTTAGCTCCGCCGGGATAGTCTGTAACAATTCTGCTGCTCCACCTCTAAGTGCCAAGAGAAGAGCTGTAGCTTTTTCTTCGTCACTCCAAAAGTTCATTGCTGCTGCCGTTTTTCGAAACTGCAGTTCGCTGCAGTCTGTATGTTTGCCAGGGCGTTTGGCCGTCAAATTTTGGCGGATGTAGCCTTTTGTTCAAAGTCACATCTGTAGATAAAGTCGATAAATGCCGTTTCTGGATGCTTTCTAGTTCAGTCCTGATTTCCTCGAAATTTTTTTCATTGACTGTTCCATTTCGCATTTAACTTGTTTAATATTCGTTTGTCCAGAAATTTCTACTTCTTCCAATCTTTTCTCTATGTTTTCCAATTTCGTATCAACAGCTGATTCTAAAGCCTTAACCTGTTTCTATTTCAGCTTTCACTTCTTCAACCGAGGCTTTAAGTTCCGCTACCGCTGACATCTGTTCTTCCATTGCTTATTTTAACTCATTTACGGAACCTTCTATCGCTGTTTTCTGTTCTTCCAATGATGACGTTAATTCGGCTGATATTGATGATTTCTGTTCAGCCATTGATGCTTCTATTGATGACTTCTGTTCTTCCATCGATGCCTTTATCGCCGATTTCAACTCTGCCGTTGACGATTTCTGTTCAGCCATTGATGCCTTCAATTCATTTACGGACCCTTCTATTGATGATTTCTGTTCGTCCATTGCTGTCTTTAACTGCCCCTTGGAAGATTTCATTTCATACATCAGAGCATTGAGAAGATCTGTCATGCTTGCAGTACTTGTTTCTTCTTCTAGCTCGTCTTCAAAAACGAAAGCCTCTGGATCCTTTCCTTCTTTTTCCATAGATTTCTGTAATAACGCTACCAGGGCACATTTATTTCCAACTGTAGGTAGGGAACGTTTAGTTAATTCCCCCTTCAAGTCTTGAACACGCAAGTCTTTCAATTTGCGACCCATATTTAGATTATTCACTGCACTATTTCACTTTAATTTCACAGTCGCACTTTTTTTTCAAGTTCACTTTTAGTCTTTCTTAATTAATTCCACTTCTGACAACAATTGTAACATAAATGGGGCTCTTCGGGCTCGACGGATTAATTAAGACAATTATTTCTAATCACAAATTTTCACAATTTTATAAGTCTTCACTCAATTAGTTCTCTTTACAATTTCCTTTACACGTTTTCTTCACAATATAGCAACGTTTCACTTTTCTAATTATCAGCTATCACTTCACGGGTTAAAATACAACTGACTCACTAGGTCAAGTCAAGTCAAGTGCGGACTGCGTGTTTTTAAAATATTGTCAATTTCTAATGCTTCTTGATTCCACATGGTTTCTTTTCACGTAGAGGCTTATCTTCGGCCTTCATTTCGATTGGTTGTCGTCCTTCGTTGTCCTTCTACAATGTTTGTCTCCTTGTTGAACTTCTCGTTCAGTTGTCTTCCTTCGGTACGGCTGCTGCGCTACATCAGCCGTAGGTTTGTCTTTCTCTTGTAGAGTTAGTAATTAAGGGAGGGTGAAGGAATAGGATTTGGGAATTTGGAGGATGCTTAGGGTCAGTTGGGTCCTAATTTTTGGTGAGCTTTAGACTGGGTAGACTACCCTCGTAAGTGAATTCCTTTCATATCGTAAAAGGTTACTCTTCCTTTGTGGAAATAAATGTCTGTGTTTTCGGGCTTCGTGAGAAGCAGGGGTGAGAGATATCTGAAGTCTTCCGGTATGAGAAGGTCCGGTCAGTTGTTTATGAGGGAATTGGGATGAAATGGAATATTTTCCATTTGTTTTGTTGCTAGTTGGACTAGGTATTCCTTGATAGGAGTAATGTTTGCGATTTCGTAAAGCTCGCTATTGGAGTAGTACTTGTGAGGCTCCTTTCTATAGAGTCCCGTGCATGAATTTTCCTCTCGAGATTACCGAGGCGTTGCATGTTAGTTGGGGAGTTGCTGTGCCAAATAGGGAAACAGTACGTAATGACGGGTCTTATAAGTTGCTTGTACAGCAAAAGTTTGGTTTTAGTTGAGAGTCCATTCCTCATCAATGATGATTGGGCTGAGCAGGCTGTAGGCGAAATTTGCTTTGTTAATAACAGCTTTGGCATGAGCATTGAATCTTAGGAGTTCATTGAAATTCACTCCTAGATATTTTGCTTTCTGGGACGGGGCAATAATTCCGCCATTGTAGGCGGCTTTGATTTGCCTGGATTTTGAGACTTGCCGGTTTCGCCCGGTTGAAGGTTTTCGAATGCAAATGAGTTCAGATTTTGAGACATTTATTTTGATTCCCTTTTTATGGTAAGTTTGGAGCTTTTCGAGGTGGAGGTTGACCTTATTTACGGCCAAAATCGGGCAGCGTAATTGGGCATATGTTAAGGAGTCATCTGCGTACAGAAGTGTTGTGCAATTTTCATTTGCAGGTTGATCAGACGTGAACAGATTGAAGAGTATGGGGCCTAAGATTGATCCTTGTGGGACACCTGCCTCTATCGGTTTAAATGCTGATTTTTGACTGTCTAGCTCCACGTAGAAGTTTCTTTCCGTCAGGAAACCGTGGATTAGTTTGTTGAGGTGCGGTGGGAAACCGAATTGGTTTAGTTTGTAAATTAGACCATTGGTCCAAACAAAGTCGAATGCTTTTTCAACATCGAGAAAGCAGCTGACTGTGCATTCAGTTTTGTTTAGAGCACAAGTGGCGTCAGTATAAATTATACAATTGTTGAAAATCGACGAGAGAAAGTCGTGAGCTATTGGTGGGAGCTTTTTCAAAACATATATATGTATATATATATATATATATATATATATATATATATATATATATATATATATATATATATATATATATATATATATATATATATATATATATATATATATATATATATATATATATATATATATATATATATAGGTTTTTTTTGTACCTTGGGTGCAATTCTTTTAACGGGGGGTGCCTGACGTAGGGTCTTCCATGATTCCCGAACACATTGTACTTCGACTCATCGCTCCAAACGACTAGTTTCCAAAAGTTTTCTTTCTTCAAAATAAAAAAAGTTACACATAAAAACCGTGAAACATGGTGGCCCGTCAGTAATGGTTTGCGGATGTTTGCCTCATCTGGCGTTGGTCCAATTGAAAAGATAGGTGGAAAAATTACTGGCGAAATGTATAAAGGCATTTTAAACGAAAATTTAATAGGGGATTTCGCAGACAATTTGCCCTTAGCCTGGGTTTTTGAACAAGATAACGACCCGCAACACCGCTCCCGGGTCGTTAAATCTTGATTGGAGGCCAGCCGTATAAAAATTCTGTAGTGGCCTGCACAAAGTCCCGATTTGAACCCCATCGAAATCTTATGGGGGATCATAAAAAGGACTGTTGCAGCGAAAAAACCCCGCAATAAGCATTCTCTTTGGGAAATCATTCAGCAAGAATGGTACAACATCTCTTCAGACCAATGTGCAGTATTGGTTAATACTATGAATAGCAGATGTGCGAAAGTCATTAGAAACAAGGGCTTTCCAACTAAATATTAAATGTAAGTAAGGTAAAATCAAATTATAAATAAAAAATATAAAGAATTTAATTTTTTACACAGGTGACTTAATTATATGTTGACTGTGGCTGAAGCACTTTTGAACTTTTCAAAATGAATTTATACACAAATGAGTTTATTTTTGAAAAAAATTGGAATAAATGAATTCACTTGATTTGTATTGTTTTCTATTAACTTAATTTAATATTATCAATAGAGGTTAAGAACTACACAGAGTAAAAACAACTTAACCATGTGACTTAATTATATGATTTTATATACATATATATATATATATATATATATATATATATATATATATATATATATATATATATATATAATTAATTGAAAAAATTAAACTCAAATTAACTCAAAAATCATTTGTATTGAATTCAAAACGTATTACAATGACCCTTAATAACTTACAAAAGCTGTTCAAAATGTCCACCATCACTTTGGATGCCTGCCAACAATCTCCTTCTAAGTCCCTGTTAAAGGTGTATTGAAGCCAACATCTCCCGTATTTTCTTCGCTGCATTCCCAATCCTGCTAAGTAAATCCTCCCTAGTTTTAACAGGGCTTGAATAAACTTCATCCTTCATTGTTCCCCATAAGAAAAGTCCAATGGGGTAAGGTCAAGAGATCTAGCAGGCCAAGAACACGGTGCACCTCGTCCAATATAGAGGTTTTAAAATTTTTGACTTAGTATATCCTTCACAATGTTAGTAGTATGCTCTAGTACTCCATCGTGTTGGTGAAACATTCCCCTAAGATTATCCATAATGTTTTCTTCTATAAGATCTGGCAGTGTATTATCCAAAAAGTCGGTATAAATTTCACTATTAGCCCCTTGCCGCAAAATGAATGGTCCTACCAAATGGTTGCCGATGATACCAGCCATTGACACTGAATCTCTGCTGGAATGAGGTCAGCTTTGTCCTGTGTGGGTTACTTTCCGACCAGGTATGGAGGTTATGGAAGTTCGTGATACCATTCCTGGTGAATTGAGATTCATCCATCCACAGAATTCGGTCCAGAAACGCCCTATCGTCAATGTCGCATTCCAGAAGCCAAGTGCTAAATTCCAGTCTTCTCTCAGAATCTCCTTCCAGTAGTCCTTGGGCTTGGTGTTGGTGATTTGGACGTAATCCCTCTCGATGAATAACCCTCCAAACCTTAGATGAAGACACTCCTAATCGCATTGCGACTCGTCTCGTGCTTGTTTCAGGGGTCTTGCCTCACGATAGTGATTATTTGCTGCTCGACGTCGGCAGAAGTTCCCGAAGTTTTGGGTCGTGTCTCCCTGTCGTGTGAAGTTACTCTTCCTGTCTCTCTTAACCTTCGGAAAGTCCGGGTAAATACCCTTCTTTAAGGTGCCCGCCGATTAGGTAATCTCCTTTGATATTCCAGTACAGCCGCTCTCTCGTTTCCGTCTACTACACCATAAATATAAATAATATCCGCGTATTCCTCAAAACTAAATTCTGCCATTTTTTACTAATTTTTGCTTAAAAACACCGGCACTTATTGATTTGTTTTTCAACTATGATGGGCATTCTTGTTTACTGACCCTTTTTTATAGCAAAATTTCCATCAAGTACGAGTAACAAAACGCCAGGATACAAGGATGTGAATTCTGGCTAACACATGCTAGTATCGGCAATAAAACAAAATTACACTAACATTTTTATAACTTTTTTGCAGCAATAATTAAAACTAATTACCTGTTAACCCAACCAACATTTTCGACCCCTTATCATAAAAATTTTGTTTTCTTAAAGAATTTGCTACCTAAAGTGCAATAAAATAATTAGGTAGTCATAGATTTCTAAAAATGTGGTTTTTCTAATTCTTTGTCTACCTGGCCATGTTGCTCCTTTTTGGAAAGGTAATAAGACAATCCAATAAAAATAAAAAAGAGGTATAGTAATTACATAAATTTCGGAAAAAATTTGGAAAAATGCTGAAATGTTGGTAATTTCAAAATTTTTTTAAATTTTGGCCGTGACTGTACCTGCAGTGGTAGTAGTGAGATTAACATTGTAGACATTTTTGGAAAGGTTGGGATAGTAGTTTTTTAGCGTTTTTTTGATGTCGCTATGTTGAGTAGATCAAAAGATAAAAATAAACGAGTAATGTGCATACCATGAAAAACTGAAATTTATGAATCACCCTGCGGTTCTGCTCATCAAGGAGCGACTCGGATTTTTATATCTACTCACAATTGCGCGATGAGTTCAATTCCGAAATTCATGCCTCATATAATAATTACGTTAACAGAATGAGGTCCATTATACGCGGTGAGCCTAAGCAGTTTTGGAGATTTGTTAACTCTAAGCGTAGCACCGACGGCTACCCTACTTTATTAAAACTAGGTGACACTGAAAGTAGTGATCCTTTGACGATTGCGAACCTTTTCGGCGACTTTTTTAAGACAGCTTTTCTTTCTGACAACTGTGATACTAACTCTAAGGATTTTAGCTACTTGACATTATTTCCTCCTTCTTCACTGGAAATGAAAGATCTTACTATTGATGACGATACGGTCGCGAAACACATCAATAATTTGGCAGATAGTTTTTCGTGCGGTCCTGATGGTATTCCTATTTCCCTTTATAAGAACTGCTCTTCTTCCTTGGTTTCTGTTCTTTGTTATTTATTTAATTTATCTATTTCTTGTGGAGTCTTTCCAAAATCTTGGAAATCATCTCTTATTATCCCTCTTCACAAGAAAGGCAAAAGGTGTGATATATCCAATTACAGACCCATTGCTAACTTGTGTTGTATTGTTAAGATTTTTGAGGCACTAGTTTGTGATACACTATACTTTCATTGCAAATCTTTTCTTTGAACTTTCCAGCATGGCTTTATGAAAGGTAGGTCTACTGCGACTAACCTACTGGAATTCTCAAATTTCTGCTTATCCAAAATTGAGGCTGGAAAGCAAGTGGATTGTATCTTTACAGATTTTAGCAAGGCTTTCGACAGAATAAGCCACCAAATTTTGATTCACAAGTTGACGGCCCTCGGGTTTCCCTCATTGTTTGTAGACTGGGTTCGTTCTTACCTACTAAATCGGACTCAGCGTGTGTCCTTCCGTGGATCACTATCCAAGTTTATTTTTAATTCCTCTGGCGTACCTCAGGGAAGTCATCTGGGCCCGATTTTATTTATTATATACATCAATGATGTATCTTTATTCTTGAAATATTCAAAAATTCTTTGTTATGCTGACGACGCTAAAATTTTCCGTGTTGTATCCTCTATTCGAGATTGTGAACTTGTAAGCCGAACCAGGTCTAGGGGTGGTTAGGCTTGCACAGAATGATTTAATTTATTATTTATAATTATTAATCAGTCAAATGAAAGAGTAAATTTACATGAATTTCATTTATATTTGCACAGTTCAAGTTCACAATACTCAAAATGTTTCCCTAACAATTTCTAATGCGGCCGCCCTGCTAACAATATATTCTAGCTAAGGGTTGGTAGATTAGGATTATATAATTTTGATATTATATGTATATATGTTTATTAAGTTTTTATTAAAATTTTTTATTTATTATAATAGTTACTTGATTTTCTTGGTACTTTCCTGTTTACGTGGCCACGTGAGAATTCGCTGCTGGGTGAAATGCTTTGTCCCTTGAATTAAAGGCGTGAAATTCCAAGATGCTGTGTATTTTGATGTTTCCGATGTATATACGGTTGCAGTTTCTTTTAAAAATATCGATGGTCTTTTAAATACGCAGTCTGATTCGAAATATAATAATAGTTCGAATTTTAACTTAAAACTTTTCTTCTTTGGAAATTTTTTTTCCGCTCGAATCTGCTTCTGTCGACCACTCGCGATAGAGAGAGAGCTTCGATCCCTCCATCCGGTTCAGGAACCCTTCGTCGCCTCGAGTCTCAAAAGTAGATTCTCGATCTGCTTAAGGCTGACGTTTTATTTGCGTTTTGGTTCACATAAGGTTGTTGGCAAGTATAAATTTCAGTTCGTAATCGTTTCGATTACTTTAATTACTTTTGTATTAAAACATTAGTTTAATTAATTCTCATATGATTTGTCAAGCATCTGTAATTTTGAAGATCGTTGATCTCTTTTCGTGTTGTTTATTTTTTTTATACATTAATTACATAACATTTATGTTATTAATTATTTAAAAGAATTTTATTATTTTTTGTTTTATTCAGAAATTAATTAAATGAAATGTAAGTTATTAGTTAACTAGAAAGAAATTTATTATTTTTTGAACTTAATTCATGTATTAATTAAATGCAATATATGTTATTAATTATTAACCTTTATTTAATTATTCTCATTACCCCTTGAACTGTGTGGTATACTAGTTCGTTTATTTAAATTATATATGGATTCTTCCCACATTTATTAAAATTCTTAAACTCCCCTAATTGGTTATTTTCGGACTAAACAAAATATATATATTTATTCTTAAATTTAAGCCCAGGAGTTGCTTAATGGTAGGACACCTTACATTCTTCCCCTTGGGTTAAAAAAAAAATTTTTTTGCGATATGCTTGCAATATATGAAAACAGACCGCCCTGACAACTACGTACTCGTGATATTTAGGAATATGATCCGAGTCATTAGGCAATACTTGCCAGTACTGATAAGCTCTTTGTTACGTGTTACTTTAATATTATTCTTCAGTGGCCTATGTCGTATTAATCTTTTCTTAATCACGATAAACTTATGCAATTTTTTTATTATGGTGAACATTACTTATTAGAGTTTGGTGGTTTTGAATTCGCCCTGCCTACTAGATTTTGTGCATTACTAAAATTGAACGGGACGTAGCGAACAATACCTGTTAAACTACGTTATAAGATTGTGAACCAAAGGGTTAATACTTCTTGACTTCAGAGTAGTGTAGAAAATAACACGCCATTTACTTCAATAAAATATCTTACTATTTGATATTATAATATACGAAAATTAAGTTTTAAGAACCATTCATCTGAACCTTATTGCCTAAATCTAGGAATCTCTATGATTATTTACTGTAATCGATAAACTTCAATGATAATCCACAAATTTACTTAAATGAATATTTTGCACCTTAATAATATAATTAAAACTGAAATTAATATTAGAGTAGGAAATAACAAAAGTACACTATCTGTAACTTACTATATGTGTTTTATATCCTTAACGTGCCACCAACCTAAATCTAGACCATTTTCGTCAGCCAATCTATAAACTAAGTCGGACCTCTTATCTAACACAGTGCATTTAAGAAATTTTGGTGCTAGTTTAGCAGAAAATCTCTGTGCCGCGTCTGATAAGACATAGTTGCGTTTGTAGACTATATCTCCCCTTTCGAATTTCATTTTAACTTTGTCTTTATCGAAATATTTTTTATTTGTTTCATAAGCCTTTAAAATTCTTTTGGAGACGTCGTTGTAAATGTTTTCTAGGTTATTTAGGTATTTAATTCTGTGTTCTATCGCAGGTGTCTCGATCGTATCGAATAAGGAGTAATCTGAAGCTGAAAACATATATTCGCGGCCGAAGTTCACATAAAAGGGGGAATAACCCGTGACTGCGTTAACTGCTGTGCGTAATGCCACTTGAATACGGCCAATTTCATGGTCCCATAATCTATGGTTGTCGGTTATATACGATCTTAGGGCACTTCCGATTACCTTGTTCCATCTCTCGGTAAAATTATTACGCGGATGGTAACGACAATTTAACTAAAATTTACGAATACCATAGCATGAGATAAGCTTCCTGAATTCCTTGGAGTCAAATTGTCGCCCATTATCCGTAATAACGATTTCTGGAACCCCATAATCAAGAAAAATTCGGTTCTCAACTATTTCAGTTACTTTTTTTGAAGTTGCGGTACGAATTGGAAACAAACAAGGCATTTTCGTAAACCAGTCACATATTACTAAGAGCCAGCAATTTCCCTTCGTTGACCGAGGAAGTGGACCAATTAAATCTAAAGCAATCATTTGCCAGGGGAAATTTGCTTCTTTGAAATTACCTTGCGGACCAAATGAGGGTTTTGTGGTAGGTTTACATTTCAAACATATTTCGCAATTTTTTACATAGTCTTTTATATGTTTATTCATTCCAGGCCAATAATACCTTTCCATAACGCGCTTTTGGGTCTTAAAGCTTCCTTAGTGAGCTGAGGACGGGGAGTCGTGGCATTCTTTTAGGACTTCAGCACGCTTACTAATTGGCACTACTAATTTCCACTTATTCTCTTGGGATCTAGTTGAATCGCGCACAGGCTTAATGTATAAAAGATCTTCTTCTAGTTTCCAATTTATCATGCGGGGTGGATATTCCTTTACCTTTTGGATCATAGATAAGTACCAATCTTCTTTCTCTGCAGAATGGCAATCTATTAAATTTACTTCCGGCGTCCTAGAAAGGGCATCGGGGACGACATTATTCTTACCTTTTACGTACTTTATTTCAAAGTCGAACTGTTGAAGTCTCAATATCCACCGAGCAAGGCGGCCAGTAATTTTTTGTTGGCGAAAGAGCCATGTCAATGGCGAATGGTCTGTAAGGATAAAAAATTGTTGACCCTCTAGATATCCACGAAGCATTTCCATAGAAAATATGATACTGAGACATTCTTTCTCTGTGACAGTGTAGTTAATCTCAGCTCCTCTCCTCTTCCGCCTCGTTATCATCCCTTTGAAAAAGTACGCCTGCTATTGCGTGGTTAGAAACGTCACATTGAATAAAAAAAAGACTTCTTAAAATCAGGTGAAGCGAGAACAGGGGATTTAACCAAAGCACTCTTGAGTTCTATAAACGCTTTATCTGCTTCCGGAGTCCACTTTAATGGTTGTCGCTTCTTACCGCCTTTAGTAAGTTCGTGGAGCGGTGCAGCGATTTGCGCGAAGTTTGGTACGAAGCGTCTATACCACGAGCTTAACCCTATGAAGCGCTTCATTTCGGTGAAACTTTGGACGACAGAAATCTACCATTGCTTGTACTTTTTCTGGATCAGTTCGCAATCCGTGAGCATCAACGATAAAGCCCAAGTATTTTAGACTTGATCCAAAAAATTGACATTTTTCCCTATTTATCGTAAGGTTCGCCTCATACAGACGATTTGCCACCCTATTCAGTGTCTTAATGTGATCCTCGAACGAATCAGTTGCAATTATGAGGTCGTCAAGGTATGTAAATATATTGCCTTCCGTTGGGCCAAAGAGTCTGTCCATTAAGCGTTGTTGGGTAGCAGGACTATTTGTGAGACCAAATGGCTTAACCACAAACTGCCATAGTCCATGCCCAGGAACGGAAAAAGCTGTTTTTTCCTTTGCAGTTTTGGCTAAAGGTATCTGCCAAAAAGCGTCCTTTAAATCTATGGATGATAAATACTTTGCCTTGTTAAGACGATTTAGGATCTCTGTAATTTTTGGTAAAGGATAAGCACACTTCTTAGTTACTGAATTTAATTTTCTGCTAGCTAAACAAAGTCTGTCCTTGCCATTCGATTTTTTGACAAGAACCGCCGGTGAGCACCACGGGCTTAATGAAGGTTCTATTACACCCAATTTCTTCATCCCTTCCAACTCTGCCAAAACGTGCTTGGACAGCAGGCGAAACTTCATAGCCCCGTTGTACTATAGGCTCAGCATCGCCCGTATCTATATCGTGCGTGATTAAGTTGGTTCGACCAAGAGTAAGTCGATCTAATTTATCAAACTGATGTATGCATCTAGCAATGGCTTTTTTTTTTGATTGAGTGTTGGTGTAGCGATCCCCGTATCGTAGTTGTATTTCCTATTATCTGCTATTGAAATATTATAACATGTCCACTGCATATTCGACTCACGATCTTAATTGGAAGGCATCCCAGAAATCAACACCTAAAATTAGCCCCTGCTTTAGGGTAGGAACTGCTAGGACACGTATAATTTTTACCTCCGCTCTAAATTGGATTGGTACATTAAAACATCCTACAATCAGATGTTGAGAACTGTCAACGGTTTTAATAGATGACTGGCATTCATTTTGTAGCTTAAGCCCAAGAGACTTGAAAATCTCTATACCATATTGCCCTACTACAGAGCCGCTAGCTCCGGAATCCAACAGACTCTTAAAGTTTCGACCGAAAATATTTACTAATAGGTATGGCCTTGCATCAACATCGTCTTTCAACACTATCGGCTTTTTTATTGGCTTTGTGGACTTTGACCTGGCTGAACTACCCCCGTCCACTCTTGAGAAGTCCCAGCCTCGTTTCCCGACTCAACGGAATTACTATTGCGAAGGTTGGTATGTTGCGTATAGCTTTCCTGCCTGACGTCAGATTGAATTTCAACGCCATATGGGTCATGAATAGGTACATTAACATCTTCATTTATGTAAGGTGCTAATGATGGATGTTCCGGAAGGGTGGTGGATAACTCAAGGCAGTTAAGGTTACCCTGTTGTTGACTTTGTGGTCGATAGTGAGTCATTGACCTCAGTCCCTTTTCATTTACATTATTATTGTAAAGTATATAACTATTTCCGGATTTTGGTGTACCCATATTCTTGTTCGCAATTATGTGACGAGATCCTTGATCTTGGCGATAATTTGGAAAATTACGGGATCTGCTTAGGGTATTATCTACGCTACTGCGGTTTATATAAGATGACGGTTGTAAATTGTAATTATTTCGGGTTTGTCTCTCATACCCACTATCATCAGCATGTCGGGAAGGAGTACGAGTATCTAAGTTAGTTTTCCCGTGGGTTTGTTTATCATATGAAGCACCGTGATTGATATTGGTGGATGGAAAGTTGTACACATTCCTATCCAGATTATTACTATTAATTTTAGCCTGAATTTCACTTAGCTCAACCTTTCGGCAGGCTTCTTCCAAACTGTCAGTCGTAGAAAAGTCCAGAAGTGGCAATGGCTCGAATATATTTCGGCAGTAGATTATTTCGAATAATTTTTACTCTTTCTCGCTCCGAAGGTACTCGAGGCAGTCTAAAAAATTGATCTTCCATGAAAGAAATATACTGCACAATAGATTCGCTAAAATTCTGTTTACGCTCCCGGAGATATTCCAGTAGCTGATTAGTGTGAAGAAGGGGTTCAAAATGCTGGAGAAATTGCTTGACAAAATCTTCGTAAGATAGAAAGGTGTCTCGCTTTCTACGGTACCATCGTAATGCCGAACCGTCTAAGAGATCTGAGATTGACATTAATAACTCAGATTCGGTTACTTGTCTGGACCTAGAATAGTCTGCTACTCTTTGCAAGAAGGCAGACGCAGAGTCATCACTATCACCGGTGAATTTAAGGCCCCATTTAAACAACATAGGCGGTGTTCTGGGTATAGAACTATTTTCTCTAAAAATTTCTGGTTTAAAAAATTCCTGCCGGGGTAAATAAATTATATCGCGCTGCTCCTTATTAGTACCGATCTTACGCGAACTTTGTAAGTCGTTATGATCTTTTTGAAACTCGTCTAAGTTTAAGTTTTGAATATCCTCTGGACCTCGAGTGGTCCTTGGCTAACATTGGCAGAAATAAAATTTGATTTCCACGCTTGGTATTGGAATTTTTCGAGTTTGCGAACCAAGTTTTTGGCCTTTTGAATAAGGGATTCCTTAAGGGTAATATGCTCTTCAGATTCAGCATCAATTCTTTTATTTATTTATTTAATTAATTAAGCTTAATACAAGCTATAACATAATAATAATACTAATACTACAAGCTATACTAGATGATAAATGATGGAATTATAAATAAATTGAAAAAGCTACAATATGAGCTCTCATTAAGGTCAAACTGGCTGGAAGGAAAACGAATTAAGAAATGCGATCAGGATGGACGGGGTCGAGATATAAGGATTTGTGAAGGGATGATTTACTCAGATGGAAGACAAAGGAGGAAAGGTCGTTGACTTTTCGAAGCATCCTGGTAATTGGCTCGCTTTGACCGTAGTTTGTGCGATGGCGGTCGAGTCGGAAAAGGGGAGTGGACCTAAGGTTGCGGGGATTAGTATAGATGGGTAAAGATTGCAGGATTGAAGGGCAGTCTATGGCTCCACTTAACAGCTGATGAATGAAGAGAATGTCAGAAACATCACGACGTTTACTTAAGGGTTGTAAGTCAATTAGTTTCAGACGGTTTTCATAGGGTGGAAGGTTGAATCTGTCTGCCCACGGGAGATCACGTAGAGCGAAGCGAACGAACCTACGCTGGACGGATTCAATCCTATTGATATGGGTTGTTTGTGTAGGTGACCATACCTGGCTGGCATATTCAAGGAGAGGTCTAACGAAGGAGATATAGAGAGATTTGGAAACATATGGATTGGAGAACTCTCTAGACCAGCGCATCACAAACCCTAGCGCGAAGTTAGCTCTGTTAATTATGCTGTCAATATGAGAACGGAAGTTGAGTTCCCTATCACAGATTATTCCAAGGTCACACAAAGAGGTAACAATAGGGACCGGTACATCGGTTAGCATGTAAACTCTCGGGGTGGTGGTAAGACGCTTGCGGGAATAAGAGATGGACTGGCATTTGGAGACATTGAGTTCAAGAAAGTTTTTCATGCACCACGTGGTGAAGGAATCGAGATCTTTTTGCAGGAGAAGAGAGTCGGTTGTGGAGGAGATATGTTTAATTATTTTCATGTCATCAGCATAAATGGACAGCTCTGAGTGATTGATGACGCATTCAACATCATTTATTGTAAGGATGAAGATCAGTGGACCGAGGTGGCTGCCCTGGGGGACGCCGGAACGACAATAGGGTTAGAAATGGGACAATAGGGTTAGAAATGGATGAACTGAAAAGAACATTGTAGCGACGGTTGTTGAGGTAGGATTGAATCCAGGAGATGAATCGGGAGGGGAAGCCTAGGCGATCAAGTTTGAACAAGATAACATTATGGGAGATCTTGTCGAAGGCTTTACTAAAATCGGTGGCAATAACATCAACATCTTTACCGTTTTCCAGAGCACATAGTGTCTTGGAGACGAAGTCAGTAAGGTTGGTGGTAGTAGATCTTCCTTTGAGAAAGCCATGCTGGGAGAGGGAGAAGATAGACTTACAGTGGAAGAACATGGAGTCATAGACCAATTTTTCGAATAGTTTAGGTATGGATGATAATTTAGCGATGGGTCTGTAGTTGGACACATCGTTTTTGCAACCTTTTTTGAAGATGGGAATAATATAAGAGTTTTTCCATAATTGAGGGAAAACCCCTTGAGTGACCGAGAGGCGGAATAGCAAGGTAAGGGGTTGAATTAGATGCGTGGCACACTTTTTTAGAACGATGGCCGGAATGCCGTCAGGACCTGGGTTGAAGTCGTCCTCAAGCCCGTTGATACTGGCGGCGATTAGTTCGGGATCAGGGTCGAAAGCCGTAAACGACGTTTGAGTGCATTTGTCCAAGAATGAGAAGTGGTTAAGGTCAAGTTGTCGGGAATTGTCGCTGAAAGATTTACTGAAAAAGTCTGCAAAGAGGTTGGCGATAACTTGAGGATCAGATGAAGAGGTATTCTCAAGCTTTAGGGTAGAGGGGTAACCATTGGATTTCTTTTTGGAATGAATAAAGTGATAAAAACGCTTGGGGTCTGATATGAGGCTAGCTTCCATCTGTTGGACATACTCATGGTATTTTTAATCTAGTTGAGAGGAAGCTTAATCGAACCGTAAGTGCCTCGTGGTAAGAACTTAAAGTTGGGGATAAGACATCTCCTTCGAATTCCTCTAAAATGGCTTCACACTCTTTTAAGTCTTCGGTTGGAGTTAAGTAGGAATTAATCGATAAGGAATTTGGGTCGGCGCTAGCTTCTTTTTTTAGTTGTTTAGACCACCAAAGTTGTCTTCCCTCGATAGTAAATAACTCTGGCGAAACTTTTCTACATCGCATTTCATATTTAATGTCGATATCTGCACAAAGTGCCGCAATTTGTTCATAGGACATGTTAGGAAAGACAATAGAGAAATAAGGTCAACACCAAGTGTATTTTTCATGCAGGATATTTACTGATTGACTATGGCTATAGATGTATGGACTATAGTGTGATGTCCGTATTAGTCGAGTTTCAAGTATTTAGTCGGTGCAATGACTTTTATTGCTAACGTGTGTGTAAAAAAAATGTTAAACAGAAAACAAGAGGAGGTAGAATTATTTTAAATTAACCTATGAAGGTTGGTTTTAGGTCCTTGGGGTAGTGGCTTAGGCACAGATTTCAATGAAGATTCACAATGTAGTATGAATTATCAAATTAAAATTTAAAATGGTGAAATATTGTAAACGCTTGTAAATCTAATTATGGAAGCACTTGTTTTCGCTGCTTCCCAAAATAATGGAATGGTAATTCAGCTAAGCATCCATTTCAATTCAAATACTCTAAACACCCTATAATTTGGAGCACTGAAACTAGCATTACACTTCAACCTATAGGAGATTTTCCAAGTACCGCACTGTGTTATCTATGTTAAATTTCACGATTTGGTAGGACACTTCTTTTCTTCAAAAAAAAATTTAACACCTTGATTTTAACATGTGATAAGCAAATTTTAATGTGACTACTTCGAAGTAACGACTTATATGTTCATATGTTAGATCTTTCTACTTACGAGTTCCACTTAATTTGGATATTTTCTATATAAACTTCCTATCGCTTTGATTTTGATCTGCCTGAATGTAATAATTTCAATATTTTGGCTCAATATCAGTTTTTCAATAGTTTCACATGTAATACCTAAAAAATATTCAGCGGATTGAAAACTATCACCAAACTATAATAAATTTTAACCTTTTTCACGCAACTCCTCAGATTCTGCAGATTTTTAATTTCTTTTAAAATTTCGTAAAACATTATATTTCTGCATTAAGATGAACCGCGATTTTGTTCTTTCACTCATGGAAGTAACTAATAAAATGGCCTCACTGAAAACACAGATCAATTAACTGGACCAACAGTCCCGCTCACTTTGCACTTTATGATTTTGCAAGAGATTCTAATGATAAATATTTTTCTTCTCGGATTATGAATTTTTGAATTTATAACTGGATCACAGGTGTTACTTTTAGAGAATATAAAATGCACTATCGAAGCAAATCCTAAGTCCCGATTTCGTAGAGAAATTTGCGATTTTCTAATTTGTAAATTTTTTGAAAGTTGTCTTTTTAAATTTTTCGAATTTTAAAATTATAATAATTTCGGAATCAGAAATCCCGGCTGAGCCCCCAAATGTAAGCCGAACCAGGTCTAGGGGTGGTTAGGCTTGCACAGAATGATTTAATTTATTATTTATAATTATTAATCAGTCAAATGAAAGAGTAAATTTACATGAATTTCATTTATATTTGCACAGTTCAAGTTCACAATACTCAAAATGTTTCCCTAACAATTTCTAATGCGGCCGCCCTGCTAACAATATATTCTAGCTAAGGGTTGGTAGATTAGGATTATATAATTTTGATATTATATGTATATATGTTTATTAAGTTTTTATTAAAATTTTTTATTTATTATAATAGTTACTTGATTTTCTTGGTACTTTCCTGTTTACGTGGCCACGTGAGAATTCGCTGCTGGGTGAAATGCTTTGTCCCTTGAATTAAAGGCGTGAAATTCCAAGATGCTGTGTATTTTGATGTTTCCGATGTATATACGGTTGCAGTTTCTTTTAAAAATATCGATGCTCTTTTAAATACGCAGTCTGATTCGAAATATAATAATAGTTCGAATTTTAACTTAAAACTTTTCTTCTTTGGAAATTTTTTTTCCGCTCGAATCTGCTTCTGTCGACCACTCGCGATAGAGAGAGAGCTTCGATCCCTCCATCCGGTTCAGGAACCCTTCGTCGCCTCGAGTCTCAAAAGTAGATTCTCGATCTGCTTAAGGCTGACGTTTTATTTGCGTTTTGGTTCACATAAGGTTGTTGGCAAGTATAAATTTCAGTTCGTAATCGTTTCGATTACTTTAATTACTTTTGTATTAAAACATTAGTTTAATTAATTCTCATATGATTTGTCAAGCATCTGTAATTTTGAAGATCGTTGATCTCTTTTCGTGTTGTTTATTTTTTTTATATATTAATTACATAACATTTATGTTATTAATTATTTAAAAGAATTTTATTATTTTTCGTTTTATTCAGAAATTAATTAAATGAAATGTAAGTTATTAGTTAACTAGAAAGAAATTTATTATTTTTTGAACTTAATTCATGTATTAATTAAATGCAATATATGTTATTAAATATTAACCTTTATTTAATTATTCTCATTACCCCTTGAACTCTGTGGTATACTAGTTCGTTTATTTAAATTATACATGGATTCTTGCCCACTTTTATTAAAATTCGTAAACTCCCCTAATTGGTTATTTTCGGACTAAACAAAATATATATATTTACTAGCTGGTGCCCGCGCCTACGGCTCTCGAAATAGTGTATGTAGATTTTGAGGTTGTAAGGTTCAAACCAATAGTCGAGTGAGAGTTGAGTATTTAAAAGGTTTTTTGATAACGAATTTGTGTGTTTGCAATAAATGTTTGTATAGACGCCCGAAATTGTGGAATAGCATATGTATACGGGGCGAGAGTGGTAATCAGTCAAAGTTAACGCAAGTGTGAAAAATGACGGGTTGTGAAATCTACGAATGGTATATGTTAACCTATGATAATATTTTTTGGTAAGGGCAGTTTCGATGCAAGATAAATACATTTTTTCCCGCAGCGAACGCCTATGAAATTAATGTGCGCTTGAAAGCTACGACCTTTGTATCCTCCCGCCACTTGCGAGCTACCACCTTTGTATCCTCCCGCCCCTTGCAAGATACGACCTTTGTATCCTCCCGCCCCTTGCGAGCTACGACCTTTGTATAATTCCACCCTTGCAAGTTACCACCTATGTATCATCCCGCCCCTTGCGAGCTGCCACCTTTGTATCCTCTCGCCTCTTGCGAGCTAGTAACACTGTATCCTCCCATCCCTTGCGAGCTACCGCCTTTGTATCCTACCGTCCCTTGCGAGAAACTTTCATTGTATCCTACCACCCCTTGCGAGCCAGAACCTTTTTATCCTCCCGCCCCTTGCGAGCTACGACCCTTGTATCTTATCGCCTCTTGCGAACTGCGAACAAAGTATTAAAAAAGCGTAATATCCAATTGCTCTTGGCTTTATAACTTTTTAATGAATTTACCAATTTCAATGAAATAAACTTTAAAAGAAAGCACAGGATTCCATTCATGTCTCTAATTACTTACAAATATTTTGAGGCTTCATCCGACCGTTGGAGGGCGTTACAATGCGCGATCCCATAAATTTGAGAAGATTTAACAAAAAGAAACCGTTATAAATCTTACTCTTATAAAGATAATTCAAAATGGTTTTCATATTTGAATTCTACTCAGTAATACCTTTCATTTGATACCAAACTTGCCAGGGAAGGATAAAAAAAAAATTTTGTAATTTTTCCTAGGGTATGGTCCAGGATTTTGGCATTGAAAAGGTACCTTGCTGCAGATAAAAATTCATATCTCGCCAAATAATGAACCGATTTCGGTAATTTAAAAACCAGAGCAAAGGAGAGGTTGGTATGTAGCTACTACTGTAACTCCTGCATCTCTGAGGTGGCTCACAAACGCTAAGTCAGTGATATTACAGAAATAACTAAAAGGGCGACTAAATATATCCCGATTTGGACAAAACTTAAAATACCGCTTAAGTACCTGCTACCCTACCCCTTCAATATAAATTCACACTTTGAAGATATCGTAAAATTTTCTTAACAAAATTACACTTTTAATTTTTTCAGTGAAAATTTTTGAGGCAAAATTTAAAATTTTTAAAAATTTTACCCGATCGGGATGAAATTTTAACCAAAGCTAACTATCTTCATCCCTTTTAAAATGAGGGTAGTCACTCCCGCGAAAATAGAAATTTTTTAAACAAATTTAACAAAAGCCCTATATCAGTAAAAAAATTTCACATTGTGTCGTCTATTTTTTTTCGACTACTGTACTTAAATCCACCGGAAGTACGTGACATTATAACTAATATCATCCTTAAGCAACTGTTAAAAGAATTACTAAGATATGTCAATAAACACCCAAGTTATTGGCAATCAAACATGTGCAACACCCTATAAGGTGAGGTTTGTTTACCTCATTTGCATAACCGGAAGTGAAATTAATTAGTTCAAAATGTTTACTAAATGTAAACATTTAGGAACAAATGTGGTAAGAAATTGTATCTATGATTCCTCCCCTATCGGTATATACCAATAAACCTGCTTCGTTTTTATAATTTCCAATAGTAATTAGTAATAGTAGGTACCGAGTTCCTAGTGAAAATAGGAGATAGTACACCGAAAAAACCAATTTAAGCCATTTTCATATTGCTATTACTAATAAAGTATTATATATCAAGCTTTGATATGTATGAAAACATTTTAGCCCTAATCGAGTAGAAAAGGGATAATTAATAGAAATCCCTTAAATTTCCATAATTAACAACAATTAGCAATAAATTAAGTTAACTGGTCATACTACAAAAGAACCTGATACTTTGCTCTTTGATTAGTAACTTAACAACCGCTGCACCGATTTTTATGAATTAACTTTTAAAATATATAAGAATCTAATTAAACGTGTAAAACATCGCCAATAGATTTGCAACCCTTAATTAATATCAAAAGATACACCCCCATTTTAGAAAATATAATTAAATGTTGGACAAAAAATGAAAAATCTACGATTAGTATAAAAAAATTTACCGCAGCGAAAAAATAAAAAAATCCTCTATATCCTGTTTATATCCCCTTTCAAATAAGGGTAGTCACCCCCAGGTGGATGAAAATTTCTTTAACAAATTTAACTTAATTAAGTTAGCGTTTTATGAAATTTTATCGTTTTTCGGTGTAGTTTTTTACTCCACTGAACTTTTATCGGCCGAAATATTTTTAGGGGATGGTTAATCACACCCTTAAATAACAGTTGAAGGAATAATTGAAAAAAGTTTAAACCGATCAGAGAAATAATTTTTTGAATTTTTTAACTTTTCCGACGGCATTCAATTATCGGCATTTTGGTCGCCTTCCGGCGCTTTTCCATCTCTAATAACTATCCTTAATCTGCATTTTCGATCTGGTACATGGGGGTGATTTCTCTTCTACGATCGATTACCTATCGATTGATGTAATTTTCACCCCGCTCGGACGAAATTTTCAATTAACTTTATGCATATGATTGAAAAGAGTCATTTTTTCACGAAATTTAGTGCAAATTTGTTGCAAAGTGCTCTCACCGCATTTGCGAGAAAACTATAAGTGATAGAAAAAATTTTTGTTCATTTCATAACTTTTGGAGTAGTTAGTTTTAAAAAAAAGAACGGTCCATTTTGGAGCACCCCTTAGGATTTGGGGGATGCCACCCCCGGAGCAATGTTCACCGGAAAAAAGTCAGGGATAAAGTTTTTTCGATTTAAAAAAACCTACCCGAATCGATTAGTGACCAAATTACCTTTAATTTGATATGCGACATCCCTTATTTGGACATAGGGGTTGGCCACCCTCCACCCCCATCCCCCGAAAAATTACCCCCAAAATTTTATTTTTATTTTTTCCCAATAGCTTCTATTACAGAACGAATAAAAATAATTTATTTCACTTCAATCGGACATCCCCACCCTAAGTAATAATTTTTTGAAAATAAATTTTGTAGTAGATGGAAAAAATCTAGTACAGAATGAAAAAAAAAATTTTCCCCCAACCATCCGAATAACAGTATAGCATAGTTTACGCCACAGTTTTTTTTCAAAAATTTCATAAATATTCTAGTACTACACCCTTATGCAAATTTTTTGCTCTAGTACATTTTTAATTTTTTCTTCCATTTTCGAATAGACCTGACAATTCTACGAAAAATAAATACCCACATGATAGGGTTCGGATAAATAGTGCCCGAGTTATAAGCGAACCTAGAACGCCAACGTAAATAGGCCCCGCCCCTTTTAAAAAATCAAAAAAAATAGCCTCAAATTTGTCCGGCTATTAGGTCTACGCAATTCGTAAATATGAACGTATTCCGTTCGGCCGTTTCTTCAATCATTAACGGACAGTTGAGAAAAAAACAACCATTTTTTCATCATTTCGGAAGGCTCCATCTGCAGCCTTAATAACTCCGCCATATTCAAAGGTAAAAATTCAAATTAAGTTTTATCGCATTTATTGATATGTATGGAAACATTTTAGCCCTAATCGAATAGAAAATTTTGTCTAATGCGTGTAAATATTTCAAACACTTGTCCTTGGCCCGTTGTGGATTTTCAAGCCATTTGTCAATAATTTTTTTCCGACGTTTTTCTTGAGCCATTGTTTCAAATTATTAATGTTACACTACATTCAAATTAAAACTGAATTGAAATTTTAAATTAATATATATATATATATATATATATATATATATATATATATATATATATATATATATATATATATATATATATATATATATATATATATATATATATATATATATATATATATATATATATATATATATATATATATATATATATATATATATATATATATATATATATATATATATATATATATATATATATATACAGTGTTGGACATAAATATTGCAACTAAATAGTTTTGTCTTAAAACTACCGAAAATGTTTACAATTTGTGGTAGAAGTAAATAAAAGAGGCTGTTATTATGTTCCGTTAAAGGAAATCAATAAAATTATAAAAATATCTTTGCCAAAATTTGGTCTTATAATAACAATTAACAATTACTCAAAATTATGTGCGACAAAAATATTGCAACAACGCAAATCGTTGCTCTTATTTTATTCGCAGTAAGTGTTTTAGGTACAGTTAATTGGTTCTACGTATAGTGTAAGCATGAAATATCGATTGCAATGCAGTTCAGTGATCAGTTGTAAATTTGAGTTGTGAAGAACAAGTGAATCGGGAGTAGTTTTATAATGTCGTACAAAAAGTATTCTGTGGAATTAAAAAAGGAAATTGTGCAATTATATAGTGATGGGATAAATCAAAAAAATATTTGTGATTTATATAAGCTTGA
The DNA here is from genome assembly GCA_964036015.1 of Leptarthrus brevirostris. Taxonomy (NCBI): domain Eukaryota; kingdom Metazoa; phylum Arthropoda; class Insecta; order Diptera; family Asilidae; genus Leptarthrus; species Leptarthrus brevirostris. The sequence continues at coordinate 81,256,055 of OZ038371.1, forward strand.
AAAATCTGTGGTTTCGCGAATTTTAAAACGTTTTGAAGAACGGGGACATGTGAATAAAATAGTCCAAACCGGTAGGCCACGAACAACTAGTGTTAGGCAGGACAGAGAAATCCTTAAAATAATAAAGAAAGATCCTAAAAAATCTGCCACAGTTATAAAAAATGAGTTACAGTTACAAATTTCGTCGAGAACAGTACAAAGAAGAGCAGTGGAAGCTGGTTTTTTGAGTCGTCGACCTGTACGAAAGCCATTTATATCCGAGAAAAATCGGAAAGCTCGGCTTAAGTTTGCAAAGGAACACATAAATTGGCCAATATCGAAATGGAAGACTGTCCTTTTTAGTGATGAGTCGAAATTTAAATTATTTGGATCAGATGGCATGAGAACAATTCGACGTCCACAAGGGAAAAGGTATGATCCCAAGTATTGCATCAAGACAGTTAAGCATGGTGGTGGCGGAGTCATGGTCTGGGGATGTTTCTCGGGTTTTGGATTAGGACCAATAATTCGCATTGATGGTATCATGGATCGTTTTGTATATAGGGATATTCTCCAGGGTCATATGCTACCTTTTGCTGAAGAAAATATGCCGCTGAGATGGATCTTCCAACAGGACAATGATCCTAAACACAAATCAAAACTTGTGAAAGAGTGGTTTGGGTCTAATTCGGTTTCGGTGATGGAGTGGCCGGCACAATCGCCAGACCTTAATCCTATCGAGAACCTCTGGGATATTGTCGATAGGCGTATAAGGACTCAAAATTATTCCAACAACGGAGCCCTATTTGCAGCGATTAAGAAGGAATGGAACAGTGTAACATTGGACACATGCACAAAATTAATAGAGTCAATGAGAAGAAGGTGTGCAGCAGTAATAAAAAATAAGGGAAACTCTACAAAATACTGAGCATTATTATAAAAATTCATTACTTTTATTTTAGTTGCAATATTTTTGTCGCATCGGAATCTTGTTAAGTTACATCAAATCAATTAATTTACCTAATTAAAAATGAATTTACTAAAATCTCTTTTAGTTTTATTTAGTACTTGGTATTACTAACCCATTTTACAGAATAAACTTTTTTTTATTAGGAAGAAGATATAAGCAGTAAGACATATTACCATAAATGGGCTCAGTTGCAATATTTATGTCCAACACTGTATATATATATATATATATATATATATATATATATATATATATATATATATATATATATATATATATATGTAGGAATCGGAGAATCTGCGTTAAAAAAACCATTTGGCTAGCTGGGTTTGAACCGAGACCATGCGCATGATACTCCATTTCCCTAACCACTGGGCCACCAGCGCCGTTGCCGATTCTCCGTTCCAAAGTTCTTTTCATGGAGAAGCCTCGATCCCATATATATATATATATATATATATATATATATATATATATATATATATATATATATATATATATATATATATATATATATATATATATATATATATATATATATATATATATATATATATATATATATATATATATATATATATATATATATATATATATATATATATATATATATATATATATATATATATATATATATATATATATATATATATATATATATATATATATACATAAATATTGCAACTAAATAGTTTAGTTTTGTCTTAAAACTACCGAAAATGTTTATAATTTGTGCTAGAAGTAAATAAAAGACTCTGCTATTATGTTCCGTTAAAGGACATCAATAAAATTATAAAAATATCTTTGTCAAAATTTGGTCGTATAATAAACAATTAACCCGTTATAGATATTTACTCAAAATTTTATGTGACTAAAATATTGCAACAACGCAAATCGGTGCTCTTATTTTATTCGCAGTAAGTATTTTAGGTACAGTTAATTGGTTCTATGTATAGTGGAAGTATGAAATATCGATTGCAATGCAGTTCAGTGATCAGTTGTAAATTTGAGTTGTGAAGAACAAGTGAATCGGGAGTATTTTTATAATGCCGTGCAAAAAGTATTCTGCGGAATTTAGGCGGAAGGCCACTGTGATGGGTCAAAAAAAATTAAAAGTTTATATATTCAAAAATATGTTTTTCTCGAAACGACTTTTTCCAAACTGATCGCATCGATAGCTCGGTCAATTATTAACCGATTTTCAATTTTTTGTTTTTGTTTTGTTCGTATTTCCATTGGCTAAGGTTAAGCGTAGCCGAGTTAAAAAAAAATTAATTTTTACTATTTTTAAGGCTGTTTTAAAACAAAAACAAACCGTCGAAAAAATGAAAAAAATTTCAATTGGGCGCCATTTTGTGAAAAATCAAAATAAAAAAAAATCGGCTATGTACATCGATAACTACATTCATATAGATTATAATGAACTTTTATTTTTATTTTTTCAAATAAGTTGTTCTTGAAAAATCGGTGGAGGGGGAATTTTTTTTGTGCTCTACGGCAACGCTCATATCTTTAAGACTATTTAATATTTTTTAATAAAACTTTATGTTAATATTGTTGAATGTACACTTAATAAAATAAATAAAAAACGATCCTGATATCCCTTTATTTTCCCGGTCAAAAGAATTCCCGAAAATCACTCATTTTTTTCGGTCGTCACAGTGGCCTTCCCCCTTAAAAAAGGAAATTGTGCAATTGTTTCGCGAATTTTAAAACGTTTTGAAGAACGCGGACATGTGAATAAAATAGTCCAAACCCGTAGGCCACGAACAACTAGTGTTAGGCAGGACAGATAAATCCTTAAAATAATAAAGAACACTGCACTGCACTGCAATCTAGTTAGGTTATTATGTTGAACTCATAGATGGCATGTTTATGTGTGTTCGTTAAATGAAGTACATTTAGTTGATTTCCGTAACAGCTCGGCCATCCTGCGGCGAAGGATCGTCCTCGATTCCGTCCGAGTCTTCATCTTCATGTAAATCGATGTCTGGAGGGCAGCACCACGGTTTCATGTTGTCGGGCGAGTAAACTGATTCGAACCTCCGTTGACTACGTTGAGCACCTGTTATGTCCGCTATAACATATCGGTCCATGTCCAGCACCCTTGTGACGATGTAGGGTCCTTTGTACTTGGGGTCCAGTTTTCTAGATAGAAGGTCGTCGAGATAGAAGGTCGTTGGATGAGCACCATGTCACCCTCGTTATAAGTCCTTGGTCGTTTATGTCGTTCATCGTATCGTTCTTTCTGTTTACGTTGACTCACTGTTATATCCTTGGCTGCTTGTTCACGTATAATATCCAGGTTGATATCCTCCTCAAAAGACGCTTCGTCATGCAATGCTAACAGCACCTTATTACTTAATGGATCGCGAGGTTGAAAACCGAATAGCAGTTCATGTGGCGTTCTTTTCGTAGATTGATTTTTGCTCGAGTTTATTCCCCACTGTATAGCGCGTATGTTTGTATCCCATGTTTTCGAATCATTAGTCATTGTAGACAAGGCATGTAGAATTGTACGATTGCATCTTTCGATCTGTCCATTCGCTCGAGGAGTTCGTGCTGCAGTCATTATGTGTAAGATTCCGTTATCATCACAAAATCTCTTGAACTCCTTTGAAGTAAAAGCCGTTCCTCTATCTGTGATAACACGTACCGGTGAACCAAAGTAAGAGATGAAGCTGTTAAAAACTCGTACCACAGAAGTAGCTTTTGCGTTTTTCACAGCATTCAGAATGACGTATTTGGTGAAGCCATCAACGATACCCAATAAGTACGTTTTTCCGCTACTACTAGGCGGGAAGGGCTCCAAGTGATCCGCGTGCACGGTATGGAACGGAATGGGACTTTTAGCTATACTGTGGAGTTCACCTTCAGCTTTACCAGATGGTCGTTTATAATAGGCACATTGTATACACGAGTTTAGGTAACGTTTCACCTTATTCCGCATACGTGGGAACCAGTAATCTCGCTTTAAGATGTCTAGTGTGCGTTCAATACCATAGTGACCTATATCGTCATGACAGGATTTAATAATCCTCCAAGTGGCATCTCTAGGTACCACCCATTTCAGCTTCCCATCAACCTTTTTGAAAAGACGACCTCGCTCGACGCAGTACTCTTTCTGCAGCTGCTTGGTGTTATTTATAGGTTTTTCTTTCAGGCAATTTACAATGTGACGTAGCTTTTCATCCTGAAGTTGTATAGTTAATAGCCAGTCACTTTCACTAATAGAAATTTCGAATACGTTGAAACCTTCGTCTTCATTATTCGTTGGTAACTCATGCGGCTGTCTGCTCAAAGTGTCAACATGCTGGATTAATTTTCCTTTCCTATATTCGACGTCGAAATTAAACTTCATCAATCGCAGCCACCATCTACCAATACGTGGGATAATGTTCCTCTTTGCATTCGTTGCCTTTAAAGCTTCACAGTCTGTGATGACCTTGAAATGTTTACCCAAAAGGAATGTTCGGAATCTAGTTAATGTTTCCACAACCGCTAAAGCTTCTAACTCATAACTGTGGTACAATTTTTCCTGTGCACTGGTTTGACGGCTAAAATAGCTAACAGGTCGTAAATCTCCACTCTTATCACGCTGCATCAAAATTCCTGCAAGCCCAATAGAGCTGGCATCTGTGTGGATCTCGTGGTCTGCATAGGGATCAAAGAGTACTAGAAGCGGTTTCGAAGTTAGAATATTTTTCAATTCATCAAAAGCGTTATCTTGGCGTTCGGTCCAATGAAAGTCGATTCCCTTTTTCGTTAATTCGGTGAGAGGTTGGGCAATAAACGCGTGGCCAGGCACAAACTTCCGAAAGTAGCTGGTCAGCCCCAGAAATCGCCTGAGTTCATGAATATCGGTTGGTTGCTTGAAGTCTCTAACAGCGCTGATTTTTCTTTCACTTGGCTGTACTCCCTCTGAGGTGACGTCATATCCAAGAAATTCTATCCTTTCTTGAAAAAAGAACGACTTCTTTAGCTTTAATGTAAGACCTTCTTGCTGTAAAATTTTTAAAAATTCTTCTAGTGTTTCCAAGCCATGTCGAAAAGATTCGCAGGGAATGAGGACATCATCCATGTAGACAACTAGCTTCCCTCTCCGCATCCGTCGTCCTAAATTATTCATCAATCGTTGGAATTGTGATGGACCGTTTGATAGTCCGAAAGGCATGCGAAGGTATTCGTACTCTCCGTCTGGTGTCACGAAGGCTGTGTACTTACGTGACTCGTTGGCTACAGGTATTTGGTAATACCCCGAAGCTAAATCAAGAACAATGAAAAGCTTACATCCACAGAGTTGCTGCAGCAAGTCCTCTATGACCGGCAATGGATGTTTGTCTTTAACCGTGGCTGCATTGATTCGCCTATAGTCTATAACCATCCTATCATATCCATCCTTCTTTTTTATAAGAAGAGCGGGGGAAGAGTACTGTGAACTAGAAGGTTGAATGATGTTTCCGTCCAACAATTCTTGAATAGTATATCGCATGATATTTCGTTGCGCATAAGCAAGACGATATGGCCGACTAGTAATAGGTACCGAAGTAGTCAACTGGATAGCGTTTTTCTATTTTTATTCTATTTGTTGTGCATTTGGTTATGTTTATTGATATTTCTTAGCTTTTGCAGCTTTGTGTCATACGGGTGATTACAGGTTTCCTGCTTATTTGTGTCTCGGTTGAAAACTCTTGGCTCGTTGGTCTCTGTCTGTTTGGTTTTGCGTTTTCGTTTGCCGAGTTCCTCACTATTCTGTTCACCTTTCCTTGGTTTTTCCATATTTTTCTTCGCTGCTCTGGCCGTTTTCATTTCTTATTTGCTGTGCGGCTTTCAATTTTAATTTTAATCTTTTTAAACCCTTTATTTTCTTCGTCGTTTTTGTTGCTTATTTCGTTTTGCTCTTGTCTGTCCTGCTGGTATTTTGTTTCCTTTCGTCGGTTCTTGCTTGCTTCTGGTTCTTTTTCATCTTGTCCACCAACTTACTTTAATCTTATTCTAGATTTTTTGTTTCGAGTTATTTGCTTTTTCCTGTTGATTCTGTTTCGTCGCTATTTTATATTGTTTCTGTTCTGCTTTATTGCTTATTTATTTATTTATTACAATATCCTGTTTCCGTGTTTTCCTCGCCATTTGCTGCTTGCTTTTAATCTTTTTAGTTACGTTCCTCGAACTATTCTATTCATATTTTTTGTTTTTTGCTTCTATTTATTTGGTCTTGTTTTTGCTTTTTGTCTTGTTTTTCTGCATTTCGTTAGCTCATTGTCCTCTCTGACTTTTACTTTCTTTTGACCCTAATTTATTTTATTTCATTTTTGCTAGCGTATTATTTACTGGCCGTCTGTCTATTTATTTATTTCTCTCTGTTTCATTCTTATCTCTTTTTTTTGGGCCTATTCGTTTCTTTCGTTTCTGTTCTTTATACTTTTTCATTGCGTCCTGTATTCTGAACCTATTATTTCTATTTATTCGTTCTTGTCTTGCTTTTATCTTGTTTTTTACAATTCGTTAGTCCATTGCCCTCTCTGACTTTTACTTTTTTTTATTTATTTTATTTTATTTCATTCTGACTTGCGTATTGTTTATTGGCTGTTTGTCTATTTTTTTTTTCTCTGTTTCATTCTTGTTTTTTGTTTTTTTTTACCTACTCGTTTCTTTCGTGTCTGTATCTATTATTTATATTTATTCGGTCCTATCTTGCTTTTTTCTTGTCTTCTACAATTCGTTAGCTCATTGTCCTCTCTGACTTTTACTTTTTTGACCTTCATTTATTTTATTTCATTTTAACTTGCGTATTATTTATTTTTATTTTACTGACTCTTACTTTTTTGACCATTATTTATTTCTCATTTATTTTTCTCCGTTTCATTTTTGTTTCATTTATTTATTTATTTTTTCTTGTCTCTATTCCGACCATGGTTGTCTGCGGTTCCTGTTCGGGTGAGATAGTCCTGGATGCTGTTGCTTGCGATGGCGTCTGTGGCCTGACTTTCCATCAGGACTGCTTGAAGCGCGGTACCCGATCCTCGCGCCCCTCGACATGTAGTGAATGCTGTGACATCAAACCTTGCCATGTGTTGAGGCTTGTCAGGAGCATGATGGAGGCCCTATCTGGCGACTTGTCTCTTGTCGCTGACAAGGTTGGATCCTTCACGAATCGCTGGGGGAGCTTGGAAATATTGTCTGATGACGCTACCTCTCTGGCGGCCAAGATGGATAGATTGATTGGTTCTGTGGACTCTATCGTGTCCAATTCGGGTGTTCTTTTGGAGAAGTCGCATGAGATTTCCTCCCACATATCGTTATTGTCGGGTTCTCTGGACGATGTGCACGCGGCGATTACAAGCCCCAGCCCCTGCCCAGTTCCTCTTGCGGGTATCTCTTCCATCACCCCAATATTTGACGATATTCCTCGCGGGGTCAAACAGGTGAAGTGTGATCTCGGTGCTTGGTCCTCGGTCGTTTCCGCCAACTCCGAGCTGCTGGGTTCCATTGCCTCTGATGTTAAGTTATTATCTACGCGGTTCTTGATCCCTCCTAATCCCTCTCCCCCGGACGCGTCCCGCATTGGTCCTCAGCACACCTCTCCTCACCTTCCCATTGGTTGCCCTTCCCCTGCAGTCGTGAGTGCCGCCTCTCCACTTGTTATTCCTGAGCTGCACGGAGTTGTTTCCAACGGTCTAATGCCTGACCCTGTTCACCTTGAAGACTGCACCGCACCCACACTAAGCCGTACCAGACGCCAGCCTTCTAATGTTTCTCGGGCACCCCGCAGGCGTAAGCACCGCAACGGTGCCGTTACTGGTCAGCCCGCTGTTGCTGTTGTCGTGGAGTCTCCAGACATGGTCCCCTCTCATAATTCGGGGGTGAGTGGCCTTCCACCTTCTCAGTCTGAGGTTCTTCTTGACCCCGCCTTGTTGTCTGAACCTCTGAACAACGGCCCCATGGATCGCCCTGCGCGGGCTGGAGTGGGCGACTGTTCACCTTTTCTTCCTGCTGTCACCGCACTTAGACCAGCACAGCGGCCTAAATGTATCTTTGTATCCAGGGTCCACCGGGATACTCTTGAGGGCGATATTGTCAACCATATCTCTCTTCAAGCGGGCGTTCCTTGTGATATGGTTGCCTGTAGACGAATCAGTACTGCCAACGGCCGTTCATACACGGCTTCCTTCAAGGTATTTGTCCCAGAGAGCGCCTTCCTGGCGGTTATCTCTCCAAGTATATGGCCCTCCGGTGCTATCGTTCGTGAGTTCATCCCGAAGCCCCGTGTGGCTCCGACTTCGCAGCCAAAAAACTTGCCAGGCGGGTCTCCTTCCATTATGCCAACGTGACCGGGTTGCGCTCTAAAACCGCGAAGCTTTTCTCCTCCTCCTTTGCGTCCAATGCTGACATTATCTGCCTGACTGAGACCTGGCTGTGTGCCGGAATTTCTGACTCTGAATTGTTCGGCCCTGAGTTCCAGGTCTTTCGTCGGGATCGACACTTATCTGACCCATGTTCACCTGTTGGTGGTGGTGTTCTGTGCGCGGTTAGGGGGGGTCTCCCGTGCTCGGTCGTGGACATTTCGGCCTCCCGCGATCTTGAGCTCTTATGCGTGGTTCTAAAATTTCCCACCAGAAGCTTATTTGTCCTAACTGCATATGTTCCCCCTTGTTCACCCTCCACTGTGTATGAGCTGCTTGCGGCGTCTGTCGACAGTTTGTCAGACTCCATGCTTCCCTCGGGCGACCTTTTACTCTGTGGCGACTTTAATTTGTCCTGCATTGGTTGGGCACGTTCTCCTGACGCTGATGGTCTCTTACCCTCGTTCACGTCTGCTCCCCAATTTGCTTTATCCTTTCTGGATTCTGTAGCCGCTTCTAACCTGGCTCAATGCTGTGACATTACTAATGATTCAGGCAGATTTCTGGACCTTGTGTTCTCGTCTG